>JARFIW010000479.1:3600000-4200000 GCA_036346225.1 Platerodrilus igneus | reverse complement strand
GCAGTGGTAGAATATTTAAACCAGATGAGTTCTCAGATGAAACTATTGATCTTCCATTACCAATTGGTGAACCAGGAATTGTATTTGAAACAAAAGATATTTATAAAGAATTAAAATTACGCGGATACAATTATATGTAAATCCAAACCTCATTTTCAGTATGAAGATACAATTTTATTGTTTTAGGGGTCTTTTCCGAGGACTGAAGGAATGCGATTTATCTGCAACTAAAGGTTCAATCGAATGGACTGGAAATTGGGTTGCATTTATTGATAATATGTTACAAATTAAAATAATACAAGAAGATACACGGAATTTGTATGTACCAACAGGTATTGAAAGACTAGCCATCGATGCTAAAGCTCATATACGAATAGCCCAACAACTTGGAGAAAATCCAGTATTACCAGTATACGTTTACAAAGAATGCGATTTGATTAAGTAAGTTAAATACTATTAAAGCTTGATGTGGCATTTGTTAAAAGTAGCAATACCAATGCTCCATCACTTTAAAGATGCGTAAAACAAAATTTAAGCTCCATTTTCAATTTCTGGATAAAATTATACTATATGGGTCAGAAATTTTTCTGTTTTGTGGTTTTACCAATCTTGACAAATTTGTAATCATTGGACAACAAAAATGGAAAATCCTTTTTGGAGAAGAAGGGGATTTTATTTCCTAATTTTTCTATTTTTGAATTTTAGCAAATTTAGACATATTACGGGAAAAAACGTTCTCCTGGTTCAATCCCATATTTACAACCATTTTTGCAAACTGAGTTTAAAATAATTTGAGGTGATAGAATTTATCTATATAATGAAAAAATATAATTTTTTCTGTGACGGGAAAAACTTTGTCATTTAATGTTTCTTGACAGGTAACAAAATGTCACTTTTCATGAATTTACTTTTTCCCCGGGAAAAAAATTTTCCCGCGTAGTGCAAATAAGTAAGAACACGAAGATATTTAATTTAAAGCCGGGTCCACACTGTTACGTGCCAAATTGGCACTAAAAATTTTTTAGTTTAGTCTTGATATGCGGGAATTTCGCGCCTTAAATTCAAAAGACTCGGTGCGCGTATTTCCGTCACGTCAAAAGTGGGGTGGACGAATAATTTCGCACCGACGCGTTAAAGGACAAAAAGTGGGTTTTTTCCGGTGGCCTCTGTAACGTGTCTGTTTTGCCTGGGACTTCAAGAAGTGTGGTCGTGTCAGGTATCGTATCGTGTCTTTATCTTATATTTATGTAGATCCTTGCCTTGCTTATCTGTTTGTCGCCCCTTATACCATGTTTCCTTATCCGTTCCCTACATAGGTAGATGATAAATTTGTAAGCCGCCTAAGGCGAACCGTAATCCACGACCCGGGAAACGAATCGGAGCACCATCTTTAAACACTCCGGAATGGAGCCCTGAGATCTAGTCCAGCCATCTTGAAGGACGCTTGGCGTACTTCGTGGAAATCTGGACCTGTTTATGTGAGTACCTTATTGTCATAATTGTTTGCTAATTTAATATATATTTTCCATCAATTGCGCATTTAATTTGTATATTGGTGACGTCATTGACAGATGGGCGCGCCAAAATCTGTATAAAGATTAGCGCTACCAACTGCCGTGGTGTCTAATATACCGCGCTTGCGGTTTGGTAATTATGAACACTTTAAATGTAAGAACACTTGTAACATTCGGGTGCTACATAACGTCATATCATAACTTCGTCGCGTTCAAAACAACCGATATAAACAACTTAAGTGAACAATTTTTGAAACCACTCGCAGAATAAAATTGACAAATATTTGATTACTTTAAAGGTTTCCTTAGCAACGAGTCTAACTGTCCCTATAAGTACAACAGCCTACTTGTTTGAAATTTCAAATTTGATATCGATTGATTTTTTTACTTTAATATATTGTAATATTTTTTTCAATATTAAATCATCGTTTTGCCTGTCACAGAAAAAATAGCGTATTATACAAGGTTACAAGTGTAAGATTTTAACTTGTATAATAAATAACTATTTCATATTTAAAGAAGATTTTTAGCTTACAACTCAACAAAAATAAAAGCATGTTATAAAACAAAAGAAAATAATGACAATTATAAACAGCTTTGCAACTCAATGAAAAATAACCCATAAAAGATGTACCCTATTTAAAAGAAATTTACAAATGATTGTTATTATTACCATAATTTCATTAACAAAATGACGAAAATATTGAAACTGGCTTCCCACCATGTCAAGAAACACAACTCACAACGATTTGTGAACTCTTTCAAAAATTCTTCTTGGTCCCCTTTTTTCTTGACAAGTTGTTTGGATAGTATAGTTTATTTATTTATATTCCTGTAAAATATCATTATTCAACCGTATTCAGAACGTAATCCATTTTTTGGAAAAGGTTGCCGTTACATGCCTGAATTGCTGTTTGCAGTTTATTGTTACGTTTCGGTGCATGCCTTGGAGCATACAGTTCAATGGTTAAAGAATGAGACGGCCTGTGTGCACTTGTGCTTTCTTGTCCCACTGTTTGGTAACTGTTAAATTCAGTAATCTTGTGTTCGTCAGAGTATAAAGATGCTCAAAACTCGTTCTCTGTGTAGTTTTAATATACAATGAAATAATCTCGTGTTATTTAAACACTGATGTGTCCTCATATTAAAAAGGTGATCTGTAGTATGCCGGTACCTTACAGTTGTTTTTAGCTAAATTTTACATTTTTCGAGGTAACCTTTTCTTCGGTACTTAAATCTGGCAATCTTGTTTTTCAGGGATTTTTCGCCTAGGTTATGAAAAGTTGTTTTTGGAATGCCATGAATTTTTGTTTATTTTTACATATGCTTAGGTTACTTTCTCTAATTTGAAATAATACACCTTGTAAAGTTTATCAGAATATTGGTGTAAGGAGAGTTTGCTTTTCTATTTCTGTAATATTAGCTTTGAGTTTTTCCATTAAATTGCAAAAGTAGTCTGGAATAGCAACCATATAAAAAATAAATTAGTTTTTCTTTAAACTTTAAAATATTAGGTCACTATTTAACTGAGTCGGCTTGGGAAGAATATCACTTTTTCATCAGTGACAGCTTTAGTTTCCTTTTCCAGTTGTCGCAGGTAAAAGTGTTGCCATGACATTTTCAAATCAGTCACGCAAAATAACAATATAAATGATAAATAACCGTTAAACTTCATTTTTATTTTGCAATGTAATATTAAATGTGCAATTTTTAAGGGTAGCATTTTGAAAATTAAAGTCATGCAATATTGTTCCCAGATCTTGTCGGTCGTAATACTGCTTCATTTACTGCAGATTCAATTTCAGAACATTGCATTTTATGATTGCTTTTTAATTTAACAACAATCGCGTAGTTATTGTTTCGAAAAGATAGCTAATCATAAACAACCTTTGATATTACTCAAATATGGAAAATTAATATCTGTAAAAATATACGAAAATTAGAAATTTTCGTATATTTTGCAGAATGTTTGAAGAAAAAATAGAATATTTTATGTGGAGCCTCATTAGCATTCGGCGGGTAAATAGAGGTACACCATATAAAGTTCCACCTCTCCTACGTATAAAATAATATACTATTATTTAGATAAGCATTTTGTCAACTTCAAGAGGGCAAGCATCTCATAGCCATCACTTGCATCTTAATTCTTTGGAAATGATTGATACAGGCAAAATTAAATAATTCTAAGAGAATAGTAAACGTAAACCACTTAAGATTCATTTTTGTGTATTTTTAATATGAAAATATTCTGTAAGCTCTAAACTGGATATTTCTTAGTAATAGATCTTATCACGAGTTTCCTAGTATTCAGATACCAATTTCCATCATAAATAGGAATTTACTTAAAAAAAAGCACAAGTTGAACTTAAAAACGTACTATCTATATTACTATAAATGCCATAAATTCATTGTTCCATCCAACCCTATATAAATTACTGTGTATCCTTATAAGAATAATCGTGCCTCACCAATTGGGCGCCAAAAATTATGGCGTCGAACTCGGGTAAAATCCTCACCAACAAATATATTTTCGAAAATTTTATAAAATTTTCAAAACCCGAAAATTCAAAAATTAAATAATACAAAAAATTATTTCTTACCCGTTTTCCTCTCTTCCTCGGTTGAATGGCCTTTTTCAACTGCTTCCGGCTAGCTCAGTTGGACCTCCTTTTGGATATAGGCAAATCACTTTAAGAAGAACCCAACGTCATATGCCAGATTGCGCAGAAATGTAATAACAGTGGCGTAGTTGAGTTATTACGGTATAAACGGAAGATATGGCGTTAAATAGTAAAAAATAAACATAACCATTAAATTATAATTTAAAATTTTTAATATAATATCGCCGTATGAGTTGTGTGCATCAATATCCCTAAAAAATACTGCTATAGCAAGGTTATTTTATAAAATCCGATAAAGCAAATGATTGAATACCATGGCCTACTTAAGTGGTTTCTATCTCATTCTAGTGTTCTGCAAACACATCTGTTGAGTAACTTATTGTTTTATTAATGTTAATTGTTATATACAAGATATTTTATATTAGTTAGATGGCGGTTTAAAACTGTCCGTCTGTGTATCATGTAAAAATAAATAGTAATGAAATCTAAAACTTTTACAAGGTAATTTCCGATTGGTTGATCATAAAACTCTACGCCACTAAAACCTGAATACTGCCATCCCTAATTACATATAATGAACTGTTCCTAACCAATTTTTGCTTTGTGCGCATGATGACGTTGGATTCTTCTTAAAGTGATTTGCCTATATCTATATTCACTCTCATATTCTATCATTCGCGCACACTCGCAATAAAACCACAAAATACAACCAACATACAATCTTTTATTTATTACCATTTACATAGGAGATTCAATATTGTCCATATTTCATTGATCACATTACACTTCAGTAAACCCTATTTTGTAATGTCCTATAAATTTTTTATTTTAAATTATCAGACAAATAAAATGTACCCGGAATAATCGGGCCTTGAATAATACCTTCTTTAAAATTCTTTCTTTATAATTTATTTTTAACCTAAGTAAACTCTGGAGTATGATGAGCTCATGATAACCCAGTTAATTATGCATACTGTATGCCCTACTACTTTGCATACTCTTACAACAAATTAAAAAAAACAAAGCCATGTACTCTTCACAAAAATTTCACGTTCTGATGGAACGTTAAAAAGCTTTATAGACACCTTCAAATTTCTAGTTAAATACCATAATAAAGTTATTTACACGTATTATGTTCAATACGCAAATAATCCACGACACCTTCAAAATCACTCTCATACGTCACCCAATATTCACAGTTTATAAGAATCACAATTTCAAATCGTTACCTGGAAATTTCTAGACGATCTCCGCTCCGTAGATGATGCCATGTATTTCTTCTATCTGGTCTGCAGGTCGTTTCTCGCTGTTACTAGACGAACTCCATCTAAGTTGAACTGCTAACGCTGCCTTCACGGTGTAACCAAATTCCATTTAAACATACGTCTTCCACAATTATTGACTGTAATCTACGTTACTTAACGTCCCGACACGAGTTGGTTAAAAATTATAGGTGATACCTCAATTAAAAAAATGTAATCTCGGCACACTAACCGCGTACTAATTAAGAGGCTACCACCATGCAATATAATTTAAATGATTTTATAATACTTACAACTCGTGTTAACTTTCATACGTCGTTTGACGCGATCGAAATATTAAGGACACGAAGTTAAAGGAGAAGAGAGCGTGCTACCTCTTTAGAGTATTTATATACTTCAAATGTAATTTCTCCCTACCCTCCTAACGCGAAATCCTTCATTAAAAATAATACTTCTTACAATTTTGCACTCAACCGATATTTAATCCCGCGAATTTCTGCACGTCGTTATGATATTTTCAGAAAACTACGCTACACTATCCTCGTGTTTGTTTCAAGTCACACTATCTATATCGACTAATCGTATATTTAATGACGTCCTACAAGTCCCTCCTATACTATCGTTGTCTCCTGTTTATGCGTTTTCTACGTCTCTTTCTAACCTGGTTTGAGTGGTAGAAAATCGATATTCCAGATCATATGCTATTTAAACCCACGTGGACTTCTTACATTATTTAAATAACCCCTCGTTAGTATTTACTACGAACGCATGCCACCGTTTACAATATACGTAGGATCTTCATGTTTATCTACACAAAATAATTAGAACTTGACATTTCCAAACCACGCAGGTGTTCAATCGTAACGAACGTTTTAAATACAATTCTAAGAGTTGGATTTCACCGTATTTCAACCCTACTGATATATTTGTTTGTTAGCAACGCGTCTCACCTTGGTATTATTGACCTTTACACGCTTTTATGCATATTATACGTCACTAACCGTCTAAGTAAATTCAATTAAATTAATAAATTAATGGCATTGGCTTCTATCATTTTATTTCTTTTGCAAAGCTATTAAATTTTAATTATTATTTGTACAATTTGATTAACACCCGTTACTTAAAAATGAATTAATTAATATAAATTTCGCACGTAATTTCTGGTTGTTTCTTTATACAGGGCGTTTTGAAATTGCTTCGTTTATTTTTATTTTTAACCCTTTAAAACCACTATAATATATATTCATTTAGTTTCTTTATATTATTACTATAAAATTTAAGTTCATTTGTTAATGGTAATATTTGCTCTTTTATTTAAATTTTATAAACCCCGGTCGCATTATCACCTTCCATGTTCTATCTTGTTTGCCATATGTTTTGGTGACTGTACGGCCTAACACAGTTTATTGTCACCGCTTGGACAATAAGTCTCTGTTTCGGAGGTCAGTCCCCGTATAGGACTACCTCACCGCTTTATATTATTTTTCGAGTGTAGTAATAAGTGTTCTGGATCCTAGAATCTTCACTGCTCTAACTGGACATCAGGCGATAATATTGAAGGTCGCATTTGTTTAATATCTGTTTGATTATACTACCGCTTTTCTCTCCTGAGTATCCTTTTATGTACTCAACATTCAAATTTTGGACCTTCGAGCCGGATATTACCAGTAGTAGATATTAGTACTATAATTTAAAACATAATTATTAATCATTTACTTGAGATCAAGTTTGTGTTATCAAACATATTGTCTTGATAATACAAATGTTATATTACTTGAATTTCATTCATTCCCATTAGTTATCGTGTTTGATACAAAGTTCATTACTTTGTTTGTATTTACATCTATTTACATTTACTTTCGATTATTTAATTTGTACCTAAATTGATAAAGCGTAAAAGCATTTTGTAGTACTAATTGTCTATAAAATTTTTAAGAAAATTTGTGCTTTAGTTATTATTTAAAATGGCAGAGAATCTTAAAAAGTTTAAATTTTCACGATACACGCAGATTCAAAATTTACAAGAGATGCAAGAAATCCTGCAGTCGGCCGTTTCTAATGCCGAATATCATAATTTATTTAAATCACACCTTGAGCATATGGTTAAATTAGAAGTCTTCTATCAAAGTCGCAATAACATTATCTCCTTGATAGTCACGGATAAAAACCTGGAAGATATGTTTGAGGTTGAAGATAAACTTAGAAAAACGTTTGATCTTTCCTTTTATTTAATCAGGTCAATCAAAATGAAACTTTTTGAATCTAAACCGTCGGAACCTAGCGCTGCTGTTTCTGCCGCTCACCCAAAATCAAAAATAAATTTACCTTCGTTACTGGTCCCCTCTGGGGGCGATTTTTCCAAATTCAGAAATTTCATTGATTTATACGACTTCCTCATAATACTAACCCGGAATTGTCGCCAATAGACAAATTCGCGTATTTAAAATCACTTCTGCAAGGTTCGACTTTACTTGCCATTAAAAATTGTGATTTAACTGGAAGTCATACTGTGTACAATAAACTGCTCAGTAAATTTGAAAATATCCGCAAAATTACGAGTGCGTATTGGAAAAATTTGGACAATTTTCCCAAACTGCACTCTGATAACCATTGTGGTTTACAAAAATTAGTCGACGTTTTTACCGATAATTTGAAAGTCTTAAAAAAATTTGATCTTCCGATTGAGGAGTGGAGTTTTATTTTAGCTCAGATGCTCTTAAATCGGCTGGATGTACACACAGCTCGAGGTTTTGAGTTGCAGCACGATCCCACCACCATTCCTACTTATACTGAAATCATTACATATCTAGACAAAACATGTAAATCCCCGAGCAACTTATCTTTAAATCATAAATCAGACATGAACAAAATTGTTCACGCGCAGAGCCGACCAGGTTCACGTCCCAGTGTTTCAATGTTAGTCCGCACTACCAATCGTGTTGCTAAGTGCCTGCATTGCAAAGTTGACCATCTGCTATATAAATGCCTGGTCTTTTTAGAATTAACCCCTAACGACCGCTATAATTTTGTAAATGAACGCAAACTTTGCATTAACTGTCTAAGAGTTCGCATACTTTTTCCAAGTGTAAATCAATTATGACTTGTCGCCAGCAGCATCATCCCCCATTAGAATCGCTTTCAAAAAGTAGTGTTTTTACTAGAGTTTAATACCGCTTCGTCTGATAACGCCGAACAAGATATTTGCAAGCCATCTGTTCCCCTCGCTTTGAGTACCTGCAAATTTGCACCAGTAAGTCATTTCTCCTCTGCTACCGATAATTCCAATGTTTATTATAGTCCCGTAAACGAGGTTCGCGAGACACTACGTCAGTTGGTAATGATATTACATAATGTGAAAATTGACGCGCAAATTTCGATGACGTCACACAATATGCAAATTATGACATGTAATTTACCAATTACACAAATTATATAAAAACCCCCACGGGGTACTCACGTGAACAGGTAGGCTTCCTTCAGGATTACTCCATGATGGCAGCGGCTTCCTTCAGGAATACTTTATAATGGTCGCCCGTGACTTCGATAATATTTCTCGGGTGTGGGAACTCCTAAGCCAGGTTGCATCCAAATTTACCTTGTCTTCTCCCTATGTAGAGGTAACGACGGGAAAGGGTTATAAGGAACGATAATCTAAAGAAGGCAAAAAGGAACCTACATAACAGAAAGATACGGTAAGACCCCACACAACCACTCTTCTTTGCGTTTCGGAGGCAAGTCCTAACGCGTCTCTCGGAAAATCCCCACTTCCTTCTGCCGCTACACGCGTCGGCGCGAAATCTCGCGCAACGCACTTCTGAAGTGACGGAAATACGCGCAACAAGTCTTTTAAATTTATGGCGCGAAATCTTAACCAATTTAAAACTTAATTAAAAATGTCTAGTGCCGATTTCGGCACGTAACATGTTGCATTATTTAACACAAATCCGCAAAAAAGGGTGGTTTTATTGTGTACACTGCGCAAATTGAAGTTCGTGATCGTTTCGGTAATTTTCAAAAGTTTCGCTGCTTGTTAGATACCGGTAGTATGACTTCATTTATTACTCCACAATGTGTTAAGTACTTAGGTTTAAAACTTACCGCATTACCTCTTACCCTTAACGGGCTTGGCTCTATACATACCGTGGGTACTTACAGCGCTGTTTCTGTCTTTATTAAACCAGTGAACAAAATGAATCATTTTTTTTAACATTGATGCAATAGTCCTACCTAAGATTTGTAAAACCTGTCTACTACTTGCGTCAACCTCAACCAGTTACCGTCATTACATAACTTTCAGTTACCCGACTCACATTTTTCAAAACCCGGTTCTATAGATTTATTACTAGGGGCCGATGTATTTCCACAAATTCTAATAAATGATCGCATTCCTGTTGAACACTCTGATACACTCCCGCGTTTCACATTATTGCGCAATTGTATATTATGACATTACGCAGCAAATTGTATTAATTACCAAACACATTTAAAATTATACAATTCTTAAATTAAAATATAAATAACGCAATGTACTCACTTAAAACGCGCCTTGCAATTAAATCTCAGGGCCCTGGTTGTTTTTTAAAGTGGGTCGGCTATGCTATTGTTGATTCCAGCTTTATTCGTCCATCCTCTTTTGGTTGTAGGGGTGACGACTAGAATAATCAGGTAGAGGTACGATAAGACAAGATAAGGAGGAACCTACATCCTAAAAAACAAAGGAGAAAAGGCAGACACCACGACGCAGGTAGATGTTACCAGTTTCAAAGTCTCGTGGCTAATTATGTCGTGTCACTCCGCGCACTTGCGCCATTCACTCCGCGCCTGCGCATTCTTTTGCGCAAACACAACTGTCCGGGATGGCGGAAATTAACAAATTTATTTGAAAATATTCGCGGGAATTTACTCACATATTTAACAATGTGCATTTCCAAATTTGGAATGTAGCAACCCATAGGCACGAGTACTGTTTTTGGATATGTTTTAAATGGATCGATTCCCCCCGCAGGTTATCGCTTTATTTTGCTCTACGGACCAAGTATCCTCCCTGGAAAAGATTGTTTCCAAATTTTGGGAGATCGAATCACCTCCCGACGTCGAAATTCTTTCAGTAGCGAAAAAGGAAGCTGAAATTATTTTCAAAGAAACTCATATGCGGACACATCAGGGTCGTTATGTAGTTTCTATGCCCCTTTAAGAATACTGCTCCCACGTTTACCGGATGCCGCGATTTAGCAACACAAAGATTTCTTTCCTTAGAACGCCTTCTCAAACAGCCCTTTGTATATCAACAATATAAAGATTTTCTTCAAGAATACATCGATCTTCAACACATGCAGCCTATCCCTAATAAGGGTCACTTTGATCATTCTTATTATATACCTCATCATTGTGTTATAAAACCTAACAGTGTTAACACTAAGCTTCGCGTGGTTTTTAATGCCTCCGCTCAATGTATTTCAGGAGGTTCATTGAAATGATCATTTATTAACTGGTCCTAAATTGCAAAGACGTCTCACTACACTGCTATTACAATTTCGTCTGCATCGTTACGTTCTCGCTGCAAATTTGTCAAATGTATCAGCAAATTCTTATTGCACCCGATCAGCGTGATTATCAACGGATTGTGTGGCGTATCTCTCCTGATAATCCTATCTAGGATTTTCATCTTAATACCGTTACTTATGGGGTCAACTGCGCTCCATTTCTTGCCATAGGTACGTACTCTTTTGCAACTTGCCGATGATGAAGGTGGACCCCTTTCTCTTACCGTTTTTGCTTTTCGTTATCATATCTATATTGATGACGTACCGACAGGTCGAGATACTTTTCAATCCGCCTTGAATTTAACAGAGCAGCTTGTAGCCCTTTTAAAACGAGGTGGCTTCGACCTGCACAAGTTGTCTAGTAATGATCCCAATTTGCTTAACGGCATTCTCGCCCCTCATTGGTGTTTGCAACCGCATTGCTTTGAGGACCCTTCTGATCCTACCGTGAAAGTTTTGGGTCTTCAGTGGAACCCCTCTTCAGATAATTTCCTTTTCGTGGTCAACCCTATACATACTCCTTGTACAAAACGTAATATTCTTTCTAATCTAGCCCGCATTTTACCCGTTAAGAATTCTCTCCCCTATTTCCTTTTTAATAAAGCATTTCCTCCAACGTCTATAGACTCTCAAACTAGATTGGAATGCCTGTCCATCACCGGAGTTTTGTCGTTTATGGGAAAGATATGTTGAGAGCCTTCCTCATCTTGCACATTTTTTCTTACCGCGCCTTGTAGTCACTTCTCGCTAGGATTCGTGTGAGGTACGTTGTTTTGGGGACGCTTCGGAACACGGCTACATCGCCGTCGTTTATTTTCGTTTTCTTAACGGTTCTAAAGAACCTATAGTTCGTTTGGTATGTGCGAAATGTAAAGTAGCTCCATTGCGACCCCTTTCCCTGCCAAGGCTAGAATTGCTAGTCGCTGCCTTATCTGCTAAATTACTAGATTTTGTTCTGAATGTGTTTTCTTTTCATCTCACCAGCAGAGTAGCTTATATCCAGGATAAAACTTCTAACGCCATGTGGCTTCACGTGCCTTCTAACGATAATCCCGCTTACGTTGGGTCATGTGGTTTGTTACCCGCCCAGTTGCTCCAATGTTCATTATGGTGGGCGGCTTCACCCATTTTAGTACATTTTCAAGAAATAAATCATGTTCCACGTTCTTGTTCTTTGGAACCGCAACAGGTACTAAGTGAAGGATGGTTCATTACACTCACTACTACTTTGTCCTGTAATGTATTGGATGCCCTACTTAAAAATCAGTTTTCTTTTCTTCCTGTCGTTCGTATAACCGCTAATATCTTCCGCTTTGTTAATAATGTCAGGCATCCTTTAACTAAGCATACTGGATCTGTAGCCGCTCATGAGTTCGAGCTCACTTTGGAATGCCTTGTTAAACATACCCAACAAGCATCTTTTACAGTTAAGATCAGGGCCCTTTAATCCGGGACCCCATGTGCTAAAAGGTTACAAAAATTATCCCCTTTCTTTTAAATGATGTGCTTCGTGTAGGTAGCCGGTTAAGTTACGCCCCTCTTTCATACGATAAACGATTCCCCGCTTTATTTTCCAGTAAGAACCGTTTCACGGATCTGTATATTCAGAACATTCATTACAAATATTATCACGCAGGTATTCAAACAACACAATTCATATAAGCCAAAGATTTGTTATAACCCCGTTGCCGCGTGTTCAGCGCCAATACTACAGTTGGCAACACTGAAACGCTCCACGTTCACAATATTGCGCAATAATAATATTACGACATAATTGCGTGTCAAATTGTCTCACATGCCAAATACGTTTACAATGATACAAGTTGCACCTTAAAAAGATAAAAAGTACTCACTTAAAAATGTGAAACGCTTCACGATTTTGCGTGTCATCCTTGCGCAGGGGCCATGCTAATCTCCGGATATCATGTTTGGGTGTGGGTTCCGTCATGCCATCATTGAAACCAAATTTGTTCGTCTTCCCTCTTCGTCGTTCGTAGGCAGGACGAAGGAATAAAGGTAAAGGCAACGATATAAGGTAGAGATAAAGGGAAACTTACATCCTGAAAAAGAAAAGACAGCACCACGATACAGGCAACCGTTACTGTTCGACGTCTCGGTGGCTAATAATCCTGTCGTATCCAAAACCGCGCACTTACACACTCCGCACCGGCGCAACTGTCCGAAATGACGGAAATGAACAAGTCTATTTTAAAAATAATGGCGGGAATTCACTCACAAATTTAAAAGTGTACATCTCCAAATTTGGAATGTAACAGATTTTGGATAGTTTCTGCGAGAAGATCTATTCGCCGGGTACTTCTCTCTTGTATTGCTTGTTGGAAAACGCATCCCAAGTCTTTTCAGCCCCCCATGGGCAATCTTCCATCTGCTAGAATAACTCAAGTTAAACCATTTTTGCATACCGGCGTGGACTTTTGCGGCTCGTTTACAATAACCATTTTTATTTGTATGTGAATAAGGCTCTTCACTTGGAGCTAGTTTCCGATTTAACCGATGAGGTTTTTTTGGCCGCGTTTCGTCGGTTTCTTGCTCGTCGTGGTCGGTGTGAACATTTGTACAGCGACTGTGGTACAAACTTTGTCAGTGCTCATCTTCAACTGGTTTCCTTCTTACATTACCGTAAACGAGGTATAAGAGACACAAATGTGGAAATTAGCGCGCCCATCTGTCAATGACGTCACACATGCAAATTACTACACGTAAATGACGGAACATGCAAAATTCATAAAATGTATTATATAAAAAAGACCCACACGGGGAACTTACGTGAATATGTAAGCGTCTCACAGAATTACTTCCTTCAGGGTTGCTCGTGGCTCCCTACCGGATTATTTAAAGATGGCGGCTGCGGGCTTCCTTTAGGATTGTTTAAAGATGGCAGCTGCGGCTTCCTTCAGGGTTACTCCAGCTAGCGACTGCGGGGCTCCCTTCAGGAATATTTAAAGATGGTTCTCAGGGCGTGGACTGCGGTTAGGCCAGGTTGCTTCCAGATTCGGTTGGTCTCCTACCTATATGTAGGGAACGGCAGGAACAGGTTTATAGGGACGACAATCAAAAGGCAAGAAAAAGAGATCTACATAATAAAGATAAAGATACGATACTAGACCCAACCACTCCTCTTGATGTTTCAAAGGCAAGTACGTCTCCCAGCGTCTTGCGGAAAACTCCCTACTTTTTTATTCCCTCACACGCGTTGACGCGAATCTCCGCGCAACGCACTTCTGACGTGACGGAAATACACGTACCAAGTCTTTCAAATTTTCTTACAGTTTAAAAAGTTCTGTACTTCTTACAATTAAGGAGTCGATAAAACAGTTACGAGTCGGTAATACAGTTAAAAGTCGGTAATACAGTTAAAAGTCGGTAATACAGTTAAAAAAGTTCATAAACACATCGCGCAAGCGCAATGAATAAGAAAGCGAGCAACGCCCCTGGCGGATAGCAACGACAACCTTATTACAGATTCCGCGTTGCCAAACTCCAATGACGTCACCAATACACAAAATTATATTGCGCCATAACCGGAAAATTTAAGAATTTAAAACAAAAGGTAATACATTAATTACTTACATAAGGAATCCGGCAGGATTAAGTTAAAGGTGGCCTCCGCTCCGGGGCTGTTGGCTGAGCATGGACATCCAATTCGTCTCGGGTCGTGGGCTGCTCCAAGGTCGTACCATATTTCTATATGTAGCGGAACGATAAGGAATAGGTTAATTAGGAAAGACAAAACAAAGATAAACAAAGGAAATCTACATAATAAAAATGAAGATACGATACTCCGCACGACCACACTCCTTGAAGATCAAAGGCAAACAGCCACGTTATAGAGAGAACAGGAACTCGTCCCCACTCTCTTGTCTTTTACACCTCACGCGAACTTATTCGTCCAACCCTCCCGCGTCGCACACTCTGCGCAAACTCACTATGACGTAACGGAAGTACACGCCTAGTCTATTTAAATTCCGCGCACTGCGTCTTTTGAAAATATGGCGCGAAACTTCCGTACATCAACTTAACCTACAACATGTTTAAGTGCCGATTGGCACGTAACAATTTATGGCGCGAAACTCCCGCATATCAAAACTAAATTAAAAAATGTCTAGTGCCAAATTTTTGGCACGTAACATCCTTTGCTAAAGCCGCAGCTTCCCAAGAACTAATTACTTGGCACTTTAATTCACTTTTCGCGCCCCACTTTGGGGTCTTTGAGAAGCTGACGTCAAATCCGTCAAGATCCTGCTACTTCGTGTTGTAGGAAAACAGGTTCTAACCTTTGAAAAGTTGTCAACCGTTTTCATCCAAATCGAGGCTGCCCTCAATTCGCGCCCTCTGATCCCAGTTAGTAATGATCCTTAACGACCTTAGTTGTTTAACGCCGGGTCATTTTTTGACCCTTTCCGCCCCGCCTGGTCCCGCACTGACGGCACTGCCTTTAAATCGTTTGTCTCGATGGCAATTATTGCAGCGTATCTACCAGGACTTTTGGGCGCGCTGGTCCCGAGAATACTTGCATACCCTTCAAGTAAAATCCAAATGGCGTGTAGCCAAAAATAATATTCCACCGGGAGACAGTTCTAGTTAAAGCTGATTCTCTTTCTCCTCTTCAGTGGTTACTTGGGCGTACTATCTCCGTGCATCCTGGCGCGTTGCCACCGTTAGAGTGAGTTTAGGCATACTGTGGTTAAACTCTGCTTTTTCCTCTAGATGAAAATTTAAATGCCTCCAGTTTGGTGGGCGGTATGTTCCTGTCCAACCCTGTATATATTCATTTAGTTTATATTATTACTATAAAATTTAAGTTTATTTGTTAATGGTAATATCTGCTTTTTGTTTGGACAATAAGTTCCTGTTTCGGAGGTCAGTCCCCGTATAGTGCTACCTCACTGCTTTATACTATTTTTCAAGTGTAGTAATAAGTGTTTTGCATCCAAGAATCTTCACCGCTCTAACTGGACATTAGGTAAGAATATTGAAGGTTGCATTTGTTTAGTATCTGTGTGGTTATACTCCCGCTTTTCTCTCCTCAACATTCATATTTACCTGCTACCTAGTGGGAATTCTCAAATTAAAGACTTTTGTTTAGATACGTCAATATAAATTGAATTCGTAGACAGTTGTTGACGTAGTGAGTATATTTACTACAAACGTCGCAAGCAGACTATTATTCTTAGTTTTGCTGCTATTGACAAATTTAGTTATAGTTTACTCATTACTATTAAACAGATTACATTTTTAATATCATGTTTATGCTGCCATTTGTTATGAAAGGTCGAGTACTGGGGACAGTCAGTCTTAGAGCATCTTACTCCTTGTTCGGTAGACATTTGTAGATTACCTTAATTTTTTATTCAGCTATCTGTGCTATAAAAATGATCATTAGTTGGGTCACAATATTTCTCATTAATTATATGTAAAATAAATGATAGTACAACAAAAATTTCCCAACATTAAATGATTCACTACATTACAAATTAATTTCAGATCAGGCGCAATCGAAATAAGAGGGTTATTTGCAAGTTCCATTCCTCGCCGAAAGGCATTAGGCCAACCTGTACTAGAATCTTACAAATTTGTACCTTACAAAACTAAATTGACATTAGATGAATCCATACGGGTAGCTGGACAAATTTTCTTAGAAAATAGCTATGGCTTTAAAATCAGAGCCGTTGAACTTATTGATAGTGCCACAAATCCAGAATCAACGCCTCTTTCTCCAGTGGTACATCAAATATATAGCGACCAGCCATTAATAAATCCAGATATTGCTGTTTTCTCTAAAGAGACTATGGAATTGACTGGAATTACGGTAGAAGACAAAAAATTAAGTGCTGAAAATAATACTTGTGCTCTCGTTGCTGCGTCGAAATTATTAAGTAGGCAAGAGGTAAGCAATTTTTCATTACTAACAGTATTTATAGGTAAAAACCCTACTCTAAATTAGTTATAAGAAGTCTCCTTTGATGTAGGAATGCAAATTTTCAGATTTACAATTTTACAATATATTAAAGAATTACAAGAAAATTTTCATAATCTTTACTTGTTCAAAAATATATGGCAATATAGTGATATATTGTACAGGTTATCGAACAAGAACTTTCATGTGGGTTGCAAAGCAAGGAAAGGGATTGAATTTGGGATAAAGGAAATACAGCAAATGTTCTAGTAAGAAGCGGATTTTTAGATAACAATGCATTCTATGTTTCCTAAGGTCATGTAAAAGTTCTCGATCGATAATCTGCATAACTAAAAGCATATTCATGAACTAATTTGCACTTGAAGTGGTGAAATAAGTAAGAATTTTTGCAACTCTAGAATTCGCATTAAAGAGCATCACTACCATGTACCAAACATTAATCCTAATGCTCTAGAAGTAAGAAACGATGGACTCAGGTCAAACCAACAACCACATCACAGTATATGCTCGATTAGGATTGTGGTCATACTAAAAATAAGAGCAGATTTCAAAAACAACCTACTCGCCATTAACATTTACTTTCATATTCATTAACCATAAACGGCAACCACTAAAATTAGCAAGAAATAGGCCAATATTGAATTTATATGATATTTAACCATATAAAAATTAATCAGCTGATTTTACACAAAGGAGCCATATGTTTCGAATCAAAACCTGCATGCTTCTTACAGGAATTTTCAGGAATCACAAATTACCAAGGAATTGAATATTGATGCGGTTTTCCTTTACTCTTTGTAGCTAACTTGCTAATTGAATTTATTCTTCTTCATCCACAAACCATTCTTGAAAAAAAAACTGTTTAACAGACAAAGCAGAGCTTACATGGGTTCTTCCCATCTAAAGATGCTAAAATGGTGATACGTATATAACACACACGATATCTTCCAAAATCGAAAGCCTGAGTTGATGGATAAACGAAACGAACCTGTGTAGTGGTCATATTGAACAAAGTTCAAACAACCGCACGATAAAGCATAGGCATTTGTTATGCGTTTTAAATAATACTTGATTGGATAATACTGCAAATGCTTGAATAGTAATTAATGTTAAGATATCTTACAAACTAATAGTTTCTTGCGCGTAATTGACTACTTAAATAGGACCATCTAATCATGGTGGATTCAGATGCAACCATACAATTTAATAGATAATAATGTGCAGTATGATATAATCTATCTATGAAGCACGGTTTTGATGCTTGGATCTCATACATGTAATTCGAGATGTTATATTGAAAAAACATAAAAGATCAGTTTACCACAATGTGAAGAGTGTGATCTTATTCACATGTGCGTATAAAAAAGTTAGATCCTAACTTATTTATGACAGTTCATACCTTCAACACACTAATTACATTTCACAATAATTATACATCTCATATAATCAGTGCAGAGATAGGAAAAAAAGAGGTAGATGTAGACCTAGATGAGATAGTTATAGATTCAAACTGTGCCAATTTCATGGAAATCTGTAGGTTAGTTCAGAATAGGAAACAATGATGGTACGCGTCTAACCAGTTCTAGGACTGAAGACCTAATGATGATGATATAATCAGTAACTACGGCATATTCAAAGAAGTGTTATCCGCTAATTATTGACTTGAGAATGTCATGGGTCTTAAATTCGCTACTTCTGCACTATCCACATTACTTGTTGTGTAACTAAAACAATCGTGACATATCAAAAAGTCGCCGGGCGCATAAAATGCAAAAGCATTTACAATGAAACCTTAATTTGCTAAGATGTTAATAAATATTTACTACACAGATGCAACTTAAAAATGCTTACGGGACTTATATTATTTAATTACCTGAGGTGAATGTAATATTAAAGCAATTAATTGCTGGATCACATCACCCTTCTAAATTCATAGTTACTAGGTTACAAGCTTTTTTAATACATCAAAGTTATATGTGAAATCATTAGTTAAAAAAAATTTGCACCGCATGTACAGCTCACAACCAAATTTACAAATATTCTATTATTAAATATAGTTCACATTTACAATAAAAATTGAATTTAAGTTATAATTATTTTTGCTAACAAAAACTTTGGTACATCATCATCATTAGGTCTTCAGTCATAGAACTAGTTAGACACGTACCATCATTGTTTCCAATTCTGTGCTAACCTACAGAATTCCCTGAAATTTGCAGTCTGCATCTGTCACTATCTGTTCTAGGTCTACATCTACCTCCTTTTTCCTATCTCTGCTTTTAATATATCCTCTACTATTCCCCAAATATGCTTTAGAACGTATTCTGTCCTTCTATTTCTTCTATTTTTTTAAACATATATCCTTGTTGCCCTACTATTTCTATATCATATCTGTTATTACTTTGCCTTGTTACGTGTCAAAGTGGCCCTTAAACATGTCTTAGGATAATTTTGATGTGCAGAAGTTTCGCGCCACAATTTCAAAAGACTCGGGGCGCGCATTTCCGTTACGTCCCAGTGCGTTTGCGCCAGATCGCACGTCAATAGTGGGTTGGACGAATAACCTCGCGCCGGGTAAAAGACAAAAAGTGGGGACAAGTTTCCTGTGCTCTCTATAACGTGGCTGTTTTGCCAGAACCGTCGAGTGATGTGGACGTTTGAGGTATCGTATCGTGCCTTATCTTTACCTATGTAGATTTCCTTGCTTGCTTGTCTTTGTTGTCGCCCCTTATACCATGTTCCCGTCATTCCCTGCATAGGTAGGTGACAATTTGAGCCGTAGGCGAACCGTACTGCACGACCCTGGGTGAAAGAGCCCCATGATTGCCGTAGCTGGTCCGAACACTTTCGAAGAGCGTCGGGCGTACCATCTTTAATCCCTCCGGGATGGAGCCCTGATGGACTTTAATAGAGGCCTACTTTAGCTCAACCCCGCAGGACGTACGGATTTCTGATGTAAGTAGTCCATTATCTAATTTGTTCGCTGTATTATCTATTGCCTTATATTTATATAAATTTCCGATTATTGCGCAATATAAATTGTGCATTGGTGACGTCATTGGCAGATGGCCGCGCTAAAGCCTGTGTAAGCTGGAGCTACCACCCGCCCGTGACGTCGCTTATTTCGCGCTTGCGCGATGTATTTATGAACTTTTTAACTGTAATTATCGACTTTTTAAATTGTAAGAGCCTGTCCATACTATCATCCTCATACATCTGAAGCACTGCATTTCAAACGGCTGCTACCGTTTTTGTGTTTGCTTTTCAGATTGTCCGTATTTCATAGGCATACTGTGCTGTGCTCCACACATATGCTTTCAACAATTTTCTTCTTGTTCTAAGTTTGTTGTATTTCATAATAGGCGCTGTTCTTTCTTGCTAGGTGCAGTTCGGTCCCCTTCTATTGTTTTACAATTATATACCCTATTTCTCCGACATTTACTGGTTGTGAAAGGGGGTAAGCAGCCTGTGGCGGACAAGTTCCCCCAGCACTTAAACATTTACCGATTTAATATTTTTTCAATATATCTTTTGCACAGTCAACATTAGTTGAAAATATTTCACAACCAACATCTGTAGTTGTTTATAATAATCATCAGATTTATGTGCGCTTATTTTTGTGCCATTAGGTTTACCGTCCCAAAACTGGTTGGACACGTACCTGCACTTATTTATATTCTGAGCTAGTCTACACAGTTCCTTGAAATTCTCACACAGCATGTGTATACAACTCGTTCCCCTTCTATTGTTTTCTAATTTTATGCCCTATTTCACCGAGATTCAGTGAAGGGGGTTAAGCAACCTGTGGCTACCAAGATCCCCCAACACTTAGACCTTTACCGAAATAATGGTTTTCCAGTAAATCCTTTCACACTTAACATTATTCGAGAATATTGCCCAACCAATTCTTGTAGTTACTTAAACTATTCATCATGTTTAAGCACAGTTATTTTTTTCGTCATTAGTTTATCCATCTTGGGATTGGTTGGATGCGTACCTCCATTGATTTCTATTCTGGGCTAGCCTACACATCTCCCTGAAACCCCTACAGCCTACATCTTTTACTATCTGTGTGCAGTAGTCTAACCTAGGTCTGCCTCTTCTTCTCTTTTTTCCGATCTCCGCTTCTAATATATTCCGCACTATTCCCTCATGCCGTAGTATGTGGCCTATCATCCTATCTCTCCTATTTTTTACCGTTTTCCACATATTTCTTTCTTCCCCTACCATTTTTAGTACCTCTTCGTTCTTAACTTTGTCTGTCCATAATATCTTCATCATACGTCTGTAGCACCACATTTCAAAGGCTTCTACCTTTTTCTTGTCTGCTTCTCCTACTGTCCAGGCTTCACATCTGTACAGTGCTGTGCTCCATACATATGTTTTAAGCAATATTTTCCTTGTTTCTATGTTTGTGGTCTTTGAACACAGTAGTTGCTTTTTCTTGTTAAATGTAGCACGATCTTGTGCTAATCTTTGTTTTATATCTTTTGTGCTTTTCCCATCTTGCGTTATTTGGCTTTCTAGGTAGCAGAAATCCTTAACCTCTTGTAAGTGCGTGTTATATACTTGTATTCTTGTTTTTGATTTATTTTCCCCACCTTTGCATACTAGAACTTTAGTTTTAGCTTTGTTAATTTTCATACCGTATCTCTCTGTAAAAAAGTTATTTTGGTTATAAATCTTCTAGAAGATTTATAACCAAAATAACTTTTTATGTTAATCGCCAATTTATTATAACCTCGTCTTAGTGAGTATACAATATCATTTAATGTTTATTTATCAATTCTGTTATTGTAGTACCTTTGAAAAAGGATTAAAATAAATCCGAAAGCTCAGGTTTATAAAAAAGAGTTTTCTTAAATAATCCAGCCGACCTAAAACCCACAACATTTTTAGAAAATTATATATATATATATATATATATATATATTGCTGTGAAACCTCTTGAATTAACTGGTCCGTTGACTTTCTTCTGTTATTCGCCTCTTGTCTCTTTTCGCCTCGGCTGCTCACCTATTTTAAAACTTTCATCCTCATTCATAAAAAAAAACAAATACATTCCTACCACAAACATCAACGTTAACTCTATTTACATCAATATTTATAATACATTAAAATTTCCAAAATTAAATTTCAGCATAAATTTCAGTATCATAAAATTTCAAAATCAAATTTGTCATCATTTTAAATTTGCATCCAGAATTAAAGTCCTGGTAGGATGCCTACTAATTAATATAACAATATATGCAGACCTGAGTCTGAGTACAAAGGGAGCATCTCCCACCCCTTTACGTTAATTAACCAGGTTCGTCTAATTGAGCTCAAAGACATACCCAAATTTTCATCAAGAACATAAATACTAAATACTCCTTTCTACTTAAACAAAAAAATTTCGCCTTAAAATTAAAATTTTGTTGTTAGTACAAATTCATTACTGTCCGTTTTAAGTAAATAAATTATAAAGTTATTCAACACACACCAAAACATCAAAAATGGAACAACAAAGCATAAGTTACCTGAAGGTTACTGCACTAGTGGCTTCAACGTACATCGTCCTTGTTAATTTCACCATTCCAACTGGGTTATGTTTCCGGTTTCTAATTCTGAACGCTTATCAAATTTTCTACACCACCATTCATCTAAAATTGTTTCAGAGCTTCTCAGGAACTCATTTAAGTATATCTAAATCTTGTGTTGTGGATCCAATCACGATTACGAATAACATTTGATTATTAACACCTCCGAAAAATAGCAAAGAAATTCATACTTCTTCCGCGCTACACGCCAAAACTGCCTACTTGTGTTTATTCATTGCTCGTTACAAATTTGAATAATTGGTACAGTAAAACTCGGAAATGTTACTAGATTTTATTACCTTGTATCGTAGCACGTAAAGAGCAAACTGTTTTTTGAAGTATTTAATAATCACTAAAATATACGAGCAAACTGTTTAAAATATTGAATCATTAAAATCTACGCGAGCTTTTTAAAACATCGAATAATCAAATCTAAGAGAGCTTTTGAAGCATCAAATAATCAAAATCTAAGAGCGAGAAACTCATATTAACCCGGGTATATATAGTGGTTAGCCCGTCTGTTGGTTTTGTCCCCAAAACGGCCAGTTTCTAGAATTTTGTATACTATGTTCCCATCTCGACAGCCTGTGCGTCGGTTCTTATTAAATTTGCACTCGCACCAGTTAAATCTCAGAAAATTTCCACACGGCACGCAACGTCTGAGAATACCTAATTAAATTTTATACAGAAATCGTTGTTTCTACCTCTGATATTTGCATCTTATTTTCAACCAATCGTGACCCTCGTGACGTTGCTCAAATCCCGCCCTTAATTATTAATGTCTTTGCTTGACTCTCTTTCCTTTTCTAACCTGTTCTTATTGGTGCAAATTGATATTCTTTATTATTGATTATTTCAGTCCACGTGTATTCTTATCTGGGTTAAACGACCCCGTATCTAGCCTTCCCGTGAATATTAAGCGACGGTTTCTCCAAGATTCTCTGTAACCATTCGTTATCTGCAAAATTTACGCAGAACGAGTCTTTTAAATAAACCCTGTTTTGTATTTCGTGCTAAAGCATCCGACCGTTTCCAATATCCGTAGAATCGACATGTTTATCTAAACAAATTAAACTGAAATTGCCTTTTAAAAATACGCAGGTGTGTTCAATCATATTATTAATTCTCAGAGCTTTATTTCATGGTATTTTAATCTTGGATTTTCACAGGCTTTTATGCTGATTATTAATAATGGTTCAATTGACTCCAACTAAAATTGACTTCTACCCTTACATTTTTAGCGAATACAAATTAAATATTAATTATTATGTGTACACTTTGTTTAATACCCGTTACCCAGACTTGAATCAATTTAATATAAATTTTGCACGTAATTTCCATTAGTTTCTTTGAACAATTGACTTAAATACACATTGAGCATTTTAATACTGCTTCATTTTATATAAAGCGTCGTGTAAATAATTTAAATCTATTATTTTTAATGAAACGAATGAATTTTTATTCTCCACGGTTTTTTAATAAAACGTATTATCTAATAAAATTCCTTATACACGGTGATTAAAATTATTTGCTGTAATTAATTAATTTTCTACCCTGGACTAAATATGAGTAATATATATATATATATATATATATATATATATATATATATATAACACAGACAGACAGAGACATTGAGATCCCATTAACCAAACTAAGTTGGGTTGATTAGAACCTTATAAAAAGGTAGAATTGTTATTACATAACTATATTATTACATCCACCACAACAATATTCTCAAAATAGTCAATTCTTTTCCCATTTAGTCATCTGAGTTTAGAATATTTGTAGCAATGTTATCATATTAGGGAAAAACAAGCTGCAGACAGTTTGTATCGAAACTTTAAAATATCCTAATGATTTAAAGTTACATATTAAAACAAGCTTGTATCCCAACTGTTGAACAAAGCATTATGTATAGGTGCATCTGTGCGATAGCGTACATATTCTTTCAGAATAGAATTTTTGAGGTTGTTAATGAACCCACTCATAAATAACTTCAATAATATTCATTAAAACAGCATTTTTTACCCAGAGTTTGCTTTAAAAACCTAAGCACATGAAAGTAAAAGAGCGAAAAGTCTGAACAATAAACAGAATGTTGCAGGTCAACTTTAATTCAAGAATTGCTGACATCGTATATTCTATGGTTGTTGTTCAGTGTGCATTTGATAAACAATCATTCATATGTTCAATTATCATTTTTATGAGCAGCCACATGAGGGTAGGAATTATCTTGTAAACAACAAACGGATTCTTGACTTTTTTTCATTTGCTTTGAATCGCAGTTCTTCCAGAAGCCTTTAATATACACATAATACACGGTGTTAAAGGGAATTGCAATAACAAAAGATGTATTAGTAGAATGCCTTAGATATTCCAAAAGAATAAAACCATAATTTTCTCGCCAAATATTTGTATGTGACTTTTTTTTTAGTTTCAAAGTCGGTGAACGTCACCATTGCATAAATGCTCTTTTGCCTCCACACTGCCGACACCCATAATGAGTATAGAAGTAATATCGTGCATAGTAATTCGTTAATGTTCAGAATAAGTGTTTTAATCCTGTCAGTTGTTTCTTTGCTTGTCGATGTTATTAGTCGACAAAAGTGAAGTTCATTTTCTACACATTGCTAGCCATCTTTGAACGATTTAGCCTATTTTTAGATACTTATGATGGTCAATGTTTCCTAACCAAATTGTCTTCTAACTACCATACAAATTTCTGACAGTTCTACTTTTCCTTAGACAAACAGTATACACCAGCTGAGAGTTGAATGACTGAAGCAAGTTAGTACTTTAGTACGTCCATCAAGCAGTGCTACCAACTGTTGAGCACTATGTTACTAAATTTTGATTTGCCTTGAAGGGGCAAGGACGCCGTAACAATATAAGGCTGTGTTGGCTAACTGTAGTGGTGCTGAGTGGGTTCCTATGGAAGTATTATAAAAGAAATAGAAAAATTTGAAATAAAAACAATAAAGGCTAACGTGCAAAAACTGCATTACACTATCACTTACCCCGAAAGGTATTTCTACTTTTGTCAAAATCAAGGGGTGCCAAATCACCTGTTACAGCAATTTCTTTTGATATTATTTCTATATAGAAACTTATTCCGCATAAATCTCCCTTGCTTCGGTAGCCTGCATTTTATAACTTATAACAGTAATCTGTGCAGACAGGCAAGAAAGCAAAGAAAGTATAGAAAGCAACCCAAAAGGGAAGAAAGAATTACAAGAATTTGTAAGGACTTACCGTACTAGCTGAATGTCGTACAATGGAGTGAGTCATCCAGAAAGAAAAATAGGAAACCCTAAGAAATGAATTTATTACAAGTCTTTAGGAAAAAAAACATGGTATCTAAAGAGATATTTACAAAAACCCTGTTAACATGCTACAAAAGAAAAACGTTAACTCGTATATGAAATATATAATTAAAGCAAATATTAATTAAGGATTATTTCCTTGTCACGTACTAACTTACATATTGTCCATATCCCTAAATAAATACAAAACATGCAGCAATAAAATAAATTTAAAAAAAGTAACCCCTACCTATTGAAATGCATATCAGGACAAATCTAAAAACAATAGTATACCGCTGCAATTAATTTTTATAAATAACCAAATAATAAGCTTATCTTAACTTATAATTAATCACTACTAGCTGTTGACATTTGCAGTTCCGCAAGCTTAATCAAAGCAAGTAAATTTTATCAGGGTGTTTCTACCCAAGCTTATGTTAATATTGAGTGTAGCTTGAAAAACAATTGCATAATCACATTTTGCACTCATATTGCATCGTTAATTTTGAACCGGAGTCTGTACATTTAGCATGCAATGACCACACGTACAAACTAAACCATAAAGTTATATCGGTCCCCTCTAAAGCATCAAAACCAAACAATAACAGAATGATCTTACCTTAAGTCCTTTTTTGTTCAAGCAGAGTAAGGTGAATTTTGAGTCATCTACTCGACCATCTCCAGTATGTAATTATCGTACCTTCCCAACTCACAACGGTTACCAGATTGAACGTTTCTACTAGACAATTACACTCATTACTGTTTCTAATTTTACACAACTGAACCACAATAATGCCTCTTAAAAGAAAGCATATTAAGTAACATCACTGCTTTTCTGCTCTCTTCACATGAAATGACGCTACATAAAAATCATCTTTTTCACCGCTTAACTTGTATATATGTTATAGTCCCGCGCAACTATTATGACCCCGCGTGCGCGTGTTCAGAGCCACTTTTGCAGTTGGCGACACTGGAACGCTCCACGTTCACAATATTGCGCAATATAGCTATTACGTCATAATTGCGTCTCAAATTGTATCACATACCAAAAATGTTTACAGTGATACAAGATGCACCTTAAAAAAAATAAAAAACACTCACCTAAAAATGTGGAACGCTTCACGATTCTGCGGTCCTCTTTACGCAGGAGCTGTGCTGATTTCCATGGATCTCGTTGGGCGTGGGTTTCATTAGGCCATCGTTGAATCCAGATTTGATTTGTCTTCCCTCTTCGTCGTTCGTAGGTAGGACGGAGGAATAAGGTCAAGGCAACAATATCAGGTAGAGATAAAGGGAAACTTACATTATCTGAAAGAGAAAAGACAAAGGAACCACACAGGTAAACGTCACTGTTCGACGTCCCGTTGGCTAATAATGTCGTGTCACACACCGCACACTTGCGCCATCACTCCGCGTCTACGCATTCTTTGGCGTCGACGCAACTGTCCGAAATGACGGAAATCCACAAGTTTATTTTAAAAATAATGGCGGGAATTTAGTCACATATTTAAAACAGTACAATGCCAATTTTGGCATATAACAATCGCGACAAAGCCATAAAAGAAAAAAAATATTAAAAAAGGAAATGACTGTTAGCATGGTAAAAACTTAAAATCTAAATCCTAACTAACCTACTTCTTCTAGAAAATGTTTATTTTAGGCGCCACCTGGATTTTTCAACCGATAACACGTCACGAATAACCAGGAAACGGAATGTGTAGCCCCATTGTTTATGAACAACATCTATAAATGCACACACGAATCTTTGATGTGGCGCAATTATAATCGACAGCACAAATTTGTTGGAGAGCATGAAACACTACTAAAACTAAAACAAATGCGACAAGTCGCCTAACATATATACTATAACTAAAGCTAACATTACAGTATTTTAAGTGCATACGCACATAAGCATTGCATCTCAACTGTTTTTTCTTTGCAAGAAAATGCCCAAATTTCAAAATGTCCAAGAGAGCAAGTTACTATGCACTTTAGCAAATTTTTATGTAGTGGCACTCTGGCTAAATAAACAATACACATCAAAACTTGTTCATGACATGGTTGTGAATTAACCAACTTACCAACAGTACCATCCTACTAATTTCTTACATTACTAACCTAACAAATTTCATTCGTACCATCAGGTTAGCTTCTTTACTCAATATTCAAAAAATAATTTCTAAATACCAAACGTTAGGAAAACAAAAATTATAAGGCAAAATCTCAAGTTATTATCAAAGATAATAGGTAAGATAGAGATATTAAGATAAAACTAGATAACAATAGGTGGATCCGAAACGTCCCAGCACGCTAGGGCACGCTACGACTACATACATTAAAGATATAGCGTAGAATTTCCCAGCTCACCAAGCCTTTTGCCATCCATCACAAAGATACAAGATAAAGTGGCTCCTTGAAGCCGTTATATAGGTAAGATACTCATACCCCCTAGAAGAGAGCGACCTGCGAGGCAGGCCCGTTTATAAAAAACGGTACGAGGGGCCGAAAACAGGCATGTGGGTGCATTCCTGCACCCGGCGTTAAACGACATCGGTACGATATCCATATATATATATATATATATATATATTGCTATGCTATTCGCGGAATTTTCTTGCCCCTACTTTGGGCTGTTATTTTTATTACTATGAACTGGAATTCTTGATCCCCTTCGTTGTGCGCCTTATTAATTTTCTACGTACTCTAAATTATTGGACCACCATTTTAATATTCACTATTAATTGTAATTATCTCCTCCTCCGGCTGTCTTTCTTAATGTTGCTATCAACTGGACTTTATCTACAAACAACTTTATCTACCAATGGCAAAATTCGATACGTTACCGCCTTGCGGGTTATCAATTTCCTATTCAACTTGTGGCTCCGCCTTTGTACTATTTAAATCTTATGACCTCGGCTAGCATTTATTTGGAATTATAAAATTCAGTAAATTTCGATTTTATATAATGAAACCAATATGTTATGTACAGCTTTTGAAATTATTTGTAATACATTTTTTTTTATTAGTTAACCTTATAAATTTCATTTATTAACAACCATCTACTATTTACTCAAAAACCCAAAGTCACCAAAAAAACTTATTATCTTTACCAACAAAGTGTAGAATATTCTAAACCTGTTATCATATTACTCATTCTATACGTATGCAACCTATTTTGTTGACTTTTTTACAAGCATATCATATTTAGCAAATTCAATATTAAAAATAAAATAAAAATTTATATAGAAAAACAAATGTCTTATAACTAAAAATCTGACCTGGTTTTATCTTTTTTCACATCGGCGCTTCCAATAAAAATGATCTTCCCCAATTCTGGATTCCATTCAAATTATTGTCATTACGCTATGGACCACCATTGTTAAATTATACACCCCAATTTATTTCAATTCTTCAAACTTAGACTTTTATCATTCTTGCCCCAGACTTAAAATTGTAGTTTGTTTCACCCCTGTACTTCAAAATTGTATTATTCTTCTTTTCCCCTGGACATCTAAATTGTATTACTGTATTTTTCCCTTAACATCAGAATCATAGTCTATTTCCCTCAGACCTCGAAACCGTTTAAACGGCAATTATAATCTTCATATTCGCACTCATTTTATTTCACTTTTATAATTATTACGTATTACTTCGTTTTAATGGCAACGCACTTCGGCCTTCGTTGAGTTCAAAACTGACTTTCTTACCAAGGTGCTTGCTAATATATTCTCGAATTCCCACTCCATCCGTGGGTACGGTCTAGAACTCGTCGCTTGTTTTGACCAATCAAATAATTTCATTTAGAGCAGTTTCTGATGTAATGCTCCACGATTTCCCATAATCACAACCTGCCCGCAGCTGTCTTTCGTTATCAACATGCTGTATTTTGATAGATTACTTGCTTTTCCATAAACAGCTGATGCAACTCGACTTTAAATTTTCATGTTTACATGCGATTCACGCATTTTTAATCATTTCTCTTATCAAAAAATGGTTAGATCTTTGTACGCATTTATATTAACTACCTGAAACTCTATTTCTATATCCGTGTTAATTTAATCGTCTGGAACTCTTTTTTTTAATGCGTGTCTAATTACACTTTATCATTTATTTCTAAATATACGCGTGCTTCCACTGAAAAATATCCTTATTTGTTTTACCTAAATTAACTAAACTTTATCTACAGGGTATTTAATATTTACCATCTACTTAATACATGTATTTCTCATTCCTACGCCAACTATGCGTCTTCCTATGTTTACCTGCGTCGCCCAAAAACTATTTCTACTTTATATACAGGGTGTTGACTACTTACTATCTACAAACTATGTCTATTTCTTAATTATTTCCTTAAATAAGTGCAGTTTTCTGCTGCCTATTCTAATTACTCATTCCTGAACGACCTTTACTATAACGTGCACCCTTAAACAACCCCTTATCACAGCAATATATATATATATATATATATATATATACAGTATATACGATGTATAGATAAACACCCACTTTACGAAGAATCGAAAGATGATTTTTAACTATCCAAAGCCAGCTAGTAATTTGCATAGTCATAAATGAAAGAATTTGTTTGTTTCATAAAGGGAATAAACATTCATCGACTAGTTTCGATCTCACTGGATCTCATCAGGTTGAAGTGGTTTATAACCCTTATGAAACAACCAAAAACAATAGGCAAAATACATATATATATATATATATATATATATATATAAATTCTTACACTCACACATTCACACACTCATACATGCATGCACTGTTAGCGGCTACGTGCGCTGACAGCGACACCGCATGACCTCACGAAAGATTCCCTGAGACGTGGTCCGGGTGTCTGTGAAAACCCCCCGCGCAACCACACGGTGACTAACGGAAATGAAAAGGCAATAGAGATATAGGAAAGGTAAAAAGAGGGAGGTGAGCATTTTGGAATGGATAAGTGACACTTCCAGGTAGAAGAGAATAGAGGGAGGGCTCGCATTGAGCTAACGAGACAGAAAAGTTGGATAGAAAAGCACTACTCAACCAGCCAATGTGGTCAGTAGCCCGGAGTGAGCGAAAAATCACTCTTATGTGGTAGATGGGTGTTCCGGGACAAGAACAAGTCAACCGAAAGAAAGATAAGGCGGAAACGGAGACAGCAGGATAAGAAAAAGTAGAGTTTTTGGACAAGCGTCTGAGAGAAGGTAGAGAGTTGGGTCTATTGAATTCAGGTCGGTTTGAAGGACCACCTGCTATGTTAATCAGACAAGTTAAGATACATCATAAGTTACAAAATTACTAGACTCTTGATGAGAACTAGTGCAATCATTTTCCTAACGAGTGCATCCACTGCGGTAAGAAAATCAGACAAAAGTTGAAACAACAACTTAAAAGTATCACTACAGATATCTTCACACAAGAAATCAACTGTTTCAAGGTAATTTTTAGAAACGGTAACGCTATAAACACACAAGAATGCCTAACTATAAGCAGTTAAATACAAACACGCTGCCCCAATATGCTAAAAACAACCGAGAATTCGATAAGATATCAATAAAAAGCGATAGCACCTCACCACGAAGTTTAATAAAAAACAACAAAAAAAGTTTATATGTTCTGATAACTTAATAGAAAAAGAAGAGAAGTAATGATAAAAGATAAAGTGGGCAACTGTAATAATTCATAAGAAAAACGCATGGAATAGAAACTCTTAGTTTTTTACAACTGCGAATATGAACTATTTCTTACAATGGCATAGGCCGCGTCTCCTATGTGAGCCCAAAGAAAAAAGCATCCACTCAAAACATCAGCTAAAACCAATCATAAAAATTCAATGAGTTATTGCAACCAAAGTTACGACAATTACCACAAAATTAAACAATGTAAGATAAATTCTGAAAACAAAATAATCTGTTGTAGAAAAGGTGCCAAGATTGATTAAATGAAGCGACAAAGTTATATTAGGGAATCTAGATAATAAACCGATATGTGGCTAACAATAAGTTCAAGGGGAAGTCAGCAGGTAGCAAAAAGATAGGTAATTTAAGGTAAATGAGCCAAACGTGTAGAAGGTAGGTGCTGTATAAGAAAAGAAATGGCTAAATAAAGTTAACTAACTCATAGCAGGGACAGAAACATTAAGTAAATCGTTAAAGAAATGGAACGTGAAAAATTTAATTAGCATTTGGGTCAGCAGAGAATGGTTTAAGGTCTTTGATATGCCACCTTCCTTGGTGTTTTCCTTCAGCATCTTGAAGTTCGTAGATAAGTAGACTAACAACACGAGTGGCCTTACATAGAATGAATTTAGGGGTTAATTTTGAAGAAAAATTTTTAGTAGCATCCGATAAGACATACTTTTTTTCCAAACATGTTCGCCTAAAGCAAAGGAAATATTTCGTTTACGCAGATTATAGTGGACCTTACTTTTTTCGTAAGCTTTTAGCAGATAGAAGGTAATGATTGTTGGTCTTTGTCCCAGCGTACCTATTCGTCAAATTTAATTACATTAATATCGTCCGGAACTGAACCATAATAACTACCATCGGTTGGAATATATCTTCCAAAAACAAGAAATGACGGAGTAAATTGGGTTGCTTCGTGTTTGGATGTACGCAAAGCTTCGGCGATTTTAAAGATATTTTTATCCCACCTAGTGTGGTCTGAATCGATATATGAAGAGATAGCAGTAATTAAGACTTGATTTACTCATAACAAAATTGTTGAAGAACAAGAAAAAATATATGTTACAACGCATATAATTGCTAGAGTGACAAGCCCTCCTTTGAGCTTCAGCTAGACTAATAAAGAAAAACTTCAATATCATCCTGAGAAAAAATTGATTCGAAAATTGCTAGAGCGACAAACTTACCACGAGTCTCGTCTAGACTTATGTAATGCTGAGCGACCAACCCTTCATGAGTCTCGTCTAGACTAACATACTGCTGAGCGACCAACTTCGACGACAAGTCTCGCCTAGACCAAATAGATTTTAAAATGCTGCGTTGTGATATGTCTAAAAAATATGCTATGAAAACAAAATTATGCTCGCTACACAAAAGCAATATTTTAACGATACATGTATAGAAAAAACAGTATTCCAAATTATTAAAATATTCCTTTTATATCACGGAATTTGTCAACAACCATCGTTGCGAAAGGGGATCGTAAATGAGCTTAAATAAAAAACATTATCAACCTCATTATTGTAGTGTTTAAGAAAGCAGATATAACAAAATCAAGTTTACTATAGTGTTTTAGAAGGTATAGATATACTAAAAATTCAGTTAATTTCGTTAGCTGTATTTAGGGACAAAATTTTGATTAAGAAGAAATTCCTAACTTATAGTTGATTATTTAAATTGTTAAGGGAACACTTTAGAATCATAGTAGACTAAGATAATGTAATAAATAGATAAAATTTAAGCTAAAAACAGATTTCAATAAACTAAAAGAAATTTGAGGTTTAGAATAATTATTTAACTAAACTAAGTGACATTTTAAGGGATTTTTCCGTTTTTTTTAATCATAATGAATGGCAAATAAAGGTGTTTATGGCTAAAAATACTTACAGAAACAATTATGTAATCCAAAAGCGCATGGTTAAAGTGAGGTTATGTAATTTGCTAAACACATTTGAAAGGTATATACTTTAGTTTCATCCTAAATTAGGTTAGGTAATTATTTAAGAGAATTTAAAATATAAATACACTGTTTTTATAAGGAAAAATATCAATTAACTAAATTTGAAATAACATATATGAAGTAAACAAACACTGTTCAAACATGGCGGACTAACTGCCCAGATTGACATTTCAGCTGCATTCAATGTCATTTCAACATAATAGATGTTGCCAAGTGCAATGTTGCCAGATTATATTTCTTCTATTTAAAATCCATTAAAAATTTTAAAAAATTATTATTTATTATTTGAGTAAACAAAACTCAATTTCTACAAATACATTCAAAACTAACTCTTATAAGATAAATCGGAGGTGAAGACAAAATTTTCAACACAACGTTTTGGGCGCCACTGATATAGTCCCGCGCAACTGTTATGACACTGCGCGCGTGTTCAGAGCCACTTCTGCAGTTGGCGACACTGGAACGCTCCACGTTCACAATATTGCGTAATAAAGCTATTACGTCATAATTGCGTCTCAAATTGTATCACATACCAAAAATGTTTACAGTGATATAAGATGCACCTTAAAAAAGATAAAAAACACTCACCTAAAAATGTGGTACGATTCTGCGGTCCTCCTTACGCAGGAGCCGTGCTGATTTCCATGGATCTCGTTGGGCGTTGTTTGGGCGCGGGTTTCATTAGACCATCGTTGAATCCAGATTTGATTTGTCTTCCCTCTTCGTCGTTCGTAGGTAAGACGGAGGAATAAGGTCAAGGCAACGATATCAGGTAGAGATAAAAAGAAACCTACATTATCTGAAAGAGAAAAAACAAAGGAACAACACAGGTAAACGTCACTGTTCGACGTCTCGTTGGCTAATAATGTCGTGTCACACACCGCGCACTTGCGCCATCACTCCGCGTTTGCGCATTCTTTTGCGTCGACACAACTGTCCGAAATGACGGAAATGCACAAGTCTATTTTAAAAATAATGGCGGGAGTTTAGTCACATATTTAAAACTGTACAATGCCGATTTTGGCATGTAACATATATAGGTGGAGATAATCCACCAAATGGTATCATGTTTTACCTTCAAAAATATTTCCTGTCGACCAAACAATCACATGGAAGATATTTTCAAAACATCATCTGCAGATAAGCGAAAATAACAAAGTGAGTGGCCTCGATATCGAATGAGAAATTCCACAAATCATGTCTGCTCGAAAATCCGAGTTAGTATTTTCAACATAATGTCTGTTCAACCTGTTAGTTATATTTGCAACAAACATTGCAGAATTATATAGTTAAGTGTATAACGGGTGACCTGCATCCTGTATAGAATCATAGAAATTTACTATTTTGATTAATTAATACCATGAAAAGATAAGCAGGTGGACAATACTTCCCCACATTAAAACAAACCAACATTATATGCTATCAAATTAAACATTTCTAAGCAATATGTTCATAACTTAAAACAAATTTCCACTGGAATAATGGTATACAAAGATGAAAATAACTATTGTCTCTAGAAAATGTGCTTACGTCCAGTTTGATGGTGTTAGTATCTCTTATAAAACAAGTTGCTTTATTGCAAAATACCTATTGTTTATTTAAAGCAACTTGTTACTTTTAATTACTTTTAAAATCATTACTACCATACTATTTCATTTTATTTCCAGATAATGGAACAGGCTGCTACTGCATTAAAGGAAAATGGTATCATTATCTCACGTGAGGAATTAAGTTTTGATCACAATAACCCAGATATAACACTGTCTAACCTAGATATCATATCTGTTCATCAACTTGACACCGAAAAGATAGTAATTCTTAGAAAAACAATAGAATATAAAGAACCAGTTGTAATTGATGTCAGTAAATGCCTTGAAAATTATGACTGGTTACCCACACTGCAAAATGCAGTCAAAAATGATGAAAAAGTAGTTATTTTTGCCCAAAATGAACATACACATGGTATATTAGGACTATTCAATTGTATTCGTCGTGAGCCTGGTGGTTTGAATGTCAAGTGCTTCTTCATAGATGATAATGCACCTAAGTTTGACATCAATAATGAATTTTATTCAAAACAATTGAAACAAGGTTTATCCATCAATGTTTACAGAGATGGTAAATGGGGTAGCTATCGTCACTTGCTGTTAAATAAAACAGGAGTTGTCGAATGTGAGCATGTTTTTAACAATGTAACTGTTAGGGGTGATATGTCAAGTTTAAGATGGATCGAAGGCCCTCTGACTTCAAAGACAATTCTTCCACCAGAAAAAAAGCTTGTCCATGTTTGTATTTTCACTGTTGCTAACATTTAAATTAATATTTGAATTTTTCCAGATTTACTATGCTGCGATTAACTTTAGAGATATCATGACAGCTTCTGGTCGTATAAGTAATGATGTTATTACTCGTGACCGTATTGAACAAAACAACGTGCAAGGATTTGAGTTTGCTGGTAGAGATGTTGAGTAAGATTAGTATCTTTAAGTTAAAAAAATATTAACAGTTACATTTAGTGGAAAACGGGTGATGGGTATGGTTACAAGTGGAGCTTTATCAAGTATGGTTATTGCAGATTCATATATTACTTGGGATGTTCCTGATCATTGGACGATGGAAGATGCTGTTACTGTTCCTGTAACTTATGGCACTGTACTCTACGGGATTCATGTAGTAAGTATTGAAAGTACCCTAGTCGATAATAAATTTTGCACATGTACATGTTTATATTTTTTACTCAATATTTACCTGATTTTGCAAGTCTTCGACATTGTTTGACTGATTAGCTTGCTACAATCTTATATTTTTAATGTTAAAATGCACGGTTCAAACAGAAACAGAAAGGAAAGCAAAATTAGAACCCGCACGAATCACAGTCACGTATAAAAGGTAAAGAAAGTTTAGAAAGACCGGGCTAACTACAAATGTGGAGAGTGGATTGGTTCACATACACAAGAAAAGTATATTGTCATCGAGTTTTTAATATTCACAATAAACCAAAAGTAAGAAATTTGCTATTTAAAAAAATAATTATTTACTGACAATTTTTAATAATTGATCTACGAAGTGCGCATTTCGTATCACAACAGGTATAATTTCTTGATAATGAACAAAAAAGGCAATGCTTATGATTTCTTCTAAGTAAACATCTTAAATTAAACATACTACAATTAGAACAATTTTCAGGAAGCAAGTTGAAGTAACAAGAACACTAGTGAAACTAGTTTCGAAGCGGGTCTTTGTATATTTACTCCCTTCGTCGAAGTAAGGTGGTCTAGTTTCTTTATGGTACATAGGTTACGCATCAATGTCAAACGCTGATAAGTAATAATTTCTGGATATAGAATAAAACAGGGTCACATACCATCAGGTGCCGAGATCTTATTTCACACCTGAAACAGTTGCGGGGATCCAGCAAACATCTCGATCTCATTTATCAGGTGGATTGTCACTGCAGTAGCCAGTATCATAAATGCTACATTCATCACTGAACCAGCGACCTACGCAAAAGACATTTGGGTCTCCATAAAAAAACAATTTGGTCTACGTAGAAGAGCTAGAAAAAGAGAACCCTACTAACTAGTATTAATAAGCACGTAAGAAACTTAACAATGCATACGGAAGGAAGCGTGCATTGCTCTCAGATTAATAGCATCAAGAAAGTAGACAGTACATCGTAGGACGAAAAGCAGAATCAAAGTGAGCCCAGTTTCGAAACGATCTGATAATCGATTGAAATATTAAAATACCACATGTCAAAGAACACGTCTAAAGTCCTTGTAATGCATAAGTAGATAAAGAAAACCAGCAAACTCGAATACAAATTCAAACTTATGTTACTACTTATGAATAAGGCGAACATATTTTTTCTGAAAGCACAGATTGTAAATAACCAAGTACATTTGCGACTTCTTCTCAAACAATAAAGATAAATTGACGTACTTTGACTTAAACCAAATGTGCTAATAACATTTTACAGAATATTGAACAAATACTTGTTTCGATTGTATTAGGATTAGTTTTATGGGAACAAATCGATTCACTATACCATAAAGCGCAAGGGGCGTCTTCCATAACATGCAGTAACATAAAATATCGAAGCGGAAGCATGGGAATATTTAAAAAGGATCCTAAATCAAATGAAAATATTTATCAGGGTACAATTGAACGTAACAATTTTATTGGGTTTTCTGATACTGCTATCAAGCAAACTGTAAGATATATACATAAAATATCTTGGAGTATAAAATGTAGTAATGCTGCATCCATCTTTCATAATGTCGCTGTTGGCAAACTTTAAGATTCTATTTTTGACCTATTAGTGTTAAGCACTTCACATATTTCAATTTTAGTGCGTATCAGGCCGTGCTTATAGATATAATAATAATTAAACCAATTTCCTATTTTTGTTTTATATTTCATAATAATCTACGCCTACGGCATTAAAAGATAAGTGTTTGTAGCATAAAATTTAAGATAAATTTTTACGTTGCGATCCGTTGAGAATATTATAACAGGAGGTGAGCGAACTTAGAGTGTGTGATGGACTTGAGTTAGGTGATGGGACAGACGAAGTTTGGGGTTTGTGGCAGTTAGATGTATAGATTGGCAACTGCGACGTGGATCCATGACGTAACTGCTAAGTGCCTGCCATTATATGGATGTTTTAAGGTAGGATCTAATATAATGATACTTGCAAACTTGATGTTATTGGTTTGAGGATTTATCAGAACATTCAACACATTATTAAATAGTATAACCTAATATCACTACGATTGATAATCGTGAAGGGCACCGTAGAATACACTGCGGTTATCATACCATAAATTTAATACTACGTTGTCGAAATAGCAAGTGTGGTGCTTTGTCCTTGTTAGAAATATTATGAACGCGTTAGAAGGGATTCGTACATTAACTTGTTTTGGTTCGCCTGAGTAAATAAACTAACGGTTACATCACCTGCCATCGGTAATATTACTTAGGTTATTCATGTAAAAAGTAGTTTTAGAAAGACATTGTTTCTCTGTTTACACAGTATGTTTAAGAATCTAAATTACTTTTAGTATTTTTCATTTTATATAAAAGAGATTTTGATATATAATTAAATTTAATTAGCGCATTTGTCCTAATTTACCGGGTCCTGAAGTTAATCTGCTGCATTGTATGTCAATGATATTAAATTCATTTATCAAAGTTAAATTCTCAAGGCCTTTTATTGTAGCTTAGATTTCAAATACCACAACAACCCAAAAAACCCCTGCCATGAGAAAGAGCCTGTTTATTGGCAGTGTTTAAGTGTAATTACCATTTATTTGTAAGTTATACCCAACTTTGTTTATCATTCTCCCCAAAGAAGTACAGTTAGTAATTTAAAAATGAGACAATACACTCTACACATATTTTAGTCACGTTAAAGTGTCTACAATTCTATGGTTATAATCGATGCGTTAGATTGTAGTATAGCACAACCTCAGCAATCTGGATGCATATGGAACCAAGCATCATTTGAGTTTGAGGGTTTAATAGGTCTTATAAATTTTAATTTTTCTCTTAAAAAAGTTTAATGTTTTATGAATCTACATGAACATCATGACCATTTTTATAGATATGCGTTTATGAATTTTGTTGGTACCCATAAACAATTCCTTTTTTTTCTATTACCGTTATCATCATTAGGTCTTTAGTTCTGAAACTGGTAGTACGCGTACTTCCATTGTTTTCTATTTTGAACTAACTCGCACGTTTCTCTGAAATTCCCACAGCCCAACTTTCACTTTCCGTGTGGAATAATCTAAATTAGATATACCTTTACGTCTCTTTTTTCCTTTCTTCGCTTCTAATATATACTGCACTATACCCTCATGCCCCAGTATGTGTCATATCAACTTATCTCTCCTATCTTTTACTGTTTTCTAAATATCTTTTTCTTCTTCTACCATTTTCAGAAACTTTTTGTTCTTAATTTGCTTGCCATGATATCTTCATCATACGTCAGTAGCACCATATTTCAAAGGCTTCATCTTTTTCTTGTCTGCTTTTCCTACTGCCGACATTTCTTGGCCATACAGTACTGTGCTCCACACATTTGCTTTCAACAGTTCATTCTTTCTTTCTATGTTTGTTTCACAGCAGCTGCTTTTTCTTGTTAGATACAGTATGGCCTTGTGCTAATCTTTTTTTATACCTTTTACACTTTGCATTTTCCTTTCTACTGTTTTCTAAAAATATACCTTATTTTACCAATATTCAGTGGTACACGAAGGAGGTTAAACAGCTTGACGGCTATCAAAATCCGCTACCACGTAGACATTTGCTGAATCAATAGTTTGCCAATTACTTCTTTCGCACAGTTAACATTTATTGAGAATATTGCAAAACGAACATCTGTGGTTGCTTACAATAATCGTCAGGTTTAAGTATAATTACCTTTTTCATCATTGTTTACTCCCTAGAACTGGTTGAACGTGTACCTCCATTGATTTCTATTCTGAGCTAACCTACACATTTCCCTGAAATTCTCACAGCCTACGTATTTCATTATCCGTGTGCAATAGTCTAATCTAGGTCTACCCCTACTTCTTATTTTTTCCTATCTCTACTTCTAATATATTCCACATTTTGCCTCAAGCCTTAGTATGTGATCTATCAACTTATCTCTCCTATTTTTACTGTTTTCTACGTATTTCTTTTCTCTCCTACCATTTCTAAAACCTCTTTGTTCTTAACTTTGTCTACCCATGATACCTTCATCATATGTCTGTAGCACCACATTTCAAAGGCATGTAGTGTAACCGACCTGAAGGCTGACCAAACGCCCTTTATGAACGGCACACCGGGCTCCATGATCTAACATCTAGTAGCAGTGGCTCGACGACACCTACATTGTGTTGTTATAATGTAACCCAAATTCACACTGCGAAGATGGCGTTAATGCGGGAAGGTTTGAAATAAAACTACAGTATTTTCCTAACTGAATTTTAATCAAAATAATAACCCTAAATAGGTCATTGGCATGAGCATTAAGAAAATTGAAATTCAAAGGAAACAGTGCCGTACTCAACCTGGGCGATTGGGGAAAGAGCATGGCAGAGAAAACCCCAAACTGCCCTCACACTTCCAACTGCATTTGGCACATCTCGACAAGGATGGGTAACGTACATGTCCCCAGATCACCAACATTGAATTTAACGGGATGTCAACTGCTACCCAGGCAAATCTCACGTGACAACTGAAGAAACGTTAGTGTAAACCAGCTAGTCTTTTCTGGTAGGTACTGAGGTCGGCGAGGCCAATACTACCCAGCTAAAGTTGAAGAGGGGGAACACCAGGAAGATGACCTGCACCTTGACTACCAATGTTCCCACCCGCACGGACATAAAAAGTTAGTAATGTTCAACAAGGCTCGATCATACGCGCCCAGATACATACAGTAACAGTTTCCAGCCCGTGTTACAAAATATTTCACAAAGGCTAGCCGACTTCCTATTATTTGCAAGAGTACAATTACAAGTACCATGACAAAGACGACATGAAATCACTGAAATGAACTTATGGTATGATTGGGCATAGTTAAAAAGGCGCTGGTTATTTAATAGACTATCTCCAACATACTCATAAATGCAAACGCGAAAGGCACGTGAAGGTCGGTCATACCAGAGGTTTAAGCTAATTACATCACAACAATTATCACAAACGTTAAATACTAGTTAATTTTATAGGAACATCGGCTAGATAATAGGATATACAAAAACAACAAAATATATAATTAAGTTTAAACCGAGATATGAGAGATGCAGTGGAATGTGTGGTTAATAAGCTGAAATAAAACAATTACACAAAATAAAAATGTCAAATGCGTCACAAATATCAAACATTATAAAATATGTAGGAAGTAAAACATATGAAGATTTTATAGCACAAAATATAAAGCCCATATTCAGGCGTTAAATGTTTATATAAAAGCATGTTAGTTTATACATGAAATCTAGTGAGCAAACGTTAAAAATGATTCATTATGATTGCAGCGGTCAAAACATACCTTTGGAAAAATTAAGCAACATCGTGACATTGTAAAGTTACAAACCAAAATAATTCAATTACTATCGTAAAATCAAAGCACATTATTATATACTAAATAAACATTATTTCAAATAAATAAATATTAGCTTTTGGGTCGTTTAAACAAATAACACTCATTTATACATAAATAATTTCAATAAAAGTGTAAATCGACAGGAAAAGTATAGCTTACACCTGATAAGTAAAGCAAATGGCAAGATTCAGAAACAAAAGCAACCAGGTAATCATAAAAATATTCCCTCCAATGGTTAACTAACTAACGGTTTTACAATAAACACCAACAACCATTCAAAACAAGGCACTGATTACAAAGATGTAATCGGATTACCTTGGATATCCACTACATTATTAGTTTATAAAGCATTACCTTTAATAAAACCAGCCAAGGGGAAGCTCTTTCGACCTACCATTTTGGAAACTCAAGACCAAGTGCTTTTCAAACCTGTCGATTATTCTAGTTTGATTACCCATACGCATGCGCCCCCTTCTACTCTGAATTCTGACATCCCGGAATGCGTTCCGAAACCTGCAAGTGGTTACTGAGCTACTAACAAATACCTTCGAATATCGAAATGTACACTATAATATTTGTAATAATTATCGACCAATGAGAAAAAGATTTAGAAATACTACGGATCACTTCAGGCTTATATCTGTTTCCCGTTCACTTTTCCTATTGACCTAGTTTAACAGCCTTACATTGCTGTGCTCCACACACACACGCACGCACGCACGCGCGCGCGCGCACACACGCACGCACACACACATGCTTTCAGCGATACTTTCTACATTTGTTGTTTTTGAACATAGTAGTTGCTTTATCTTAATAAATGCAGCAGGGCCGTGTGCTAATTTTTGTTTTATATCTTTTGTGCTTTTCTTGTCTTGCATTATTTGGTTTCATAAGTAGCAAAAATCCTGAACCTCTTGTAAGTTCTGGCCTTCTATTTTTATTCTGGTTTGTGACTTATTTTCTCCTTATTTACATACTAGTACTACAGTTTTATTTTTGTTAATTTTCATACCGTATCTCTCTGTTAGTACTGTTTTCATTTCATTAAGAGCTGCGACTACTCTTCCTTGTTAGATGCTAATACTGCAATATCATCTGCAAATTTAAGAATATCAATTGTTTGTCCATGCAGAATAATTGTAAATATTTTTTTGCATTTGACAGTATTTATTGCCTTTTCGATGTAAAAGTTAGAAGTTAATGGGGATAGGAAACATTCCTGTCTCACCCTCTTCCTAATATTTACTTCTCTGCATTCCTGCTCTAATTTTGTTATAGTTGTTGCTCTTTGTATAAGCCGTATAGGTACTATCCGTCTATCCTTGTAACTGTTATAGTGCTTCTAGTTCCGGCTTCGCATATAAATTCCCCGTATATTCGTGCGATTTATCCACTTTCTCTACATCTTCTATAATGATGTCTTCTCTTATGCCTCTTATATTTTTGCTATATTACTGTATAACCATAAATTTCATTATAATTAGTCTGTATGCTTCGTCTGTCTTTCATATTTCCATCTTAGTATGTATCTCTTTGTAGTTTTCATCAATCCATTGTTCTTTAGCTTTTCTGAATTTGTGAATAATTTCTCATTTTATGACTTTGTATCTGTTTTCCACATCGTCTGGTCTGTTTTTGTATTTTCGACTTTCTTCTATTAAATTTAGAATATTCTTTGTTACCCATGGTTTCTTATTTTCTTTTTGTTTATACCCATTTCAACAACTCGTTCGACTTTTTTTGAATCTTTTGTGGATATCTTTATCTTTTAGTATCTCAAAGTTAGAGTCCTTTTTTATGTTCTTTGTTTTCAAATTTTTTAATTTAAGCGTAGCTTCTATAATAACTATGTTGTGGTCAGTGTCTATATCTGCTTCTTGGAAGCTTCTACAGTGTTTTATTTGGATCCTAAACTATTGTCGAACAAAAATGTAATCTATGTATACATTCTTGTCTTCTGGCATCTTCCATGTGTATCGTCTTACAGGATAATGTTGAAACAATGTTTTTGTGACGGTTAAATTATTTTTGTCGCAAATCCTACCAGCCTATTTTCCGTCATTTTTTGTGCTTAAACCAATTAAACCTATCGGTGCTTCCTCTCTACCCTTACCTATCACTTGAACCGTTTTTTCTTTTTTTATGTTACCTCAAGTTGTTGGTGCTAGGGTAACATTATTTAGTGGTGGCTATGAGAGAAAGGTATCTATTTTTTATTATGGTAATCACTATTGTATATGGAGGTTTCCTGAATTCAGGGTCAAGTGGTTGGTAAGTGGCTTTGCATCACATTTAACAAGCTTCTATCTTTTTCCTGTCCCCTTGTCCTACTGTCCAAGTTTCACTAACCGTACAGTGCCGTGCTTTACACATATGCTTTAAGAAACTTTTTGCTTGTTTCTATGTTTGTCGTCTTTGAACACAGTAATTGCTTTTTTTGTTAAATATAGCACGACCTTGTGCTAATCTTTATTTTATAACTGTTGTGCTTTTCCCATCTTGCGTTATTTGGTTTCCTAGGTAGCAGAAATTCTTAACCTCTTGTAAGTTCTCGTTTGTTATTTGTATTCTAGTTTTTGGATTCTAGTACTTTAGTTTTATTTTTGTTAATTTTCATACTGTACCTCTCCGTTAGAGCTGTTTCTATTTCATAAAGAGCTGCTTTCCTTGTTAGATGCTAATACCGCTATATCATTTGTAAATCTAAGCATATCAATTTTTTGTTTCTGCATAATAATTCCAAATGTCTTCCTGCATTTGACAGTATTCATTGCCTTTTTGATGTACAAGTTAAAAATAGGGTGCCACATAGGGTGGCACATCCCTAACTTACCCCTTTCCTAATATTTACTCCTTTATGTTCCTGCTCTAATTCTATTACAGCTGTCTGCTCGTTGTAAAGTTATATACTATCCCAATAACCAGACACTTCTACGGAGAAAATAAGAATTAATAAGATTAGGCAGGAAAGTTATAGACAGCACCCTGTATATAAGCAGTAGTCACAATTAATTTAAGAAACAATAAATACTTTAAAAGATTTGATTAAAGAAACGATTTGGCAAGTCATAAGGCGACATGAACGGTAGTTGAAACGTAATGCGCATCAATAATGCATCGTCGTCACACTAAGAAGCTCACTTGAACAAGTGGTTTCAATAATGAGTAATAAAAAACGCCTGGAATTTAATATACAAATTATATTTTGTGTACGTGACTATAAAGGAAAAGACAACACCTGATAGCATAACAAATAAACACGGCATGGTGTTAAAAGCAAAGTTCAACAAATTTTGCTTGTACAAACAATAATTTACGTAAGCTTTAAAACCAGAAATCCTATAGATACTTTATATTAACTTGAAGTGCTACGTGAGGAAGGACTTGTGTAGAATAGAAAAAGTCACAGAAATACCCAATATATGGTATTAAAGGATCACGTAGACAGCGAAATAAATGAACTATGCGCTTGTAAAGAGATAAACAATTCATTTAAATAGAACCCCATTTGTAAACAAATTAGTTCATCATGAGTAGAGGTTTAGTCCACGACACTTAAGTGAAAATATTCACGTGAAAAGTATTTGAAGTGATTTTATAAATAATTAATTGTACAATGGTGATAGTGAATAATTATATTTGGTTTCGTCGTTTAATCCTGAAAAACGTAAGTAATTAAAAGGTTGTTTAATTTAAATTTCAATTTCAACATTAACAAAAGGACTCGAAAGAACTCTAAAAGAAATCTAAGGAAACCTAAAGAAATAATGATAAGGACTTTGATGAAATGCTAAATTACCAGATCCAATGTGGAAGTTTTTAAGAGTATTTAACTCAAGTATTAAATGCTGTAATTAATTGGAAGAAGTTACAAATGCAGACTATATCGGAAGCAGATTTGGTTTCAATGTCGGGACGATACTAAATCAGTAAGCGGAAGTCGGTAGAGCGGTTGGTGCAGGAACTGGTTCAAACGGGAGACAACAGGTTAGCAATCTGTATATGTTTGTGAAGTTATTTATGAACATTTATTTGGGGATCTTTATTTATTTGAATATTTTAAAAATATGCTTTCATAAACTTCATGTGAAGGTCAACAAAAATCGTTTGGTACACGTTACAAATTACGTATACATTACATGAAGTTTATTGAACGTTCAGATGGCTTCTCATAATAAATAATAAGGGAGATTTTTGATGACTTTTTGATTAACTTTTCAAGATGATGATTATTGAAATTATTTAATTCAATTATTAAAAAGGAAGTCATATTTAGATAGTGCTTAAACATTTCATAAATTTTAAATATTGAGAACATTATAATAATTGTGCTTAATGGTGTTTTGGTTTAAAAGGAAACAGGAAGTAGAGGTAGAAGGTTAAAAAAATATAAAAACTTTGTTGTAGTATTTTTGCAAGCCCTGTGCGTGGTTAAAGCTGAGCTAGCAGAGGTAAATTAAAATGAAAAATCAAAATCTGCCAAGGAGAAAATTTTAACATATTGTAACATCTCCTTTTAATTGAAATTAAAAGTAAATACAATAAGGACATGTGGCCCGACCACATGGCACCGCACGGCAATGTGGTGCTTATGATTTATAGTCACCGTCCATAAATATGCTAAGGCATCACCAGATAGGAATAGCCCGCCATCTTTTTATCAACACATAGGGGTTTTACCGCTTAATTAAATAACTAATCAAAATTCTATTCAGGAAGTTTTGTAAATCACGATTTTTAGAGTAATTTGATAACAAGTTTACGTGAGGGGAAGTTAAATTACGTTAGTTAAAGTAATAAATATTTGCATAAATTTATTACCGGCATGTTTAAGTAGGTCAAGTTTAAACGTAGTTTGTAAATAAGGAAGTAATAGTAGGATATTATGTAGGAAACTGGACCTTAACCCATCAATAAGGGTGCATTTGAAAGGAAATTAATAGGTTAAGAGTATCCCGAAGTTCTTTATGAACACTTTAAAGCTCCAGAAAGCTTAACAAAGAACCGAAAATTGATAAATACCAGCGTGTATTCAGTTTAGGATTATTATTATTTTTGAGTCTCAGATAGGGTAGTACGAAACCATTCGCTAGTAATCGTTGATTACTAGAATATTAGAAAGAAAAAAAAAGCTTTTATCGTGAGGGGAGTCTCGAGTAAATACAAAGTGTGACTAATATTAAAATGTATGCTACTACTGGTTGTTTACTAGTTAGGGGTTATTTTTATATCCCCAAATGTGACCAATTAACTTTAAGGAAGGATTTCCTTAAAATGATGGGACGCAAATATCTTTCGACTATGCTAGGGGTCTATTCCTTGGGCAGAGCTTATGAGGATTGGTCGTGGTTCTTTTTTTACAAAGCATTATTTTCTTACTAGGGCTTGATTCTTAACAAAACAGGGGTTTAAGTAGGGCGCCACCAAGTCATTAAATTTTAGACAGGGTTTCCCTAAGGGGGGACTTGGGAGTCCTTAGAGAAGAATCTCGTATTAACTGCTAACGCAGAAGCTGTAAATTAAATGTTGATTATTTAATTAAAAGTTGTTCCTCAATAAAAAAATGTAAATATAAAATGTATGTTTAAGAAAAGATAATACAAATTTCATCTACCCTGAGGTAGGATTCTGAATTCAAAAGAAATATCAAAAACTTTAAGTGTCGCTTTCGTTACAAAATTTAACTTGAATTTATACCCAAAATAACATATCTGTTATTCGGTTTACATATATGTACAAAAAATTATCTAAGTTGTATATTAATTCAACATTCAGAAACTGTAAGTGAAATCATGCATAAATGAAACTTTAATAAGAACTCTTTAGGTTTGTTTAATTTCATTAAAAATAGTAACTGTGATTACACTGAAATTATATTGGCAATAAAAATTTATCAAAGTCCTTTTTAGTTTGTTAAACAGATTAATGGTAATAACTCTTCACAAAGTTATTTTCTGAAGCAGCCTTGTATCAAAGATCACCAATTGTAGACGTAATGTAAGAATAATACTAATCTCTTACCTCGTTTCAACAGATGTTGTTTACGTGAAGGTGTTACAGCATGTTAGAACAGGTGTTAATACATACGTTCTTCGGCAAACAATTGACGTAGGCTTCACATGTTGTACAGCACACAATCAGCTGCGTGATCCTTGGACCGGACCATATGAACTTATAGCGTTTTTCTGATACGCACAAACGGGTCCAACCAAAATCCAATACAAAACATAGACGTTCCAATATGTGTAGATCGTTACCAAAATAATTACCATCATGTAGTTGCCCTCCTAATTACTTGCAATTTCACACTTGCAACTTCAAAAGACCATTTCAATTAATTATCGGACTTTAGTTTCAAACCATAAAAATTTCTACGTACTTTGTGGAACGTTTCTTTAAAATCAAAACATATTGATTTCTTGCAAAACATTTCATTAAATCCAACTATTCTAGTAACGTTGAAGGACGGTCATACTAGATCGATATTTTCTTATCGCAACGTTGACGTGAACGAACTATAACTTGGTACTCGTAGATGCGAAAATAGAATTAATATCATCTTGAAACACAACATTTAGACGGCCTTATTTTTATAAAACCAGATAAGGCGGAATCATTCTAACAAATGAATATACGAAGAAACCTTACAATTGATATACAAAACGATTTCTTAAAAGTTCTTCCTCTACATTTGTAGGAGAATTATAAAATAAATATTTAATTGAAGATTTTTACGGAGCATTTTAAGTAGTATTTAATTGAAACTTTTACGAAGTTATTTAAAGAACAATTTTAAGAGATATCTAAAGAGATATCTAAGGAAATATGTAAAGAGCTATCTAAAGAGCGCTACAACAAAATTATTTAGTTTGTCTAGTAAATTATTTTTAACTGCTTATCATTATTAAAAACACTGAGCCTAGTGTTCACTACACCAAGGCTCCATTACGCCACAAGGCCACACGCAAATTACTTGCTAGAACCTTTTGGATTTCCATGTTAATTCTTGACGAACGTTCTAGCTAAAGTGGGCGCTGATGCAATATGCATGAAACAGGAAAGCTGTTTGGTCTTGATAATATTCATACTAACATTCAACGCCTGATGTTAGCAACCAAACTAGCATTTCTGTAGGACGGTTAGACCTCATGATACCAATACACTTATTTACTTAAAAATTGTTTACGTGATATAATGAACTAGACAAAAGGTTTGTGAAACTAAAAATTTATTGACGTTCTGCAGTGGTCAAAAAACTGTTACAATATTTCGTTGACCGCATTGAGGGCGCTTCATTACCATTTTTAAGTGATTAATCATCCCAAGTGTAACTGATTAAATAAATTGTGGGCGCGATTAGCGGTCCAGATAAACTGATTTCACTAAATTAGATTGGACAGCAGACACTGATTGTAAAACATCCAGGTGTCCCGGCCTTTTCACTTTCAATGTACGAAAGTGAAGGTATTTATAAACTCAACTAAATACCGTTAGCCCGACAAAGCAACCCTGTGGCGCAACCTTTAGCAGGTGGTTGTTGGTATAGCCACTTGATATATGCTGTTAGAGTAGAAAGTGAAAGTTTTTCGTGCGAGGACAATAAACTACCCAAATACCGCGAGTGTATTACAAACAACGGCGACACACGTCAACCAGAGCTGACCCAGGCTCTGGAATTTGCACCTGATCGTATACGCAACGCTGGTAAAAAAAAAGCGGCGCATGTAATGTAAGTACTTTTAATGTTAAATTGAACATTAAGGCGATTTATAACATACGTGTCTGTAGTATACAGAATAACTAGGTTAAGAGTATTTAGTTAGGGAATTAGGTATGCATAAAAATAGATCCGTGGTGTATTTTGTTTTTTACATCCTAGTAAAGAAGTTGCTTGTAAAGACTAATTTTTTATTTAAATAAGGTTGAATACAGTTAGGTAAAAGCTTGTAAGTGGCTCACGAACAAGTACTGGAAGTCAGGGTAAAGCTTTTTAAAAATTGAAGTTCCAAAAAAAATTTAAGGTGTTAGAAGTATCCCTTACCGTGTTTAATAAGGGGTAATGATTATCTTTTAGAAATGCTCTGTTGCAAGATTGTTATAAAAGAAAGAGTAAAAAATAGGCTCAAGAGCTTATTTTTATATTAAAACTGTAGGTATCCGTTATAGGTGTTTATTTGTCACCAATACAAATAAAACAACCCAATATATAAAAAAAGAGGAGATGTTACAATATAAATTTCACAAAAAGGGGGCACCGGGTTATTGCAACTATATCACAACGATGTACATATATGCTTTTTCCTTTTTTCTATTGTCTTCTTCATTATCACCCTCAGAGCTAAAATAGCCTCCCGTGTTTCCCTGTTTCGTCTAAACCCAAATTGATTTTCTAGTACTTCTTGAGCACGTTTTTCCATCCGTCTTTGTAAAATTTTAGTTAACATTTATGACACATGTGCTGTCAAACGTATTGTTCGCACATTTTCACATCTATCCTTTTTGGTATAGTGACTATGACGTTACGGTTGGGTATCTCGCCTGTCTCATACATATAGCTTACAAGTTGGAAGAGGCGTTCTGTTGCTGTTTGTCCAGCGGCTTTTAGAGTTTCTGACTGCACCTTATCTATATCCAGTGCTTTGCCATTTTTCAGGCCTTTTAATGCCAATTCAAACTCATCTCTAAGTATAGGATATCCCACGTCATCGTTTTCAATGTCTGATTCTTGTTTTAGTGCTATTAGTTCCTCTCCTGCATATAAATTTCCTACATATTCTTGCCATCTAACCACTTTTTCTATATTTTCTATAATTATGCCTCCTTCCATGTCCCTTATATTTTTGCTACACGGTTTTATATCCCTAATATTCATTGTAATTAGTTTGTATGCTTCGTTTGCCTTTCCTATTTCCACCTTAGTTTCTACCTTTTTGCACTTTTCATCAATCCATTGCTCTTTAGCTTTCCTGCATTTACGTATAATTTCTTATTTTATCGCTTTGTATCTCTGTTTTCCAGCTTCGTCTGGTCTGATTTTGTATTTTCGTCTTTCTTCTATTAAATTCGGGATATCCTTTGTTATCCACGGTTTCTTATTTTCTTTTGTGTACACTCCAAAATATCTCTGGCCACCATGTCTAAGCTGGATTTAATGTTACTCCATTCTGTTTGTATTTCCTTAGTATCAGATATTTTCTCGATATTTTTTGGCAATTCATTTGATTTTTTTTCAGATCTTTCGTGGATATCTTTATCTTTTAGTTTCTCAAAGCTAAAGTGTCTATCCGTTCCTTTTTCTTAAATTTTTTTATTTAAGTGTGGCCTTCATAATTACGATGTTGTGGTCAGTATCTATATCTGCTTCTGGATAGCTTCTACAGTCTTTTACTTGATTCCTAAACCGTTGTCTAACAAGAATGTAGTCTATTTGATATCTTCCTCTATCTCATGGCATCTTTTCCACCTGTATGGTCTTCTAGCATGATATTGAAATAATGTGTTTGTGATGATTAAATTGTTTTTGTCACAAACTTCTACTAGTCTATTTTCCTTGTCGTTTCTCGTGCCTAAACCAACTAAACCTACTACTGCTCCTTCGTTACCCTCACCTACCACTGCATTAAAATCCTCCATAATTATTAAATTTTCATGTCCTTTTACGTATCTTAATATCTCTTCAATATCTTGGTAGATCATTTCTACCTCTTCCTCGCTGTAGCTAGAGATGAAGTTAGTTAATTTTTATTTAGCATCGATAAATTTCGAGTCAGAATAAATTTGAAGAACGTTTATATCTTCGCGTTTAAACCCAATGTAGTACCTTCGGGTGGAGCATTGGGGACGTGGCCGCAAGTATAGCGGCCCTTATTCAAATTATAATATAGCTAGAGATGAGCACGTATACTTGTATAATTACTGTATTTACCAGTTGGATTTTAATCTAACCATGAGTACTCTTTCGTTTTCTTGTAAGTAGTTTTCTACACAGTGCCCTATCTTTTTCCGCATTACTATCATCCCCACACCAGAATTTCCACCTCTGCTCCTGTATGAATTACCCTGAAGTCTCCACTTCAAAAATCCCCGGTCTCTGGTCACTGAACTTCGCTACTATGCCCTACTATGTATAATGCTAACCTATCCATTTCAATTTTAAAATTCTGTAGCTTAGCTACTTGATTCCTACTTCTGACATTCCACGCTCCGACTCGCAGAATGTTCCTGACTTTTTTCTAAACTTTCCGATTATGTCTTCCGAAGAAGTCTTCTCCTGGAAATCCGAAATTTTTTACACCAGAGGATGCCATCATGTTTGTTACAATTTAAGTACGCTGTGTAATTGGGAGATAATGTGGTGGTTTTCCGTTGCCTTCCTCATCGCAATAGTGTGTCTTAGAATGCCATACCTACCCCTATGATTTCAGTCACTCTTAAGTACCGAAAGGGCTGTTGCCCTGTTTCGGGGACCTCTCCTAGTCTGGTTCCCCATTAAGGACCTTACTAATTTGGTTAAACCTGTAGAACGGCTCTTTAGATAACTGAGATTCTGAAGCCATTGTAGTAATGTAGAACTTCCTCAAGGTACAGGTCTATTTAGAACGGACTAAGAGTCCAATGGCATTTTTCAAACAGCCTAACCATCAAAACCAAATCTAACGGAAAAGGGGATATACAATGTAGACACACAATTTTAACCAAAAGCAAAACGTAGACTAAACTAACTGAAAATAAAGTTCATATTAGTTACGTACTAAACTTAACCTTACCAATTGCTCTAAGAAAACATTGAAAAGGATGACAGTATGAAAATTGCTGGTATCAATTCAAAGCTTTAGAAACTTGCAGATTCAGGAACATCGTACAGAATGGAATGTGAAATCTAGTTTTTAAGAATAAATATTTCAATACCAAGAGTTACCTATCAAAATGTAGATAAAAAAATACTCACAGAAAATCCATTGCAAACCTTAAAAATACATTTGAACATTTTAACAACACTAATAAATATCTGTTTGACCAGGTACGAACAGATTACAACCAAATTTATAGCAAAAGAAATAGCAATTACGTCTCTTATCTGTTTAAATTAAATTATTAAAGTTTGAGAAATTACCATCTAACTAACAATATTCAGTACACACATAATTAATAATGATTATAGATAAACGAATTCGCGAATTTAATGAAGGACGAGCAAAGTTGGTTGCCTATCTATGCAGATTAAAATTATAGGAGCGTAGCAAACATAAATTTAAATCATTGGGAACTGATGTTTTTAACGTAATATGGCAGTAAATTTTTAAATATGAAATACAATGTAACAAATTTTTGATTATAAAAATCTTACACTAACTCTGTGTTAAATAAATAGCATAACATATTTGAAAACTAGCTTCTAATTGGAAATATTTGATTTTATTTGCTTTTGTTTATATAGATTGCTAACATCCAAGAAGGACAAAGTATTCTCATTCATGCTGGTACCGGTGGTGTAGGACAAGCAGCAATTAATTGTTGTCTCTATTTTAAATGTGACATTTTTGTAACAGTCGGTACTCAAGAGAAGCGTGACTGGATCAAGGAAAACTTTCCACAAATACCAGGTGAATTAACCGATTATCATAAATGTTTCTATTAGCATCTTTTGGTCATAGAGAGTCATATTGGTAATTCTCGTGATACTTCATTCGAACAAATGGTGCTTCGTGAAACTAATGGCAGAGGTGTAGATGTCGTTCTAAATTCATTATCCGAGGAAAAACTCCAAGCATCTGTACGATGCTTAGCACCAGGTGGTTGCTTTTTGGAAATTGGAAAGTTTGATTTAGCCAGTAATAATCGTATTGGACTTAAAAATTTTACTGAAGGACGTAGTTTTCATGGTGTTATGTTGGATGCATTCTTCACTGGCTTACCTTCTCTAAAAGATAAAGTTTTCCAACTACTAGCTGAAGGCTTCACTACTGGTTGTGTAAAACCACTAACACGTACGATCTTCAAAGAGGATGAAGTTGAACAAGCTTTCCGACACATGGCTAGTGGAAAACATATTGGTAAGATTGTAATACGCCTACGTGAAGAAGAACCAGATTGTATTTTAATACCTCCATATAAACTATACAATGGATTAGCACGATTTTATGCAAATCCTGAGAAAAGTTACATAGTAATAGGTGGGCTTGGAGGATTTGGTTTAGAATTAGCAGACTGGCTGGTCACACGCGGTGCTAAAAAATTAGTATTAAGCTCCAGGACCGGTGTGAAAAATGGTTATCAAGCTTCTAGAATTCGGTATGTTGTTACGGGGTAAAAAATTGCATTAAAGAAAATGTTACAGAATTTGGAAAACTTATGGCGTTACAACAGAAGTATGTACAGAAGATGTTACAACTAATGAAGGTTGTGTTAAATTGCTTACACTAGCCAACAATTTCGGCCCAGTAGACGCCATTTATAATTTAGCAGTTGTTCTCAAAGATGCACTTTTAGAAAATCAGACAGAAGAAACTTTTAGAGCTTCATTAGCACCAAAAGCTGTGGCAACGCAACAACTTGATGTTGTTAGTCGTCAGTTGTGTCCGGATCTGAAGTAAGTATAATTTTATAATAGGTTTGGAACTGTAATGTGATGTATACTCAAGAATTCAAATTTGATTTTCATGCATAGGCATATATAAAAAAGTTTTTTAAACCAATTTATTCAAACAAACAACATAATCAAGGGTATAAATCTTTATTTTGCACGAAAAAGAGCTACTTTATGAATACTATATTTGAATTTTTTGTCTAATTTTTTTTGTCCAATCTCAGGCACTGTGACAAATTAAATATTTTTCTTAATTTTGTGTCATAAATGTCAAACTTGAAGTTTTTATTATTTTGAGAACGATCCTAGGTCATGGATGTAAATAAAGATGATTTTAAAAACTATGAGTGGTTTAATTTACAAAGAAGATTCAGAAAAATGCTAAACAAACCACAATAAACATACAGGGAAAAATTAAATATATTGATAATATCAGATAAATATTAAAGAATATTAAAATTTATATATTGTTATAATCTAAGGTATAACCGTTATATTTCCGCGCGCGTGTTAAGAGCCACTACGACAGTTGGCAACACATACTAAAACGTACATAATATTGCACAACAAGATATTACGTCATAATTGCGTCTCAAATTGTATCACATACCAAAAATGTTTATTGTGATACAAGAGGCGCCTTAAAGAAAAAGATAAAATGTACTCACTTAAAATGTGGAACTCTTCACGACTTTGCGGTTAATCTTGCGCAGGAGCCATACTCATCTTCATTTTAGGCGTGGGTCGGGCTACCCCCTCGTTGAAGCCAGATTGCTTTGTCTTCCCTCTTCTTCGTCTGTATAGGTACGATAATGATAGATAGGGCATGGTAAGGACAAAGGTAAGAAGGAAACCTACATTCTAAAAGAGAAAAGACAAAAGGGACGACACAGATAAACCTCACTGTTCGACGTCTCGTTGGCTAATCCCCATGTCGGAAACCGCGCACTTACTTCCTCACTCCACGCATGCGCATTCTCTTGCGCCGACGCAACTGTCCGAAATGACGGAAATGCACAAGTCTATTTTTTAAAAATATTGGCGCGAATTCACTCGCAAATTAAAAAGTATGCAATGCTAATTTTTAGCATGTAACAATATTCTACTCTTACAAAAGTAATATTAGGGTTGCGATTTCATTTGACCTTCCATTTGTTATAGACTATCACTGGTGAAAGTTTATATGGTCGGTAAAACAGTTAACAAAGTATTACACTTAGATGGTGGTACATTTAAATGACGATAGATGGTTCTTAAAAGCCTGTAATACAGTTACCAAAGTTCATAGGATACACCGCGCAAGCGCAATAGATAAAAAAGCAATGCTACGCCCTGGCGGCCGGAAGCGCAAACCCCTTTTACAGGTTTCGCGTAGCCAACCACCGTGACGTCACCGATAATAAGGTATATTGCGCAATAATTAGCAATATAAAAGTTAAATAAACACTTAACAAAAATTCACATTCGTGAACAGTTAAACACGGTATTACTCACCCGGAAATCCGAACTCGGCGAGGTTGAACCCAAGTTGGCCTCTATCAGGGTTCCATGTCGGAGGGATTAAAGATGGCTGTTTCTCCAGAGCGGCTAGCGGAGCATGTCCCTCAGGGTCGTCTCGGGTCCAGTTTCGCCTCGAGGTGGCTGCAAATTTACCTATGTAGGGATTTGACAGGAAAATAAGGTATGAGGTAGACACACAAAAGATAATTAGATAGGGATTTCTACATAGGTACAGCTACGATACGTTACCCAAGACAAAAACCAGCACTTCACTCGACGATCAAAGGCAAAAAAGCCACGATTCAGGGCGTCACCCCAACTCGACCCCACTCTTTGTCTAGTATTGGTATACCCCTATAGGGATATGCACTCTGCGCAATTGCACTACTCGGACGTATCGGAAGTACCGCCCAGTCTATTTAAAAATTCCCGCGTCTCGCGTATTTGAAAATTTGGCGGGAAACTTCCGTACGTTAAAAACTAAACTACTAACAATGTTAAAGTGCAAATTGCACGTAACAATCGCGACAAAGCCACAAAAGAAAAAACTTAAAAAAAGAAAAAGTCTGTTAGCACAGTAACAGCTTAAAATCTAAATCCTAACTACTCTATATAAACCCTAACTTAAAACCTAGAAAATGTTTATATAAGGCGCCACCTGGTTTTTTCAACCGATAACACGTCTACCGAAGTACCAGGATACGAAATAGGTAGCCCGATAGTCTGTGACTACACTAATTACCGACAGCACAAATTTGTCGGGGAGCATGAAACACTACTTAAACTAACACGGGTGCGACAAGTCGCCTAAACTATCTAAACCTATCTAACTAAAGCTAACATAAAAGTTGTTATGTGCAGACACACATGAGTGTTGCATCAAAACTATTCTTCTTTTTGGCAAGAAGTGCCCAAATTTAAAATGTTCATAGAGTGCGTCACTCTGCACTCTAGCAAATTTTGTTACTGGTACTTTGGTTTACTAATGATGCACGTTTAAAACTTGTCCATGACATAGTTGTGAATCAACAAATTTACCAAAAGTACCACCTACTAAATCCTTATATGCTAACCTGACAAATTACATTTCTAAATTGGGTTAGCTTTTTCACTTAAATTTCAGAAAGATAATTCCCACGTCTGGTCATATATACCACACGTTAGGACGATAAAAAGATAAGATAAGATCTCAAATTGTTGTTAAAGATAGTAGATAAGATAATGTTATTAAGCTTAAGTTGTCATCCTCAAAGGTAATGAATAAGATAACGGTATTAAGCTTTAGTTATTATTTGAGATACTCGATAAGATAACACGATATTAAGTTAAAGTGATTATAAGGGATAGTAGATAACATGAATTTAAACAGAAGTTATTACTAAAGATAACCGGTAAGATAACGCGAAATAACTCGAAGTCATTCCTAACGGTAGTCGGTAAGATAACGATATTAAACTAAAATTATTACTAACGGTAATCGGTAAGGTAACGATACTAAACTAAAGTTATTACTAAAGGTAATCAATAAGATAACGATATTAAAACTAAGGGTATTATCAAAGATAATAAAGAAGACAAAGATATTGGCCTAGTTATTACCCAAGACAATGATAACAACAAATAGAGTGGCTCCAGTAGAGCCGTTGAAATGGGATTAACCCGTGCCCTCTAAAAAGAGAAACCTGTGAAGCAGGTCCGTTCGCAAGAACAGCACGGGGGACCGGCAAAGGCATTTGGGTGCATTCCTGCACCCGGCGTTGATCGATATCGGTGAAACTATCACCCGATACCCACACGGTATATACGATAAACAGATATATACACATTCACTCACACATTCACACACCTTCACTGCCAGAGCCCATGCACTGACAGCGGCACCGCATGACCCCACGAAAGATTCGCAGAGACATGGTCCAGGTGTCTGTGAAAACCTCCCGCGCAACCACACGGTGACTAACAGAAATGAAAAGGCAGTAGAAATAGGAAAGGTAAAAAGAAGGAGGTTGGTTTTTTGGAATGCATTAGAGGCACTTCCAGGTAGAAGAAAGTAGAGGAAGGGCTCGCATTGAGCAAAAGCGACAGAGGGAAAGGTGGATAGCAAAGCGCTACTCAACCAACCAGTGTGGTCAGCAGCTCGGAATGAGGAACATCATTCTTATGTGGCAGACGGTGTTCCGGGACAAGAACAGGTCCACCGAAAGAAGAATAAGGCATAGCGGAGATAGCGGGTTAAGAAAAAAGTATAGTTTTTGGACAAGCGTCCGAGAGAAGGTAGAGAGTTGTCCCTATAAAACACAGCGCAGTCTGAAGGACCACCTGCGATATTAATCCGACAAGATAAGGTATACACATTTTTAAAATTCACTAGACTCCTAAGAGAACTAGTACGATCATTTTCCTAACGAGTGCTTCGACTACGATAAGAAAATCAGACAAAGGTAGACACGACAACTTAAAGGTATCATTACAGATACAAACACACAAAAACAAACTGTTTTAAGGTAGTATTTCAAAACGGTAGCACCCTAAACACATAAAAATGCCCAATTATAAGCAGTTAAATACAGATACACTGTCCCCATATGCTAAAACAACCGAGAATTTAATAAGATAACAATAAGAAGCAATAGCATCTCACCACAAAGTTCAATAAAAAACAATGAAAAAAATGTTTATAAGTTATGTAGATTTAATAGAAAAAGAAGGAAATAATGATGTAGTATAATGTGGGCGACTGCAATAAGTCAGAGGAAAAACACATGGAATAGATAGTCCTAGTCTTTGCAACTGCGAATATGAACTATTTCTTTCAATGGCATAGGTCGCGAACACTATGTGAGCCCAAAGAAGAAAGCATTCACTCAACATCAGCTAAAACCAATCATAAAAATTCAATGAGTTATTACAACCAAAGTTACGACAATTACCACACAATTAAACCATATAAGAGAAATACTAAAAACCAAATAATATGTAGTAGGAAAAGTTCAAGGGTTAATTAAATAAAACGACAGGGTTATATTTGGGGGTGTAGAGAATGAAGTGATATATGAGTAACGGTATGGTCAAGGAAAAGTCAACCAGAAGCAAAGGGTTTAAGGTAAATGAGTTAAATGTATAAAACGTAGGTGTATAAGAGAAGGAATAAGTAATTAAAGATACTAATTAATGGTGAAAACAAAAAAATATTAGGTAAATGGTGAGGAGCGTGGAACGTGAAAAATTTAATTAGCATTTGGGTCGGCAGAGAATGGCTTAAGGTCTTTAATATGCCACCTGCCTTGGCGTTTTCCTTCAGCATCCTGAAGTTCGTAGATAAGGGGACTAATGACACGAGTGACCTTACAAAGAATGAATTTAGGGGCCAATTTTGAAGAAAATTTCTTAGATGCATCCGATAAGACATAGTTCTTTTTCCAAACTTGTTCGCCCAAGGCGAAGGAAATATTTCGTTTACGTAAGTTATAGTGGTCCTTGCTCTTTTCGTAAGCTTTTAACAAATTTTTCTAACGTCGTTAAAGATAGAAGGTAATGACTGTTGGTCCTTGTCCCAACGTACTTTATCGTCAAATTCAATTACGTTAGTATCGTCAGGCACTAAACCATAGTAACTCCCATCGATTGGGGTATATCTTCCAAAAACAAGAAAAGACGGAGTGAATTGGGTTGCTTCGTGTTTAGATGTACGCAAAGCTTGGGCAATTTTAAAGATATGTTCATCCCATGTAGTATGGTCTGAATCAATATAAGACGAAATAGCGGTAATTAAAACTCGATTTACTCTTTCGGTAGGGTTTACTTGGGGGTGATATTTTGCGTTAAACCAAATTTTTTGTACTTTGTAACTTTTAACGAAATTCTGAAAATCTTTAGAGATAAGTTGTGCACCATTGTCACAAAGGATAATCTAGGGGACACCAAAGATAAGAAAGACATTCTGTTCTAGAAATTTAATTATAGCAGCGGAAGTAGCTTTACGTAGGGTTGCACCATAACAAATTTAGAAAACCAATCGGTAACGACTAAAAGATATTGATTACCTCTTTTCGATCGGGGGAGAGGTCCTAATAAGTCAAGCGATATTAATTGAAAGGGATAAGATACACATTTAAAGTTACCCATTAAACCAGGACGAGCATCTTGTGAACTCTTATGAGAGCCACAAATTTTACAGCTTTTGTAATATAATTCAGATATTTTAGCGAGAGTTTTTGTAACACCAAGGTGTGCAGCTAAGGGATCATCGTGACATAATTTGAGCACCTCACTGCGGTTTGCAGTGGGCACGACCAGTTTCCATTCAGGTATATTCGATATTTTATGTGGGGACGGAGATACAAATTTATATAGTCTATTATTAGTTACACGAAGGTAGGAAATTTGTCGGGATTATCGGAAACTTTTTAATCATATTGAGGTACCAGGTATCCAGAATTAAATTTGGAAGGTTAAGAGAAACAACATCTCGAGATAAGGCATCAGGTACGATATTTAATTTGCCAGGCCTATGCCTAACGTCAAAAGTAAATTGAGATATACGCAAGTTCCATCTTGCCAAACGACCTGCGGGTTGTTTCAAGTTATTAAGCCAAGTGAGGTTGCACAATCAGTGATTACGGTAAAGTGTGTACCTTCGACATATCCTCTAAATTTCTCGATGCCAAAGATAACGCCCAATAGTTCTCGTTCGGTAGCAGAGTATTTTTGTTCGGCAGAAGTTAAGGCACGACTTGCATATGCGATTGGATGTTCTAAACCATTGCTTACCTGGAATAACATTGCACCTAACCCAGTAAGTGAGGCATCGGTTTGTATATAAAACTTATCATCGAAATTTGGTGAAATTAAGATAGGTGCTGAAGTGATTAATGTTTTAATTTGTTCGAAAGCCTGTTGGGATTCTAAATTCCACTCGATAGTTTGGGATTTATTTTTATTTTTAATTAAAGCAGTAATGGGTGCGGATATAGTTGAAAGATTGGGTAGAAAAATGCGATAATAGCTAATCATTCCAATTAAGCGTTTGATTTCGGTAACAGTTTTAGGTGTTTTAAATTTAGTAATGGCATCAACTTTAGCAGGATCTGCTCGTAAGCCTGTCCCATCGATAATAAAACCGAGAAATGTGAGGGATGAACGACAAAATTGAGACTTTTCCCAGTTTATCTTAAAACCTGCTGCGTTTAAACGTTCTGCAACTTCATTTAATGTGGCGATATGTTCATCGAAAGAACTTGAGATAACTAAGATATCATCTAAAAACACAAAGGCACGTTCTTGATGTAAGATAGGACCTAACGTTTGATCCATAGTACGTTGTAAAGTTTGTGGAGCGTTACAGAGACCAAATGGCAAAAAATTATATTCGAAAAGACCTCGGCCTGGGACACAAAAAGCAGTTTTTTGACGAGAAGATAAGTCGAGAGGTATCTGATAAAAAGCTTGTCTGAGGTCGATAGATGAGATAAATTTTGCGTTACGAAGCCTGCTTAAAATTGAGTCAGTTCTAGGTAGAGGGTAAGCATCTGAAACAGTCACAGAATTTAACTTCCTGCCATCAAAACAGACATGCCATTCGTCATTCTTTTTCCGAACTAATAATACAGGAGAGGTCCACGGTGAATTTGAGGGAGAGATAACACCAGATTCTAACATTTTGTCAAATTCAGCATGTAAATGCTTTTGTAAGGCAGGCGATAAGGGATATTGACGTTGCTTAAAGGGAAGGGCATCACCTGTAGAGATAACGTGTGTTGCCGTGTAACACAACCAAGTTCAGAGGTATTAAGTTTGCGAATTTGTCGATTGTAGCGTTAAGAGTTACATTTTGGGAATCAGTAAGAGAAATTTTGTTAGATATTCCTGTAGATGCACAGGAGTTCGTTTTAATAGAGGTTTGCCATGAAAAATCCTGGAAATAAAGTGACAGATTAAAAGTTTACAGAAATCAACGCCTAGTAGAAAGGATAAGCTAATGCAGGCACAATCAAAATAAAACCTCACGTTCAAGAGATTCTACTCGAATTTTTAACTTAAGGAACCGGTTACATGTATTTGATTATCGTCAGCTAAATTTATGGAAGTTTTTCGGGAATAATTTGAATTTTGATATTTTGTTGAGATAATTGATGTAAACCTTCGTTATTTATAAGAGAACATGAAGAACCTGTATCCAATAAAGCAATTACATTTAAGGAACCAATTGAGATAGATAAGTGTGGACGGTTATCGAAGGGTTTTTAACAAGTTGTGAAACGGCAGCAGTCTTTTATGGTAAAAGGAATTGACGGTTTGTAACCACTTAGACCACTCGGCTGGAGTAGTATAGCATAATTCCTCTAATGAAGGTAAGGTATTTTGTACATTAATAGTAGCGGTATTATTATTAGATAAATTTAATGACGGTACAACGTTAGAAGTACTTTTATGATTTGAATTTATTGGCGTCTGTGTCCGTTGGATGATTGGTGTTGAGGGCGATTTTGGTTTCTTGAGATATTCACACCCTGATTTGAAATATCTCGACGGGAGTTTCCCGATACGTTAGGATTACAGTTGTTGCAGTTAGATTTGTAAATATTTGCGCGACCACAACCATAACAAAAAATATTTCTAGGGTATGTGCAGACAGTATAGTTATGTCCACTTCGCTTACAGTTCCAACAGGTAAGTGAGTTATTAGTTATGGTAGGAGGAACGTTAAGTGTAGATACTTTACGGGAAGCTCGAGCTTGGCAAGCTAAATCAGGTTCTAAAAGACCAGATAGTTTCTCGGGGGGTGGACGATATTTGTCAATTCTTGACCTCACTTCTTGAAGAGAACGAGATAGGTCTTTAAAGTGGGCTAGCGAAGATATGGGCTGTAATGCCAAACGTTCTGAGAAATAGGGGTTTAAATTTCTAAGTAATTGATCGATAATTTCGGATTCTGAAGGTTTTTTGTCGAGTCTGCTTCTAATGAGGTAATAAAAGAAACAACATTTTCGTCAGGACCTTGGGTTCGGTTACGTATTTCGTTCCAAAGGTCGTTAATATAGCCATAAGGTATGAAATCTCGTTTTAAACACGCAACTAACTCCTCCCAGGTAGAAATTTGGTCTCGTATGTTTCTGTACCATATTAACGCTGAGTTTGCGAACAAGTCACCTGCTGAGACAAATAGGTCCTGGTCGGTACACCCGCGAGAGATTTTGAAATCATTAATACGATCAAGAAAGGATGATAAAGAGACCTTCGAATCAAACCCTTCGAAAGTAAGACCCCATTTGTATACAGGTATAGATTTTCCTACAGGTTTGGGTGAAGCGATTACAAGATTTGAAAAGGGTAACGATATATCTACGTCTGCATTAGGATTAAGTCTTTCAAGAACAATCCCTTCAAGCAATAATACCTCGGACAACAAACTTTGTTTAGCTTGAGTCGCTTGGTCATCGTTATATAAAGATAATAATTCGACACGCTCTTTGACGTGCGTTATTCTTGAAGCCAATCTCCCTAACTCGATATCACTAGCACCAGGATCTGTTCTATTTATTATACCCGATATGTCATCTAAAGATAATTTAATTTGCGATACGTTAAGGGGCCAGTCGCCAACGGGTTTCTTTAAGATAGCAATGCTTTTCGTTTCCTGTGCCAAAATGGCCCTGAGCTGAGATCTCCTATCATTCTGATTACTAGCTGCAATAATATTCCTACACTCCAGCTCGTAGATCAATTCGAGGGATTTTAAATGTGAGACGTTCATGGTGAATAGAATATTCGAGATACGATATATAAGATATGCGATTTTGACGCAGGTCAGAAGGTAAAAAACGTTACAGCTATTTTAAGTTAATACGATACGGTATTTAGGGGAGGAACCTTGTTAAGAACGTCACCGGTAAAGAATAATATGCAAATGTTAACACGTTGATCAATCAAAATACCAAAGAAACACATTCAAAACTATATGCGAACAAGGCCAGCATTCAACAAGGGATATCTCCTCGATAAGTCACAGAAAGCCCTCCAAATTAGAAAATACACGCATGTAATGAATTATTTACCCTATAGCCACAAAAATCCATAGTTTGACGTTACATAAAAAGATATTAAAAGGCAATTTATTTCAATAACGTTTGTAACATAAGGTTTCTTTAAAAAGGGAGTTTAAATATTAGTTAAACAAGTGATTGATTAAAACGCTTTAAAAGACACTAAAAACTTAGGTAAACAAGAGTTCTATATTTAGGCAACAATTTTGTTATTAAATAGGCATTTTTTAAAATGTAACATACAAGACAGTGCATTTAAGTTTCGAAAAACGGCTTTTAAGGTTAAGAAAACGAACAAAAGATATTTTAATAGGTAATTTTGTAATAAACTGTATTTAAAGGTATCTAATCAATGTAAATGCTTATTTGTAATACTTACATGAATAAAAGTACGGTTCCTTAAGTGAGAAAGCTGTTTAAATAACATCTGTTAATACATCGAATGTTTATAACTGAAATTAATATAACCTAAAACAAAGAAAAAAAATCCCCAACCTCACCACATTGAAGGCGCCATTGTTATAGACTATCACTGGTGAAAGTTTATATGGTCGGTAAAACAGTTAACAAAGTATTACACTTAGATGGTGGTACATTTAAATGACGATAGTTGGTTCTTAAAAGCCTGTAATACAGTTACCAAAGTTCATAAGATACACCGCGCAAGCGCAATAGATAAAAAAGCAATGCTACGCCCTGGCGGCCGGAAGCGCAAACCCCTTTTACAGGTTTCGCGTAGCCAACCACCGTGACGTCACCGATAATAAGGTATATTGCGCAATAATTAGCAATATAAAAGTTAAATAAACACTTAACAAAAATTCACATTCGTGAACAGTTAAACACGGTATTACTCACCCCGGAAATCCGAACTCGGCGAGGTTGAACCCAAGTTGGCCTCTATCAGGGTTCCATGTCGGAGGGATTAAAGATGGCTGTTTCTCCAGAGCGGCTAGCGGAGCATGTCCCTCAGGGTCGTCTCGGGTCCAGTTTCGCCTCGAGGTGGCTGCAAATTTACCTATGTAGGGATTTGACAGGAAAATAAGGTATGAGGTAGACACACAAAAGATAATTAGATAGGGATTTCTACATAGGTACAGCTACGATACGTTACCCAAGACAAAAACCCAGCACTTCACTCGACGATCAAAGGCAAAAAAGCCACGATTCAGGGCGTCACCCCAACTCGACCCCACTCTTTGTCTAGTATTGGTATACCCCTATAGGGATATGCACTCTGCGCAATTGCACTACTCGGACGTATCGGAAGTACCGCCCAGTCTATTTAAAAATTCCCGCGTCTCGCGTATTTGAAAATTTGGCGGGAAACTTCCGTACGTTAAAAACTAAACTACTAACAATGTTAAAGTGCAAATTGCACGTAACACATTTCGTAAAATAGAACATATGCTTCCGTACTTTCTAGTATTTGAGGGGATATGTTGAACACCTTGGAGTCGTTATATTCATGCTGTGCAAAGGTATACAGATGCCGACAGTATGCAGTATAATGACCATTCGGTGCAGTCCCACTGTAAAATTTTTAATAGAACGGCCTGTAAATCAAATTATAATAGAGGAATCGCGCTGGTTCATTTTTAATTCAACTCAAAAACAAACTTTTGCATGCCACAAAAGTGTCAAAATCAAAAACATTGTCAGTTCTCAAAAATCAATGAATGTTGCTTGACAGCACAAATTGTGACATCTATTAGGGTGCTTGATGCAACTTCAATTACATGAGCTTGCTTTTATTTATGCTAGCTCCTAATTATTAACCACACTCCCCGCATTGAATGTTTGCGAAACGTTCAACACCGCTTAGAATCCATGAAGAACTAATTGCACTCACTAACACACGGTAGGGAACATACTTTTTAAATTCCACGTTTTAAAAATCTGTTGGTGACTTTATCTGTTACCATGCATACAATATTGTCTTTTCCAGATATGTGTCTATAATTCTTCCAAGTAACCATTCACAAAGAAGTAAATTATCATTTTTCACTAACACCATTGTGCCTATGCGCAAAGCAGTGAAACTACTTCTCCATTTATGACGCAGTTGTAATTGTATCAAATAAAATTTAGACCATCGTTTCCAAAAACTTTGGTTTAATTGATACAGAAGTTGAAATCTGGACAACTGATTTAACTTCACTTCTGCAAAAATTAGATCAGGCTCTGTCGTTAGGCATTTGCCAATTGAAAAGTGAGGAGTCAGGAATTCAAAACCGTCGAGGTAGGAGGACATTGCATACAGAGATCTAAAATTGAGTGTTGAGTCAATTTGCACAAGTAGTGTATGAAACTCTTCATATGTTAAATAGTATTCCCAATTGCACGGTATAAATGAGATGTAACACCTGTAATATTACTCTCCTATAGTGTCCAAAATTAGGAGTATTAGGTGGAATAAAATGCTATACAATTCCGTCATTAGCACATGCACGGACAAATTCATTCTTAGAGTTTCTTTAAAAATCAAACAAAACTGTTGATTCTTTGTTAGCACACACAAAATTGGATACATTGTCAGAGTATAAATGAGATGGCTTCCCTCGGCGGGATGAAAATCGTTTGAATGCAGCTAAAAATGCTTGCATCGTTAAACTAGTTACCACTTCTAAGTGAACAGCTTTATTTGATAAACAAATAAATAGGCAAATGTATGCTTTAAATTGTTTTGAGTCTCGACCTTTGCGGTCTTTTAATGTAATCGGATCAGCATAATCTAATCCAGTAAAAGTAAATGGGATAGAGACTTTAACACTATTTTCTGGTAAATCGGCCATTGTAGACATGGCCATTTGCAGTTTACATCTAAAACATTTTAAACGATTCCTGACTACAGACTTAGCGAGTGAAATACTTGCAGTGGGCCAATAATGTTGATATACACTGTATAATTAAAGCTGACGACCTGAATGTTGTAACTTCACGTGCTCATGGTCAAAAATTAAACGAGTAAATGGATGCTTTCCATCTAGTAAAAGGGGATGTTTTTCTTCATAATTTAAAAAAGAATCCTTCAAATGCCCTCCAATATAAAACATTTTTGTCAAGAAAAGGTACTATAAGGAAGATAATCTGTTTTTTATCTTAACATCCTTTTCAGAACGCCATAATCTTATCTTTTGTGAGAATGCCTCACTTTGAACTAATTTAACCAATTTATTTCTTTCCTTTATACAAACTCAGAAGCAGTTTGTTCCCTTCTTATGTAAATAATTTATAGCTAAATTTTATTTCAATGAATTTGTTGGTTATTTTAAATTCGCCACGTGTATATTCAAAATTATTTAAAGTGGAATTTCCTTGGTTTTACTTGAAGCACCACTACCAGTGCCGTGAGTGATAAAGCTCTGTGTGTTAGTGCGCATTTGCAAACAAGTATCGATTGGAAAATCCACGAAGCCAGAAGAGTTTTCGTTTCGTCCTGCGAACAGTTCGCATTGCTATTGTGTATGAACCGCTGTCGACTACACCGCATCGCGTTTACACGTTTTACGTGGAGTTAATTAGATGGACCGCTTTGTTAAGACAATCGATTTGTTTTTCGACTGTTCGCATCGCTAGTGTGCATGAACTGCTTGTTTTGTAGAACACCACTATTGTAATAAATGTGTGCTTTGCTTCCCTGCACGAGGCAGATTAGATGCTACATCGTTTAAACAATCAGGTGAGTGCTATAGTAAACGCTTTTTGCGTTGATGTGTTTAAGAACATTTAATTATCTGTTGCTTGTTAAAATATCATTCAAATTTAATACAGTCCACTTTTTTCTCTCCTCTTTAGCTATACGAAATTACCGCAATTAATTTACACAGTCAATGAACCAAAATCTTTCAGTCTATTTTTTAAATTGTAAATAAATCGACAACAATAGGCATTACTCTCTAATTAACTTGAGAAAACTAGAGAATCTAATGAATAAATCAAAAGTCTCCTTTTTTGAAACCGTCAAAACTCTAGCTTCAATTTTTAATTCAGGTATTGTTTAATTCTGTTATCTTAAAGGGGGTGGCCAATCAGAATTATTTTGCAAAAATAAAGGACCATTCCACCATAAATCACAACTCAATAGCTCGTTAGAGTATAGTCCTCTTGAAACTACATCAGCAGGATTTTACTGAGTGGTTTCATACTTCTATTTCTTGACTTCCATCAGGTCTATAGTCTGAGAGACTCGATTTGCTACAAATACCTGAAGTTTGCGCGGCTCATATTTATCCAATGCAACACTATTTGTGAATCACACCAAAGAAAATAATCAAAACAGCCAGTTAAAAAAGTTTTAACAGAATTTGTTAGTTGAGTTAATAGTAAAGCTCCACAAATCAAACCTTGGTGCTACTTTTGTTTTTGTATATAACAATAGAACACACATATCATTAAATACTCCCTGTATGTTTGTTGTGGTTTGTTTTGTATTTAATCTTCTCGAACGTAAATAAGGACGATTTTAACAACTATGAATGGTTTAATTCCCGAAGAAGATTAAGAAAAGAGACGTATCTCATTGTTTGAATTGATTGTGCATACATAAATTGTAGCACTATAAGAAGTTTTTGAGGAATCACTAAAGCCATGAAGTTCCTTAATACATGGACTTTCACTGACTACAAATCTAGAAATCTTTAAATCATTTAAAGCACTTAAATTGTAGTGAAATTTTTGCCATTTCAACATACATTTTGTGACACTTTAGTGTCCCAACCAAGTTTTAAGAACCATAGAGTGACTTCATAGGACAACAAATCTGTTTGACTGAACCATCGAACTCCTACGGTTTTCATGCTATCATCATGTCTTAAATTGAGAACATTCAAAGAATCAGAATCATCTTGAAATGCATTCAAGGTAACCCAAATGAAAGGGGGCCGATTCTAAGATATTGCATATCTCTTTATAAATCAAAATCGTTTCATTTTCATCTGCAAATCTACAAATCAAATCATCTACGTAGAAATCTCTATCAATAATCTCAGAAGTCTTTTAGGCGCGAAGTGCAATAAACATTCACATGCATAATTAATTGGTTCGGTCGTATAAAAAGTCAAATGGTTTCTTTTTACGACGTAGTTGCTCCCGATTTTCTTTTTAAGGAGGATTTTAAGCACGTTGAATAAAGTGGTTGTAAAGCCTGCACGTTACTGGTTGTCATTAAGTAACGGAATATTTAAATTGCGTCGGCGGCGTTTTGCATTGAGATTGTTTTTGTGAAGAAATAAAACCCTGGCCCAATGGACTCGCGTAGTTAGTTTTACGTTAATATAGGAAACTGTTATCGTTGTAAGATTAATAATAATAAGTTTAGTGCTTACTAGAGAACTTAATGTTGTGTCGAGTGATAATTATTAATCAGAAAATTCAAGGAACTGGACCAGCGAACCATATCGTATTTTATTCTTTGTTGGCTATCCCAAGGTATTCGAACTAGTTTAATCCGGTAAATTCCAATATTTGCTGCCCATTATATCAACGATCACCTCACGTGATTCTTGGTGTTTATTCAAAATTCATCTTCTTTCTAAGCCATTGGTTGATGTACCGTCCTGGAGTACAACATTGCCCGCAATTAATTAAGGTAAACTGAAGACTGAAAACTGAATTCCTGCAGTGGTTTCACCATATGTACTATAAGTTATTATTGCCATATTATTTTATAGACTGAACTTGTTTACAATTCCGTGTAATGTTCAATTTGGTACGGATAAAACTATTTTAAAATATTCATTTTACGCTGACTTAATTAGTAAATTTAATCATTGTTGATACATAGATAGGAGGATCCATTAGGGTTGGTATAAGGATTTAATGAAAACTAAATGTACATGAATTGTTTGTTGCTCAAAACATTAATATTAGTAATAATTAATAGAAACATGTTATAGAGGTTGTGTATAATTTAGAGGTGTGAGTAATGTTGATTTAGTGTTCAGTTAAAGACTACCATATGGTTATATTAGAACAAATTCCGTCGTTATAAAATTATGATTTTATAAAAAGTTTAAGTAATACTGTGAACAGGGATTCAGATTGAGTATATGTTTATTACTGGGATTTTAATACTAAGTAATGATGGCAACAAACTATACTTTATCAATAAGGATAACTTTACAGCGTGTACAGTTACATAGCTTTTTGAATAATGCTGGCGGAAAACGAACATCGGTGACTTTCCCTTGTCATTCTGGTCGCACTGTTTATTGCCGTGTCTATCGTAGCACTTCAATGTCACTTTAATTATAACTCACAAACATGCCCAGAAATTTCTGCAGGTCTTTTTTATTTTCAGGACGTTTTAACTCCTCAATACATTTAGATCGTTCAGGATCTGAAATGATGCCTTTGTTGCTAAAAATTGAACCTAAATATTTAACCTCCGTTTTACAATATTGTAATTTGTCGGGATTAAATTTTATATTATTTGTTCTTGCTACATTTACAACATTCTGTATTATAATTTGCAATTCTTTTTCAGTATTTGCAGCACACAATAAATCATCAAAGTAGGGTACTACACCCTTAATATTACCAAAGTATTTATTAACTAACTTGATAAAAATCTCAGGTATTACAGACAACCCAAACGGAGCCCTTAAATAATGGTAATTACCAAAAGGAGTGCTAAAGGTGCACAACTTGCTTGACTTTTCATCCAGAATCAACTGGTGAAATCTATCTTTAAGGTCAAAAATACAAAAGCATTTTTTATTAGCCAACTTGGAACTAATGTCATCAAACGTTGGAATTTCATAAAAGTCCCTAACTAGATATTTATTAAGATGAGTGGGATCTATACATAACCTAAGCTGATTGTTAGCCTTTTCTACACAAACTAGATTGCTAACCCACTCGCATGGTTCTTTAGTAGGTATAATAACTCCCCTTTTTTCATATTCATCTAAAGTTACTTTTAATTTGTCTTTAATTTTAAGTGGGACACGCCTACTTGCACTAGCTTTCGGTACAGCGTTGCTCGTTAATTTAAGTGACACTACTTCAGGAAATGAGCCTAAACCTGAAAATACATCCTCATTTGCATTTATGAATTTTACCTTTCCCGAATTTTCATTTTTACATATATCGTTAACTCTATTTATTAAACCTAGTTCTACACAAGAATCTAGTCCTAAAATGGGAATACAGGCATTATTTTCTACTACAATAAATTTTGTAACAATTAATTTGTCCTTATAGTTCAAAGTCGCTTTGAATTCGCCACATGGCGTTATTTTAAATCCACCAAAAGCTTCAAGTTTAATATTGGTCCTATCTAATTTGTGATTAGACAATTTATTAAAAATTCCCATTGGTATTATATTAGTTGCTGCTCCACTATCTAATTTAAAATTAATACTAACATTATCTAAGAGCAATTCTGTATGCCATTCTTTATCTGTGTAGTGAATAGTTTTAATAACATTAATCTGAAACGTATTATCTGTTTCACTTAATTCAAATGTTTGGCGCTTATCGCTACCAGTACTTTGCCATTTACAACAGACTTTAAAATGGTTATATTTTGAACATTTAAGACATTGCTGTCCCATTGCAGGACATTCGCCCTTAATATGATTACGGTTACACCTTTTACAAACAAAAGCCTCACCTCTACCGTTATTGCTAGCAACTTTCTGAACGTTGGTCTCTTCATTTGTGCCAAATCGTTTCTTTCCATGTATTTTATTGGACCTAATATCAACAACTGAAATTCTTGTACGGTCATCCTCTAGGGGTTTTCTATTTAATTCTGCAATTTCTGCTGCTTGACAGTATCCAATTACCGATTTCAAAGTTGCGTCCTCCCGCAATAATATTGCTTGTATATCGGGATCATTAATGCCTAAAACAATTTGAGTACGCAGGATTTTGCCCTCTGGTTCCCCAAAGCCACAGGATTTCACTAAATTCCTTAAATCAGTTAAAAATACATTAAAGGGTTCATCTGGTTTTTGTTTTCTCGAGAAAAATTTATAGTGTTCCATTACCTCATTTTTCTTGGGCATACAATAAGACTCGAATTCTTTCAAAATTAAATCAATAGTTGTCACCGACGCAACATCAAACGTGTTATAAACTTTTAAAGCTTCACTGCCCATTAAATATAACAATCTCGCAATCTGAACCGCAACAGTTTTTTTGTCGGTTTCCGTTGCTGTAAAATAAATCGATACCTGTTGTTTAAAGGATTTAAAATTTTCTGCAAGGTTGCCTTCCAGTGTCAATTCGCCTGGTTTATTGTATTCAGACATTTTCATACACGAAAAACTACTCCAATTTTGCTTAAATAAACGTGCTTCTAACCTTACTTTCAAATGTTGCCAGAATCAAAGTTCCCAGTTAACTTTAATACGAAATATATTCATTTTATAACGACTGCGCCATGTTTATTACTGGGATTTTAATACTAAGTAATGATGGCAACAAACTATACTTTATTAATAAGGATAACTTTACAGCGTGTACAGTTACATAGCTTTAAGAATAATGCTGGCGGAAAACGAACATTGGTGACTTTCCCTTGTCATTCTGGTCGCACTGTTTATTGCCGTGCCTATCGTAGCACTTCAATGTCACTTTAATTATAACTCACAAACAGTATATTTAATTTAAAGACTCAATCCAGCTAGTTCAGAATATCTTAAGTGATGACTCTATTACCGGTACAAGTTTGTGTTAAACTTGCATGATTATTATTAATCATTTTTAAACAGCCAGGAGGTGTACAACTTGTCTAATAACTTGAAATAGTGTCATTCCCATATTTTGTCATATGGGTTTCTTGTCCGAGAAGAATAAGTTTTCCCTTATTTTGCCGTTCTCCTATGACAGGGAATCCATGCCACTTTAGGCAGAACTCTACTAAAATAAGGGTAGTGACCAGAATTTATCGACTTAGTCAAGATAATCATTATTACTTTCCACTCCCCTTCCCATTTTACCCTGCCTGTCACGACAGCAGCCAGCTGAGCCGCGGTTTAGTTCGTTCCTGTGAGCTTACCGTGTTTGTTCATGCTTCCCCCCCCCATGGTAACATCAATTTTGGCATGTAACAAATTTCACTATTTGAATCGACTGTGTGCATATAAATTGCAATGAACGTTTTACACAAACTATCATTATAAATTTTTTAGTAGTAGCAGCATTTATGAAATTTCAAAGGAGTATGTTAAATAGATCATTACCAGTTTCCATTTTCTTTTATATTTTATACTTATTCAAACAATATTCTAAGTTAACACTAAATTTCTTTATATTCTAGACATTTTGTTGTCTTTTCTTCTGTTGTCTGTGGACGTGGTAATCCTGGTCAAACAACATATGGTTTAGCAAATTCTATTATGGAACGGATATGCGAACAAAGAAAAGCTGAAGGATATCCTGCATTGGCTATTCAATGGGGTGCTATAGGAGAGGTATTTTTATTATTATCAGCATTAATCAATTAGTAAGGTAAGTTTGTGCATAATAAAAAAACTTATTTCTGACAAACTCATTTATACTCACATATTCTAAATTGTTTCTCAATATAATTATTGTCAATGTTTTCACAGTCTTGACGATAGATGTGTAACTCACATTGAACAAAACCTTGAAAAGCTGGACATTAAAGATAAAATTTTATTAATAACTGTAATAACTTGGCACTACTAAATACATGGTAACAATAATCTACCTATATTCTATGGGTAGCGTTGTTTTATAATGGTTACGAATTAGGTTAAATTGAGGCTATTGGGCAGTTTTCATACTTAATTCAGATATGCTGTTGTTTTTTAAAAAGTTCATAGGTCTCTAGATATTTTGAATAAAAAACAAAACTCGATTTTTTCAAATCAATCTACTACTTGTTATTGTAGATGGAGAAAAATGATTTTAACGCGATTTGTAAATATAATTATTCTCTTTACGGTACTGTGATGAAATATTTATGTTACGGTCTTACACGCTTATCACTTTCTGTTGGGGTTAATTGAATAATTAAAGTAACCCGTGGGTTCTTTAATATTCCCAAATGGAACCAGTGAACTTTAAGGAAGGATTTCCTTAAAATGATGGAATGCAAATACCTTCCGACTATGCTAAGGGTCTATTCCTCAAGTAGAGCTAATGAGGATTGGTCGTGGTTCTTTTTACAAAACATTATTTGCTTACTATGGCTTGACTCGTACCAAAACAGGGGTTTAGGGAGGGCGCCACCAAGTCGTTAGATTTTAAACACAGGGTTTGCCTAAAGGGGGACTTGGAAGTCCTTATAGAGGAATATCGTATTAACTGCTTACGCAAGTGCTGTAAAGAAAATTCAATTAAATTAACAAAGTGAGGACACAAGAGGTATACTCTATAGCTACCTCATAATAAAAAATATAGCTAAAAAGATTAATTATGCACACGATTTTATAAGCACAAATATTAGGCATAAAATTTTGAAAGAGCTATTAAAGCTTCTTTGTTAAATCGGAGCTACAACTATTATTACCTCGAAGGTATTTATGCCTTTTGTTCATTGACCTGGTTTCACTATTTCTGAACTCACTTGTTAAAAATAAAACAATTAATTAAGAGAATTAAATGGTGATTCTTTAATTAAAAGTTGTTTCGTGATAAAAATGGTATGTACAAAATTTACATTTAAAAAGGTTAATATAATTTCTTCCACTCTGAGGTAGAACTATGAATTTGAATGAAATATTAAGAACTTTAAGCGTTTCTTTTTACTACAAAAATTAACTCAAATCGATACCAAAAATACCAGATCTGCTATTCGGTTTACAAATGTATATGAAAATATTGAAAATGTCTAATAATTCAATGTTCAAAAGCTGTAACTAAAATTATACATAAATGAAACTTTAATCAGAACTCAATGCAGTTGCTTAATTTCGTTAATAATAATAAATGTTATTACACTGAATCTATATTGGCAATAAAAATTCATCAAAGTACTTTCTAGTTTGTTAAACAAAATAATAGTTATAGGTCATCACAAAGTTATTTTTCTGGTGTAGCCTTGTATCAAAGTTCGCCAAGTGCGGACGTGATGTAAGAATAATATAAATTTCTTACCTCGTTTAACAGGTTTTTGTTTGTGTGACAGCGTTACATCGTGTTAGAGCAGATGTTTATACATATGGTCCCTGGACAAACAAATGACGTCGTCTTCACGTGTTGTACTGCAAATAACCAGCTGCGTGATTCTTGTACCCGACCATATGAGCTTAAAGCGTATTTCCTATACGCAATAATGGGACAAACCAAAACCTATTCCAACGGTTATCACAAAAATGCAAAACTTTGATGTACTACTATATTTAAATCGTTACCAAAATAATTATCTTCGTGTAGTTATCCACATAGTTACTTGTAAATTCATCCTAGCAATTTCAAAAAGACCATTATTGTTAATTATTGGACGTTAGATTGAAACCAAAAAATTGCTATCTACATTGCAGAACATTCCAGTGAAATTTCAAACATGCAGTTTCATCGCAGAACATTTCATTAAATCTAACTATTATAGTAAAGTTGAAGGACGTTCATGCTAGACCAATATTTTCTTATCGCAACTTTGAAGTAATTGAACTGTAAACTCGATAATCATAAATGCAAAGAAAGGATCCATATAATCTTGTAACACAAAATTTAAGCGGGCTAATTTTTATAAAACCAGATAAAACGGAATCATACTAACGAAGGAATATACTAAAAGAGTATTGAAAGGAATATTCAAGAGAGTATTCAAAGGAACATTAAAATAGTATTCAAAAGAATTTTCAAAAGAATTTTTAAAAGAATTTTCAAAACGGTATCTAAAGGAACATTCAAAAGAATTTTCAAAAGACTTTTTAAAAGAGCGCTACAACAAAATTATTTAGTTTGTCTAGGAGATTATATCTAATTGCTTACCATTATTAAAAAACACTATGTCAAGTGTTTATTATACTTGAGCTTCACAAAGACATAAAGCCACACGCAAATTACTCGCTAGAACTCTCAGGTTCTCCATGGTACCTTCGTGCCAAGTGTTTTAGCTAAAGTGACCTTTGACACGTTGCGCACGAAATATGAAAAATGTTTGGCATTGAAATATTTGTACAAATAGTTAACGCCTGATGTTAGCAACCAAACTAGCATCTCTGTATTGTGGTTAGACCACATGATCCCAATACGGATATTTATTTAATTGACGATGTTTACTGGTTTAATGGAATAGACAAAAAGATGTATTTAACTAATAATTTATTGGTGCTTTGCAGTGGTCAAAAAAAACTGTTACAATGGGTATCTGAAGCGTTAAGTTTTTAAATTTGGAATTGCCCAAAGTGGTGCGAGAGCGGGCTTTTATAGCGATAAGTGGCAGAAAAATGAATAAAATTGAGTAAGATCCAAATTTTACTTAGGTCCGATCCCAAGCTACATTATTACTAGCACTTACTGTTAGGTTTTAATCCGTCAAGTTTCAGAGGCACCAACAACGTTTGGGTTAATAGGATTTCCGCTGGCGTACGTGTAAACCAGGGATTGTTAATTACGAGGTAATATTCTTGGTGAAATGGATTTCCTTATAAAAGTTCATCTATCGATTGGAACAAATAAAACTAATCTCCACTCACCTGGTCTAAATCTATTCCACAATAACATTATTTAAACATTTCTGTGAAGATATAGACATAAAACAATTTTTTAAAATGTACTTACATTAATAGTCAGGTTAGTGTCCTACAAATATTCCTATAAAAAAATATACATTACACAAAAATTGACAAAATCCATTATCACTTCATTTTTAATGTTAAATACCTTAATTATTTCTTATTAATTCACAATGTCCAAACCTTATATTCCTGAGAAGGTAATGCTACACATTGGAGAAGTACCTTATAAATTATAACCACAAATACAGTTTCAGTTACACATCTACTGCTAGAATAATTTTACGTTACAGGTCCTGAATTCCATTAAACAAAGAGATTATTACATTCTTTGTCACCTTTGAAGTTTCTAAATTTATTATTTTTATAGAACTCCTATTTATTGCAATAGCTTATTAAACAATATTATACTGAAATCAAAATTACATAGGATGCTTCGTTAACAAGTTCTTCGTTTTAAATTACTTCCCTCTTTCTTATCTGATTTTTATTTCACGTAACGCCCAAACGTTACACCCCCCAAACAAACAAGATTTTTTTCCTAAAATCTACTATTCTATCATCCATGATATTAGTCTAGTATCCGTCTAACGTCCAGTCTTTCATCCATTGAAATTAAACTTAAAAAAAATTAGAAGGTAAAAAATGAAAAAATTTTTAAGTCCATCGACCTACAAGAAATAACACTGCAAGTGCCACTGAAAACGAAAGGTCATGAAGCAGCCTTCTCTATTCCTCATGGGAATAAATCACTCACGGGGGTCAAGGTGGTTCAACCTTCGCGCAGGTTGGCCAACATATTACTACCCGAAGGATGGAGCAAGCTACATCCCCCAGTCAAGTAATTTCCTAACCATCTGGACATAATTATGATTGCACAATTGAGTAAAAAGTGCATTCATGAATCGACCCCAGCCCCATATCACGCATCCTCTTTAATGATTTCCCACCCTAAAAAATCCCCCTTAAATTAACCTCTCTGAGAAATCTACCCTTAACACCTCCCCAATACCACCTCTAACAGGAGGAACTGTTGCAATGGCGATGGAACCGAATGACTAACGTGACCCTTGCTAAAGCCCCAAAATCAAAGTCCAATTCTACATTGACTAGGAAAAGACTCAGTGAAATTTAAAAATAGGTAGTAGTAGAAGGAATTGTTGAAACAAATTGTTTTGGAAGTGGAAGATAGGGTATAGCGACAAATGTTGTCCAAAATAGGGAAAGAGTTCTGCCTAGTCATGGAAATAAGACTTGTTATACTCCCGGCGCAACTGTTATAACCCCGCGCGCGCGTGTTCAGAACCACTTCTGCAGTTGGCAACACGGATACTATCCACGTTCACATTATTGCACAACAAAGATATTACGCCATAAATGCGTGTCAAATTGTATCACGTACCAAATATGTATACAGTGATACAAAATGCACCCTAAAAAAGATAAAATGTACTCACTTAAAAATGTGAAACGCTTCACGATTTTGCGGTCATCCTTGCTCAGGAGCCATGTTGATTTCCATGTATCGTTTGGGCGTGGGTTACATTAGGCTATCATTGAATCCAGATTTGTCTTCCCTCTTCTTTGTTCGTAGGTAGGACGAAGGAAAACCCAGATAAGGAACGATAAGGAAAAAACCTACATTTTCTGAAAGAGAAAAGACAAAGGAACGATACAGGTAAACGTCACTGTTCGACGTCTCGTTGGCTAATCCTTTCATGTCCTGTCCAAACCGCGCACTTACCCACTCCACGCCTACGCATTCTTTTGCGCTGACGCAACTTTCCGGGATGGCGCAAATGCACAAGTTTATTTGAAATAATGGCGGGAATTTAGCCACATATTTAAAACTGTACATCTCCAAATTTGGAATGTAACAATCGCGACAAAGCCATAAAAGAAAAAAATCTTAAAAAGAAAATGACTGTTAGCACGGTAAAAGCTTAAAATCTATAAATGCACACAAGAGTCTTTAATGTGGCGCAGTTATAATCGATAGCACAAATTTGTCGGAGAGCACAAAACACTACTAAAACTAAAACAAATGCGACAAGTCGCCTAACATATATACTATAACTAAAGCTAACATTACAGTTTTTTTAAGTGCACACGCACATAAGGGTTGCATCTAAACTGTTTTTTCTTTGGCAAGAAAATGCCCAAATTTCAAAATGCCCAAAAGAGCAAGTTACTATGCACTTTAGCAAATATTTATGTACTGGTACACTGGCTTAATAAACAATACACATCAAAACTTGTTCATGACATGGTTGTGAATCAACAAATTTACCAACAGTACTATCTTACTAATTTCTTACATTACTAACCTAACAAATTATATCGCTACCATCAGATTAGCTTCTTCACTCAATATTCAAAAAATAATTCCTATGTCTGATCGTAAATACCAAACGTTAGGAAGACAAAAAAAATAGCAAGACAAAGTCTCACGTTATTATCAAAGATAATAGGTAAGATAAAGATATTAAGATAAAACTAGATAACAATAGGTGGATCCGAAACGTCCCAGCACGCTACGACTACACACATTAAAGATATAGCGTAGAATTCTCCAGCTCACCTAGCCGTTTTGTCATCCATCACCAAGATACAAGATAATGTGGCTCCTTGAAACCGTTATATAGGTAAGATTTTCATACCCCCTAGCGACCTCTGAGGCAGGCCCGTTAGTTATAACGGTATGAGGGACCGCAAAAATGCATGTGGGTGCATTTCTGCATCCACCGTTGAACGATATCGATAAGATATCCACACGTTTCTACATACACTCACACATTCACACACTCATACGTACATGCACTGTTAGCGGGCACGTGCGCTGACAGCAGCACCGCATGACCTCACGAAAGATTCCCAGAGACGTGGTCCGGGTATCTGTGAAACCCCCCGCGCAACCACATGGTGACTAACGGAAATGAAAAGGCAATAGAGATATAGGAAAGGTAAAAAGAGGGAGTTAGGCATTTTGGAATACATAAGTGACACTTCTAGGTAGAAGAGAATAGAGGAAGGACTCGCATTGAGCAAAAGAGACAGAAAAGGTGGATAGAAAAGCACTACTCAACCAGCCAATGTGGTCAGTAGCCCGGAGTGAGGGAAAAATCACTCTTATGTGGTAGACGGGTGTTCCGGGACAAGAACAGGTCTACCGAATGAAAGATAAGGCGGAAATGGAGACAGCAGGATAAGAAAAACTAGAGTTTTTGGACAAGCGTCCGAGAGAAGGTAGAGAGTTGTCCCTATTAAATTCAGGTCGGTTTGAAAGACCAGCTGCTATGTTAATCAGACAAGTTAAGGCACCTAATAAGTAAAAAAATTACTAGACTCTTAATGAGAACTAGTACAATCATTTTCCTTACGAGTGCATCCACTGCGATAAGAAAATCAGACAAAAGTTGAAACAACAACTTAAAAGTATCACTACAGATACCTTCACGCAAAAACCAACTGCTTCAAGGTAATTTTTAGAAACGGTAACGCCATACACACACAAGAATGCCTAACTATAAGCAGTTAAATACAGACACACTGTTCTAATATGCTAAAACAATCGAGAATTCGATAAGATATCAATAAAAAGTGATAGCACCTCACCACGAAGTTCAATAAAAAACAAAAAAATGTTTATATGTTATGATGAGTTAGTAGAAGGAGAAACAAGTAATGATATAGGATAAAGTGGGCGACTATAATAATTCAGAAGAATAACGCATGGAATAGAAACTCCTAGTTTTTTGCAACTGCGAATATGGACTATTTCTTACAATGGCATAGGCCGCGTCTCCTATGTGAGCCCAAAGAAAAACGCATCCATTCAAAACATCGGCTAAAACCAATCATAAAAATTCAATGAGTTATTGCACCAAAGTTACGACAATCACCAAAAATTAAACAATGTAGGATAAATGCTGAAAACATAATAATCTGTTGTAGAAAAGGTGCGAGGATTAATTAAATGAAGCGACAAAGTTATATTGGGGGACCTAGATAATAAACAGATATGTGGCTAACAATAAATTCAAGGGAAAGTTAACAGGCAGAAAAAAGATAGGTAATTTAAGGTAACTGAGCCAAACGTATAGAAGGTAGGTGCTGTATAAAAAAGAAATGGCTGAATAAAGTTAACTAATTCATAGTAGGGACAGAAACATTAGGTAAATCGTTAAAGAAATGGAACGTGAAAAATTTAATTAGCATTTGGGTCAGCAGAGAATGGTTTAAGGTCTTTGATATGCCACCTTCCTTGGCGTTTTCCATCAGTGTCCTGAAGTTCGTAGGTAAGTGGACTAACAACACGAGTGACCTTACATAGAATGAATTTAGGGGATAAATTTGAAGAGAATTTTTTAGTTGCATCCGATAGGACATAATTATATTATAATTATATTATAGTGGTCCTTACTCTTTTTGTAAGCTTTTAACAAATTTTTTCTAACGTCATTAAAGATTGTTGGGCTTTGTTCCAGCGTACTTTTTCGTCAAATTCAATTACGTTAGTATCGTCCGGAACTGAACCATAATAACTACCATCGATTGGAGTATATCTTCCAAAAACAAGAAATGACGGCGTAAATTGGGTTGCTTCGTGTTTAGAGGTACGCAAAGCTTGGGCAATTTTAAAGATATTTTCATCCCACCTAGTGTGGTCTGAATCGATATATGAAGAGGTAATTAAGACTCGATTTACTCAGTCGGTAGAGCATGAGACTCTTAATGTCAGGGTCGTGAGTTTGAGCTCCACGTTGGGCGCCACAGTTGGCAACACGGATACTATCCACGTTCACATTATTGCACAACAAAGATATTACGACATAACTACATGTCAAATTGTATCACGTGCCAAATATGTTTACAGTGATACAAGATGCACCCTAAAAAAAGATAAAAATCACTCACCCAAAAATGTGGAACTCTTCACGATTTCGCGGTCATCCTTGCGCAGAGGCCATGTTGATTTCCATGTATCTCGTTTGGGCGTTGTTTGGGGTGGGTTACGTCATGCCCTCGTTGAAACCAGATTTAACGTCTTCCCTCTTCTTTGTTCGTAGGTAGGACGAAGGAATAAGGCGAAGGCAACGATAGAAGGTAGAGATAAAGGGAAACCTACATTGTAAAAGAGAAAAGACCAAGGAACGACACAGGTAAACGTCACCGTTCCACGTCTCGTTGGCTAATAATGTCGTGTCACACACCACGCACTTGCGCCGTCACTCCATGCCTGCGCATTCTTTTGCGCCGACGCAATTGTCCGGGATGGCAGAAATTTAACATGTTTATTTGTAATAATGGCGGGAATTTAGTCACAAATTTAAAAGTGTTCATTTCCAAATTTGGAATGTAACACCTTTCTTGTCTTCCTACCCATTTCCAAAACAAATTTTTATTCTCTTCAAAATCACTCGCATTTTTTCACCCTTCCTTTCCCTCAATTGTTTTTTTGGTTACCTTTACTACTTCTTTCGCAAATCACTTTTCTCTTTATATGCTTCCCGAAGTTGCTGTCTTAACTCAACCTCCTTTTCTGCAATCAATTTCTTATAAACCACTCTTTTTTCCTTAACAATCTTTTTGACCTCATCGTTCCAGCATGCATTTTTATTACATGTACCAATCATTGTCATTCCACATATTTCTAAGCCACATTTCATTACACTGTTCTTCAATCAATCCCATGCTTCCTCCACATTTTCAAATTTCGGAGCATTGTCCCATTCCTGTTTGCAATCAGACAACTCTCTCTCTCTAACATAGTAGCATACTCTCTTTGTGTTAACTCTTCCAACAAGCATTCTACTTTCACTCTTGCTTGTCTCACATTCTGCTTTCTTCTCCATGCCCACTTTCGGCTAAGTTCAATTCTGGACAAAACTAGAAAATGATCGGCCCCACACTCAGATCCTCTCATTACTCTTGTGTCTTTTACCAGTTCTCTTAAACTTTCATCAAATACCACCAAATCAATTATACTTCTTGCATTTGCCCTTTGCCGTGTGAACTTGTGCATGTCCTTATGTTCATACCATGTGTTGGATGCAAACAGTTCTCTTTCTATACATATACTCACTAACATATCCCCATTTTCATTCGTTCTTGGATCAGCAAACGGACCTACCACATGCTCAGCATTTTCTCTGTTTACTCCGACCCAACTATTCATATCACCTAATAGAACCACACCATTGTTCGTTTCGTATTTACCTAATACATTTTCAACTCCTGCCAAAACCGCTCACATTCCCTATTGTCATTCACTGGAGCATAACATGCTACTACAAAAATCTTTCTAAAGCCCACTTTCATTATAACCCACAAAATGGGAAGAAAAAGTAATTCATATTGTTTCATGCATGTTTTTGCTTGATCATTCAAAATTAAACCAACACTTTTTGCCCCAAACTCATTTCTCTTTACTCCACACCACAAACCCAACATAGCGTTATCTAATTCAACAACATCTTTTCGCTTCTGCTTCGTTTCTCACTCAAACACAGCACATTCATGCGCCTTTCTTTCATTTCATTCATGATTTCATACTCTTTACCGAACACTCTCCTGACATTCCAAGTACCAAATCTCCATTTCTGATTCATGCGGTGGTTATCCGACGGGCCAGATATTTTCAGTCTCAGTCGCCAACCATGACTTTGACGGTCTGAGTCTTTCGTAATGGTCTTAGTAAGTTTTAATTAGGTTGAAACAAGTTATCAGCCTAGATTGCAACCGTTGCGCATTGCTATATATGGGCTAGTTTTAGCACAAAATGCAGGCGATTAAATTGATAAGTAAGTTTTTCTTTGCTAGCAGAACAAAATAAAATTTTAAATATTTATAATGAAATTCTTATACCACAATTTGAAGGTACATTTGTTTTATGTCTGCTGTTAACACTATTGGAAATAAACAAAAATTCAGCAGAACTAAAAATAAATCGGCATGTAAATTAGAACCAGTATAGAGTATGTCATTTAACGAACATCCTGTATGAGTTTTATTACTGGCATCAAGGACAATGCGTAATTTTGTTGTAGCCTTGTCCTGGCGGATAACGGGATGGTGTGGTATATAATATCCTTCATTTGTAATATTACAAATGGGTACTTCTGATACATAGCCGTTAGTTATATATTTATTTATTATTTGATTATAATTTTCTCTAAGTGTTGGTTCTTGTTTAAACCTGCGTTCTAAAGATAAAAAATGGCGATGGGCAATTGCATAAGAACTACCCAATTCTGAGGGATTCTTGTAAAATAGGCAAGGCAACCGAATAGCGGCCTTTTGCATCCCTTAATACAAATGCGGTGTGTAAATTTTCACATTGCGTTTCCTCTGGGTCAAGGAATCGCTTTATAGAAACTTCCCTCAATTCCCAAAACTTATGCAAGGAAGCTTCAATATTACTTATGGCTAGTGCGGTAAAAAAAGTGTGACCCTGTTCAACATTGACACAATTCAATTTTTTTTCAATTCTATGTCCTACCTATGGCCTGTACTCTAAACAATTACTACAAGCCGTGTTTGCGCTAATCTGCCTTAATTCTAACATTGGTTGTTGTGCGGCAATTAATACCTTACAAAACTTACTACTACCTTATTACTACCCTTCTCCCCTTATCCTACCCATCACCTACTCATAGTTCTATAGTTGTAATTGTATGTTGTTTGTTTCTCTCTTTTAGTGTGTTTGTATGTGTTTGTATATGCGCTCCTGGCATCGGAAGTTACCTTCCGGGATATCCAGGAGTTCTTTCTTTGATTGCTTTGGTTGTTGTCATCTCATGTTGTTCTCTTTCTCTCTTCTCAGTCGTGTGATGTAAATTTGTTTCGCTTTTAGGATTATTGACGGTGTTAATTCATTTAATGTTTGACTGTCTTCCTCATTTCTGAGTATATTGTATACAGTCTTGCCAGTTCGTTTTTGTCTTAATTCCGTTATGTTTCCTTCATCACTATATTCAGGACATTCCATGATTGTATGTTCCGGGGTCCTGTGCCCCTGCAGTCACAAGTATCATTGTCCACAAATCCCCTAGCCTGTCTATACATGCTATAGTGACGGAGAGGGCATCCAGGGGTGTCTTCTCTACGCCCCAACCATCCTGATCAGTACCGATCTTTGTGCTGAGTTGATCTTGCAGCGGGGCCTGACCAGATTTAATCTGTGTGCCCATGAACTTGCTGCATGCGAGATTATAGCTGTTAGTATGACCTCCATGTAAATACAGATGTGTCTAAGAGGTAGTCTGTATTGTTTTTGTGCAATGTTTGCAAGAGTAAACATTGTCTTTTTAGCTCTTGACGTTATCTCTTCGATATGGCCCATGTATGTCTGTTTTTCATCTATAGTTACTCCTAGGTATTTGTGGAGTTTTTTTTTGCGTTTGATGATGGTATTTTCAATTTTGAGTGTCGGTCCTTGTTTTAGTTTACCTTTGAGCATTACGTAAGTGGTCTTCTCTCTAGATATTTGTAGTTTGTTTTCATTGCTCCATGTATGGACGATGTTGATCGCTGTGGTAGCTTGTGTCTGTAGATGTATCCTGGATCTGCCCTGGACGATTACGGCGATATCGTCCGCGTACGCTACGACGGCCCACACCTCCGGCGCCGCCCCTAGCTTGTCCAGGATTTCATCGGCTACTATATTCAAGAGTATCGGTCCACAGATTGACCCTTGCGGGCACCCTTTGGTTATAGTTTTATATGTGATCTCTGAGTCGCTGTGGACTTGTACAGTTCTGTTACGGCAGTAGTCAAATATTATTTTATATAAATTTCTTGGGCAATTGGTATCTTTCAGCCTTCTAAACAATGTGGGCCACCACATGTTGTTGAAGGCGCCCTTGATGTCGAAAAAGATTGCAATGGCGTGTTTTAGTGTGGTTGTTTCTATGGCGTCTTTGAGCTTATTAATCGCATCGTCCGTGGATTTTCCACTTCTGAAGCCAAATTGGTGTTCGTTTTCGCCATTTACGCTTCTATATTCTTTTATTTTGTTGGTGATCAATCTTTTGAAGACCTTGCCTAGGCAGTTTAGCAGGCATATAGGTCGATATGAGTCGGTTAGGGTGGGATCTTTGTCCTTGCCTTTGTTTATAATTGCCAGGGTTCCTATTTTCCAATTATTTGGAAATACTCCCTGATCTAGACATTCATTACATAGTTTAGTTAGTGTTGGAGTTAGTTGTGTGTGTAATGCCTGTAAGATCTCGACTTGTATGTTGTCGGGGCCTGGAGCCCTTCTAGTCCTACCTTGCATGATTACATCCTTAACCTCGTTTTCTGTGAACTCATCTATGTCGTTTTGTGTGTTGTGTTCGATTTGCATGTGTTCTCTAATTATGCTCTGTTTGTTAGTGTCGGATTCTGGGTTATCATCGGGTATTAATTCAGCTAACATGGTTTCTATTGTGTCGTGCCATGTGCTGGTTACGTTAATTCCCTCTGGTGTGTCTCTTACAAGAGTTGAGTAGGTTGGTGGGGGTCTTATCTTTTGCCTAACAATCTTGTAGGGCATGCCCCACATGTCTAATTGTAAGTTGTTGTTGACAAATTTTTCCCAGTTAGTCTGTTTTTCTTTTTCTAGTTTGGTCTTATAGTATTGTTTTTGTATCCTATATCTATTCAGGTTGTACTCTCTTTCTTCTTGGGTTATCGATCTTTGATAAGCTCTGCGCAGTCTTCTGGTTTTAGCTTTTTCGTTCTGTATCTCAAGTGACCAGTTTAGTTTTCTGGGTTTATTTGGTTTTCGTACCAATGGTATGGATGATTTTATTGCCTGTCTGATATTGAGTGTAAGTTTTTCGGATTTCTGGTGTGGGTCGTCTCTTGGGTTAATGTTATTTTCTGGGTCGAAATTGTTTTTGAGTTTTTCCCAGTCCGCTTTTCTTAGATTGTATTTTGTAATGTTAGGTTCTGGACGATTTAGGTTTTCATCATGTGTTTGCAATTTGCCAATTTCCAGCGTGATTACATTGTGGTCACTGAGTGTTATATTTTCGTGTACTTTCCAGTTGGTTATCTTATTATACGCAATTCCATTTGCTAATGTGATGTCGATCTTAGATTGTGCTCCCGCTCTCCCATTATATGTGGGCGGGTTGTTAGATTCATTGATTACCATGAGTTGTAAGTCGCTAATCAATTCCTCTAGGCTCTCGCCTCTGGCATCTGTGTGGTTGCTATGCCAAATTGCTGATTTAGCATTTGCGTCCGCCATGATAAGTGTAGGTATATTAGGATAATCATGAATAATATTGTTTATTGTTTCTAGATATGGTTCAATTTCGTCTGCGAATTGGAAGTACAAGTTGGCCAGTATCCACGTACCCGCGGTCCTGGAGCAGACTTGTATGCACGTACAGTGTGAATATGTGTGTCTGTGTATAATCGTTATGGTTATGTCTTTGTTCAGGACAATTATGGTTGCTTTAGGTTGTTGTTTAGAATTAATGATTTTTGCGGTAACTGGCATTCCTCTGATCTGGTTCATGTGTGTGTGCGGTTCTTGAATGCATAGAATGTCTATGGCCATGTCTTCTGCTACTTTCCTTAGCTCAGTAGTGACGGTTTTATTATTGTTTGCATGTATTTGCAATATTTTGATTGTGTTAGCCATCAAGATTTTTCGTGTGAATGATTGGACTAGGCCAATATTTCTGGTGGTCAAATGTAAATTTGCCGTGTGCCATCACAAGTTGTTTGTATATTTCGTGGATCTCGAATTTTTCTCCCCTTCTATCAAGTACTTGTGTAACTATTCTGTTAAGGTCGTATGCGTCAGTTGGAATCGCATTCTTTTTTAGTTGGATTCTATCCACCGTTTCAATGACGGGGAAAGTAATTCGTTGTCCATTCGGGTGTGTTAGGCGTATTATGTGTCTAAGAGCCGTGGTTAACATGAAAGGATCCTCTAAGGCTGTTAATTGCATTTTGTTTTCAATGGTATTATATATGCGTGCCGGATCTATCGGTTTTATTGTTACTGCAGAGTTTCTTAAATCTGTATCCGTAGTCGTATCTTCGGTCTCGGTTTCGGTTAATGAGTATTGACTATGGTTTATAGAGCTACATTGTCTACTTGTTTCTAAGTGATTAATGTTTAGTTTTTCGTCGCTATGTGGTGCTTTAGGTATTTTCTTAATGTGTAAGTGTTCTCTAATTGCACTTAGTATGCTACTTTTCTTACGATCTTTCTTATGATCTTTAGGTTCTTTTGGTTGTAGGTCTGTTTGCAAGAACAGTCCTGTATTGTTTCCTGTGTTCAGTTGGTATAACTCATTTTCTTCAATCTGAGTACTAGCGTCCTTCCCTGACTTATTTCTTGCCCTAGTTTTAGCTGCCCGTAGGCGGTCTCTTTTTGTTTTAGATGGAAGCTTGGTTTTGCGATTATGGTGAATGTGTTGGAGTGTATTTATGTTATGTGATTCTCTATTACTATTTGTTTTAGGTCGTGGGTCCATAGTCAGTTTTCTGGATAAGGTGTTCAAGCATTGCTTTTTGTGTTGCGCAGCTATTGAGTTCACCATTGCATTTTTTGTTCCTTCTCATGCATGGTACGCACACTCTTGGTGTGTGTAAGTTTGGGCAATTTTGCTTTTTGTGGTTTGAATCCTTGTCGTTTTCCTTACCGCAATGTCCGCAAGTTTCCCTGTCTCTAGGGCAGTGTTTTGCAATATGCCCCAGGTCCTGGCACCTTACGCATCGCGGCACTACCAGAAAGTCTTTTACTGACATGGCTCTAAAGCCTAAGTATATTCTCCCTTGATTGAGTATGGTTTTCCTCATTTTTGCCGATACTTCTAAAACGTGGTGTTGCACTGGTTTGTCTCTCGGACCTGTTTTGAATTTGAGTGTTAGGTTTTTATTGAATTGTTCTCTGGTCATTATATCTTCTAAATTTTGCTTGTAAAGCATATCTTTAATATCGTTATCAGTCAAATTTGATGGAACATCGTATATTATTATTAATGGTTCTCTCTTTCTGGGTCTTTCGCATATTAGTGTATTGGTTAAGTTTTGATTCATAACTATTTTCGCTATGTCTTGTTCCATTTCCGTTTCTACTATCAGTACTTTGTTGGTCGTTCTCATGTTTTTGATTTTTATTTTTTCCTCAGCAGGTTTGACTGTTTGGGTAAACGTTCTTTGAATCGTTTTTGCATCTTCACCTGTTTTAGATGTTATAAATATAGTATTAGTATTTGTTCTAGTGATACGCTCAATTGTGGCGTTTTTTGATCCTAAATTCGGTTCGATGGTTTTGGTGGCTGTTGCATATGACATGGTTGTTTGAGGTGTTTTCAGTATCATTTGGTTTAGTTCTTGGATGTCTAATTTCTGGGTTTCGTTTTGTTTAACTATTGTATCATTCTGCCCTTTTAGTTCAGCCACTGTGAATGCAAAAGTGGCGATTTTTTCCCGTAGGGTATTTTTCCTGTCTTTCGGTATTTTGTTGGATGGGTCAAGTATGTTATCCACGTAGTGCATTAAGTCTAGATATTTGTTGGTTATGGTTGTTATAATGTCTGGTTCTGGTGCGTTCCCAGGGCTGTCGCTTTCCCTGGTACGCTTTTTGGATTGAATCATGGGTGTTTCGGTTGTGGTTATAACTTTTTCACTATATTGTTCTGTGTCCATTAATTGTGGAGTTTCCCTAGCCACTACACTATCATCAGGGTTTGTTTGGGGTAATTCAAATCGCGACCGCCCGTCCTCGGTCCCCGCTGGGGGGGTCCTTGGAGTAAGGCAGCTGCGCTTTGAAGCGTCCTGTCCACTTCCACTCATATTCCCTTTCACTTCCCTCCTTTCCCTTATTAAAAGAAATGAGCGATAGGCTTAGCCTATCTATAGTTTATCCCCACTTTATTCTCACTGTCTAATTTATTCCTTGGGGGGCCCGGAGGCCCCTCTGATTGAGTTCCTGTCTTTCGCCACTGAGGGTGTTTAAACTCACCTTTTCAGGTAGTCCCTCAGTCGTTGCCCGGCCTTACCTCGGGGAGGCGACAGGAAAGTGCCTAGTACCTTGTGGAATACTCCAGATGCGTCACGACGACTTACACTGGGTTTCCTATTACTTTGATTGCGTTTTATGTTGCTCTATACGCTTTATATAACTTCTCTGTGGCACTAGGCCTCAACATTGACACAGTGGGAGGGTAAGTCTCCCATAAAAACATAACCAAATATAATTTGTACTGTGGGCAGTAAAGTAGGACCACACTCAGTGCGATTATCCAAGTAAATATATGGAAACAATTGTGCTACAATTACAACATCTATACCTCCAGGAATATTCTATGAAAGATTAGCAAGCGAGACATTGTTAATATAGTGCATATTATAGGTACTAACTAAACATACTGGTAATTTATCTGTAATAGAATCAACTACTAGTACTTGTATGTAATATTTATGAGAGTACACATGTGATTCTAAATTAAGATAAGCATAGCCTCGTATTGGACCTTTTATAAAAGAATTGTTAAGTTTTTCTATTTGTAAATTGAGTAATTTACCACAATCAAACGTTATTAAGTTATTTTGTGAACCATTGTCCAGCAATAATTTTTTGATTGCCATCAGAACCAGTTGCATATATTTGGGCGGTAGCTAGCAATATGGTAGTGTTAAATTTTGATTCAGAACTAAGTGTTACAGTGACAGCCTGTTCTACTTGGGAACTGGTACTGGGAAGTGGTACACTATTATTAATCGTGACTAGGACTGGAGTACTTGTATGCGTTCTTCTTGATAAATTTCTAGAGCTTGAATATGCATTTTTTGTATCAAAATTCTTCTTAAAACAAAGCAAACTGATGGCGATTCTGACAGTAATTACAAAAATGCGTCGACTTGTACAATGATAAAGTATAAGTAATGCTTAAACAATTAACACGCCCATTCTTTGATTTAATAAATTCAAATCTGTCTTTAGGTACATTCATATTTTTAAACTGCGGACAGAAATATAGTTTCAAATGATTATCTTTGTGACACAATACACATAAAGGCAAACTGGATACAAACGCTTTAGTCTTGAATCCGGACAGTTGCATTTTATGAATATGGTTATAAAAACGTGAATTATCATTTGAGCATCTTAAGATTTTAACTTGGTTTTGAATAAATTGCATTAGCGTTTTATACGAAGGAATTTTTTTATTACGAACTGACAATTCAAAAGCTTGTGCGGTTTCTGCATCGAGCATTTTTAATCCGCAATGCAAGGAAATGATATCTAAAAGATCGGTAATTCGCACCTGTTGCAGCGCAGCAATAGATGCTAAATATTTTTCGATAAAAGTATTTATACTATTAACGGCCCATGGACAATTTTTTAATTTAAAAATATTATTTAAATAAAGTGTACCTAACGTAAGTTTATCTTGGTACTTTTTTTACCAAGCTATCCCATAATATATTGTAAGTTTCCGCAGAGGGAACGTATACCTGCTTTTATTTGCAGGGCAGTATCTGTTAATTTACCCATAAGGTATCGAACTCTTTGGCCATCAGTGAGTTGTGGGTTCAAATGTATATTGGCCTTAGATGACTGGTAGAATAAATACCATTTAAGTGTTTCCTCATTAAAGTATGGGATCTCTATAGGGGCAACGAAATAGAAATTTTAGAATTACCCCTAGGATTCTCTTCTTGCGTTGATTTAAATTGATTAATATTATTATGCACGCGTTTAATTCGACTATACATTTCCTCAAACGCGATTAAACTTTGATACTCAGATTGAAATTCTGGTTTTAATGCTAATTGATATTCATTTATCTTATCTAATCTAGAATAGATTCAAAGTTTAACTTTAATTCTTCGATTGCTTCGGTATCTGCTATAAATTGTTCATTACTTCGCAACTCAAATGTAGAAATATTTTTTGAACTATCATAAAATGCTGTAATCCGCTGAAATAGATGCTCTTTTTCTATTGTTCAATATTTTTAATTTATCTTCCATATTTAATGGAACAAAAAACTTTTTAGTATAGGAAAGGGAAAGGGGATGCAATTTACAAAAAAAACTGCAAGCACGCTGTACAAGTAATTTTTGCTGGATATCTAAGCTCGATTAGAACCAACGGGCGCAAATTCCGCCAAGTTATTTTGTATACTACAGACAAGTATGTCATAAATCGCATTAAGGGTCAATTTAATATTAAAACTACTTACATTACGGGCGACGTTTTCACCACCAGCACTGCGTATAAGAACAGTTGCAAATTCCAAAGCCTGGGTCAGTGTCCTGGTTGACGTGATGGCCCCGTTGTTTGTAATATACTCGCGGTATTTGTGTAGCTTATGGTCCTCGCACGAAACACGTTCACTTTCTATTCTAATAATGTGTATAGTGGCTATACCAACAACTACTTGCTAAAGGTCACACCACAGGGTTGCTTTGTCGGGCTAACGGTATTTAGCTAAGTTTACAAATATCTTCACTTTCAGTATATTAAAAGTGAAAATGATGGGGTACCTGCTGCTTTACAATACGTGCTCGCTCCCCAATCTGATTAGCGTTAATCGCGCCCACAATTTATTTAATCAGTAACACCTTGGGATAATAAATCACTTAAAAATGGAACTGAACCGCTCTCGATGCGGTCGACGAAATATTAATCACCCTTTGTATTCACTCGAGGATCCCCTAGAGATAAAAGCTTATTTTTTCTAATATTCTAATAATCAACGATTAGCAAATGGTTTCGCACTACTCTGAGACTCAAAATAATAATAATAATAATCTTAAACTGAATACATGCTGGTATTTATCAATTTTCGGTTCTTTGTTATGCTTTCTGGAGCTTTAAAGTGTTCATAAAGAACTTCGAGATACTCTTAACCTATCAATTTCCTTTTTAAAGCACCCTTATTGATGTGTTAAGGTCCAGTTTCTTACATAATATCCTACTATTATTTCCTTATTTACAAACTATGTTTAAATTTGACCTACTTAAACATCATCATCATCATTAGGTCTTCAGTTCTAGCTCTGTTTCCTATTCTGAACTAACCTACAGATTTCCTGAAATTTGCACAGTCTGCATCTATCACTAATCTGATCTAGACCTACATTTACCTCTTTTTTCTTATCTCTGCTTGTAATATATCCCATACTATTCCCTAAAAATGCCTTAGAACGTATTTCACCCTTCTATTTCTCTTTTTCCCCAGATATCCTTGTTCCCCTACTATTTCTATAACCTATTTGTTATTAGCTTTGTCTGTCCATGCTATCGTCCTCATACATGTAAAGCACGGCATTTCAAAAGGCTGCTACTGTTTTCTGTCTGCGTTTCAGACTGCCTGTATTTGATAGGTATACTGTGCTGTGCTCCACACATATGCTTTCAACAATTTTTTTCTTGTTCTATGTTTGTTGTCTTTTCTCATAGGCCCTGTTCTTTCTTGTTAGATGCAGTTTGGTCACCTTCTATTGTTTTACACTTGCATACCCTATTTCTCCGACCTTCAGTGGTTGTGAAGGGAGGTAAGCAGAAAGATTAATTTTATCCAAGGTAGTAAGCTAGAATCCGCTAAAATAAGCGATATAAATTTTGCTAACGCACCAAGTTCGTCGTTTCGATTCGAAGGCTGGATCAAGAAGGAAGAGCCACCACATGGGCTCGTTATCACCCTTAGGTGAGATAACATTTTCCCACAATTAAACCACTTTTTATGAACAAAAGCAAATTAATGTGCATCACATTAATACAGTACTATAATAACAACTTGACAAATGTCAATTCAGTGAAATATCTAACCAAAGGAGAGATTCAAACGCTTCTAACCATAACAGAATACTTAACCACAGAGCATTATGTTAAAAAGATACTAAAAGTTGCAATGAGTTATAAAACTTAGAACGGGACGTTCCAGCCTATCCTATCTCTCCTATTTTTTACTGTTTTCCACATATTTCTTTCTTCCCCTATCATTTTTAGTACCTCTTCGTTCTTAACTTTGTCTGTTCATGATATCTTCATCATACGTCTGTAGCACCACATTTCAAAGGCTTCTAACTTTTTCTTGTCCGCTTCTCCTACTGTCGAGGCTTCCCAGCCGTACAGTGCAGTGCTCCACACATATGTTTTAAGCAATCTTTTTCTTGTTTCTATGTTTGTGGTCTTTGAACACAGTAGTTGCTTTTTCTTGTTAAATGTAGCACGACCTTGTGCTAATCTTTGTTTTATATCTTTTGTGCTTTTCCCATCTTGCGTTATTTGGCTTCCTAGGTAGCAGAAATCCTTAATCTCTTGTAAGTTTGTGTTACATACTTGTATTCTTGTTTTTGATTTATTTTCCCCACCTTTGCATACTAGAACTTTAGTTTTAGTTTTGTTAATTTTCATACCGTATCTCTCTGTTAGAACCGTTTCTATTTCATTGAGAGCAGCTTCTAACTCTTCCTTGCTAGACCTTAATACCGCTATATCATCTGCAAATCTAAGCATATCAATTTTTTGTCCCTGCATAGTAATTCCAAATGTCTTCCTGCATTTAACAGTATTAATTGCCTCTTCTATGTACAACTTAAAAATCAATGGGAATAGGGCACATCCCTGTCTCACCCTTTTCCTAATGTTTACTTCTCTACGTTCCTGCTCTAATTCTATTACTGCTGTTTGCTCTTTGTATAAGCTATGTACCAATCGTCTATCCCTATAACTCATTCCAATCTTTTTGAGTATTTCAAACATTTTTTCCAGTTTACATTGTCGAATGCTTTTTCCAGATCTACAAACCCTATATACACGCTTTCCCCTTTTTCTATCGTTTTCTCCATTATCACTCTCAGAGCTAAAATGGCCTCCCGTGTTCCCATGTTTCGCCTAAACCCAAATTGGTCTTCTCCTAGTATTTCTTCAGCTAGTTTTTCCATTCGTCTTTGCACAATTCTAGTTAATATTTTTGACACATGTGCTGTCAAACTTATTGTTCGAAAATTTTCACATCTATCCGTGCCTTTCTTTTTTGGTATAGTTACTATGATGATACGTTTGAAATCTTTGGGTATCTCGCCTGTCTCATACATATAGCTTGCAAGTTGGAAGAGACGTTCTGTTACTGCTTGTCCAGCGGCTTTTAGAATATCTGCTTGCATCTTATCTGTACCTGGCGCCTTACCATTTTTCAGACTCTTTAGTGCTAATTCAAACTCATCTCTAAGTATAGGATATCCCTAGTCATGATTTTCAATGTCTGATTCCTGTTATAATGCAGTTAGTTCCTCTCCTGCATATAAATTCTCTATATATTCTTACCATCTACCCACTTTCTCTACGTTTTCTATAATGACGTTTCCTTGTGCGTCCCTTATATTTTTGCTATACGGTTTTATATCCCTAAAATTCATTCTAATTAATTTGTATGCTTCGTCTGTCTTTCCTATTTCCATCTTCGTTTGTACCTCTTTGCACTTGTCATCAATCCATTGTTCTATAGCTTTCCTGCATTTTCGAATAATTTTCCATTTTATGGCTTTGTATCTCTGTTTTCCTCTTTCGTCTGATCTATTTTTGTATTTTCGTTTTTCTTCTATTAAATTCAGGATATCCTTTGTTATTCCATGGTTTCTTATTTTCTTTTTGTGTATACCCCAGAATATCTCTGATCGCCATGTCTAGGCTGGATTTAATGTTATTCCATTCTGTTTCTACTTCCATAGTATCAGATATTTTCCCAATATCTTGAGCAATTCATTTGACTTTTTTTCGAATCTTTCTTGAATATCTTTATGTTTTAGTTTCTCTAAGTCCAAGTGCCTTTTTCCGTTTCTTTTTTCACCTTCTTAAATTTAAGTGCGGCCTTCATAATTACGATGTTGTGGTCAGTGTCTGTATCTGCTTCTGGGTAGCTTCTGTCTTTTACTAGATTCCTAAACCGTTATCTAACAAGAATGTAATCTATTTGTATCTTCCTATATCTCCTGGCATCTTCCACGTATATCGTCTTCTAGCATGATGTTGAAATAATGTGTTTGTGATGATTAAATTGTTCTTGTCGCAAAATTCTACCAGCCTATTTCCCCTGTCGTTTCTCGTACCTAAACCAAATAAACCTACTACCGCTACTCCCCTACCCACACCTACCAAGGCATTAAAATTCCCCGTAATTATTAAATTTTCATGTCTTACGTATCTTAATATGTCTTCGATATCTTTGTAGATGGCTTCTAGCTCTTCGTCACTGTAGCTAGAGGTGGGCATGTATACTTGTATTATTACTGTGTATCCCCACACCCAAATTTCCTTCCTCTGCTCCTGTATGAATTACCCTGAAGTCTCCACTCCAAAAATCCCCTGCCTCTGGCCACCAAACTTCGCCGATCCCTACTATGTCTAGTGATAACCTATTCATTTCGATTTTTAGGTTCTCTAGTTTACCTACTTGCTTCATACTTCTAACATTCCACGCTCCAACTTGCAGAATGTTCCCGACTCTTATTTTTCACTTTCCGATCGCATCCTCCGAAGTAGTCCCCTCCCGGAGATCCGAATGGGGGGAATATTTTAACTCCGGAATCTTTTACCCCAGAGAATGCCATCATGTTTGTTACAATTTAAGTACGCTGTGTACTTGGGAGATAATGTGGTGGTTTTCCGTTGTCTTGCACATGGCGTTAGTGTGTCTTAGACTGCTATACCGACCCCTATGGTTTCTGCCAATCTAAGAACCGAAAGAGCCGCTGCCCTCTTTCAGGGACCTGTATTAGTCTGGTTCCTCATTAACGACCCTACTACCTTGGTTGGACCTGTAGTTTGGCTCTTTAGCTCAGCAGAACACGCAAGCCATTTCACCTGTTCTAGTAATTTAGAACTTCGGCAAGGTGCAGGTCAATTCGAAATGGCTACTTAAACATGCTGGCAATAAATTTATGAAAATATTTATTACTATTAACTAACGTAATTTAATTCCCCCCTTACACGGACTTGTTATCAAATTACTTTAAAAATCGCGATTTAAAAACCTCCTGAATAGAATTTTGATTAGCTATTTAGTTAAGTGTAAACCTTTATGTTTTGATAAAAAGATGGCGGGCTACTCCAATCTGGCGATGCCTCAGCATATTTATTGACGGTGACTATAAATCATAAGCACCCACATTGCCGTGCGGTGCCATGTGGTTGGGCCACATGTCCTTATAGTATTTACTTTTGATTTGAATTAAAAGAAGATGTTACAAATGTATGATGTATATTCTACTTACATTAGATAACGAAGTGTTCAAATTATTGTTAACCTTGTTGTGTCCATCGTGCACTATCACTTTAAAGTTTTTGATCAACACTAACAATTTGGCGCGAACGCGAACTATAAATTTAATAAAGGACATCGGTCCAATGACTCAGATTCAATATAGTGCACAAACATATCTTAGGATCCAATAAACCTTATAGTTCACTAACAATTTTTTTTAAACAAACTTTTTTATTAGGTGGGATTGGTAGCCGAAATGCAAGAACTCCATACTGAAATTGAAATTGGTGGCACTTTACAGCAACGTATATTGTCATGTCTTGACGTAATGGATACCTTCTTGGCTCAAGACGAGCCAGTAGTGTCTAGTATTGTAGTTGCTGAAAAACGAAGTGGAGCAGCTGGCGCTGATAACATTGTCGATGCTGTTAAAAATATTTTAGGTTTGATTCAATTCTCTCTTTCTGGTGTATTGTCATACTTGTTATAGGTCTAAGAGATTTAAAAACAATCAGTCCACATTCTACTTTGTCAGAATTAGGAATGGATTCGATGATGGCAGTTGAAATAAAACAAACATTGGAAAGAGAATATGAAGTATTCCTAACAGCACAAGATATTCGCAGTATGACATTTGCACGGTCAGTATTTATAATTAGTTTTTATTACATACTTACGTTGTTGATCATCAGATTACAAGAAATTGCACAAGAAAAAGCATCTGAAAATGAAGGTGACAAAGCTAAGACAGATTCTACAGAAGCAATGCCAACAGGCATTCATTTGTTGTTCAGAACTATAACAAGTGAAGATCTAGCGCACACTCCAATGTTACGTTTACAAACTCTTATTAAAGAAAAAGCAGTAGCACCAAAGGTATTCCTGTTGCCTGGTATTGAAGGAATAGTTAGTCCTATGGAACCTTTGGCAGCAAACTTAGCTTGCCACGCTTTTGGTTTACAATTTACTTATAAGAATAAGACCGAAACTAAAATTGAAGAACTTGCTGAATCTCTTTTACCGGTATGGCATTTTTAATTTTATTTTGATTTGTTTAACTCTCTCTTTTTAGTTAATACATGAAAATTTACCAAAAACCACACCATTCACAATAGTTGCATATTCCTTTGGATGCGTTGTCGCACTACAATTAGTTGCAATGTTAGAAGAAGAAGGACGAAGTGGACGTGTTGTCTTAATTGATGGAGCACCAGATATGTTTAACGAGTTTTTGATGCAACATGTTCCAGAAATAGACAATGAAGCACTTCTGCAAACTTTGGTTCTTTGCACTTTAATGCAGTATTATTTGCCAGTCGAGTTAGTTTTGATGCATAAGGTTAGTACTATTTACGATAGTTTTCTAATGCAACTTATTTAACAAATTACACAGACAATTTGTATTATAATAATAACTTTTTTAATATACCTGCACCATAATACTAGTATAAAGAACTAATTAGCGTGCGTAAATCAATCTTTATCGCACTAGTGATTTAATGGTTGCTAAGCAACAACATTTTCAACTTTATTTTTATTTGTCAAATTATACAAATGTCGAAGGTAATAATTTATTATATTCTTTATAATAAGCATCCCTGGATTTTTCAGGAATTATTTTCGATTCAGCTTCCACTGCTCACTTTTCAATTTCACTTGAAAGTTGTTCTTCATTATCATTCAACATTTTTAATTACGCTCAAAACGTAAATTAAATGAACTGTCAAACTAATTGAAAACCACAATTGTTTCCATGGCAACTACTATAAATTAAAAAGACTGAGTCTAAATCTGTGGTATTGCAGTTCAATACGGATAAATTCAGTAATATGTAAATCTATATATCAAGTTAAAATGTAGGTATATTAAAAAATAGCGTATGATAATCATTTATGTGTCTTAAAGCACTTGCAACGTTTAAGGACACTTCGCTTCGCATCGTGTCCTCAAACATTGCGTGTGCTTTAAAGGCTCGCTTATAAACTTGTATCATAATATACTATTACGTATACAGTTTAATATGCAATACATAATGATCCTAAAACCTGTAGGCAATACAATCTTGGTTAAATAGGATAAAAGTATCACAAATAATAGGGCGTGTCAGATCGGTTTTCAAATTTCAAAAATTTTTCATAGGCTATTAGATTAAATAAAAAATGCAAAATTGCCGATTTCTTTATTTGCTTGTAGCTAGGTGGTTAATTAAAATAGAAGCTCAAATGTTATACATCAAGGTAATTCATAGTTGCACTTCACTTTGAGATCTTAGATTTTGTCTAAAGTATAACAATTTTTCATGAGGATGTTCCATTTTTTATTTTCTAATAGCCGCCACATTCGATTGATTGAATCAAAACATTAAAAGTTAGCCAAGAGCGAGTCGAGCACGCACCATTAGGGTTCCGTACCAATACTACAGTGAGCAATCAATAAACCAAATTAAGCTGTTTTTATTTTTTATATATATTTAAATCTTATCCAGATTTGATTGTCATAACTGAAAAATTAATATATTGTGCCACATCGTACTGGTAAATTGTTAGTAAATACGTTGTCTATTACTGTGTTTAAAAATTATTTTTTTCTCAGCAACTATGACATTGTCGAAAGAACCTGCAGTTTTCTGATAATCTATGACTCAATAGCTACTCATCATCATCAAGTCTTCAGCCCTAGAACTGGTTGGACGCGTACCCTCATTGTTTAATAGTCTGAACCAACCTACACATTTCTCTGAAATTTGCACTGTCTGCATCTATCACTATCTGTGTGCGGAAGTCTGATCTCGGTCTACCTCTACCTCTCTTTTCCTATCTCTGCTGGTAATATATCCCGTACTATTCCCCAGAAATGCCTTAGAACGTATCCTGTCCTATTTCTCCTATTTTTTTTTTGTTTTCCACAGATATTTTTATTCCTCTACTATTTCAACATTTGTTATTAACTTTGTCTATCCATGCTATCATCCTCATACATCTGAAGCGCAACATTCCAGAAGGCTTCTATCTCTTTTTGTCTGCTTTTCTTACTGCCCCTATTTCATAGATGTACTGTGTTGTGCTCCACACTATCCTTTGAACAGTTATCTTCTTGTATCTATGTTCGTTGTCTTTGAGCATAGCCACTGTTCTTTTTGTTTGATGCAGTTTGATCACCTTCTATTGTTTTACAGTTATATACCCTACTTCCCCGGTATTCAGTTGTAAGCAGCCTCTAGCTATCAAGTTCCCCCAGCACTAGAACCTTTGTCGAATTAATAGTTTTCCAATTTATCCTTTCAACATTAGTTGAAAATATTTCACAACCAACACCTGTAGTTGTTTATAATAATCATCAGATTTAAAAGCACTTATTTTTTCGTCATTGGTTTTTACATCTTGAAACTGGTTGGCCTTGTACCTCAGCTTATTTATGTTCTGAGCTAGCCTACACAGTTCCCTGCAATTCTCACAGCCTATATACATTACATGTGATTTTCCAATGCTCCACTCGAAGGTACTAAATTGGCCAGTAAGCGAGTTTTTTTTTTACCTGGAAAATTTGGAATTTTGACGAACCCTTGCTGTTCCAAGCAAGGTAGGGATCCTTAACGTGCGTGACAACACTCACACACGGGACCTACATTTTACCTCTCATCCGAACGAGGGTGTATTTTTGTGAAAAATGCTCGCCTAACATTTTTCGAGCGGACCGTGTTGGGAACAGCCTATATACATTATAATTTGAATTAGGGCCGCTATACTTGCGGCCACGTCCCCAATGCTCCACCCGGAGGTACTACATTGGGTTTAAACGCAAAAAATAGTCGTGCTCCTAATTTATTCTTACTTCATAGTTGATTCACCCTAAATAAAACTAAATAAAATCTAACAAACTTAAAAATCTAACAAACCTAACAAACTCTAACAATCTAACAAACCTAAAAATCTGACAAAAACTGGAACAAAAACAAAACTAAAACTAAAAACAGGGTTATAAATAATGGTATCCCTAGCACTGACTTTCGAGTGTACCCGATCAACAAGCAAAAATGAGAGGGGGAGGGATCCGTAATACCGGATAGCAGACGCCGGTTCTGCTTACCAGTGCGACCTGAAGGGTCGTCTTAAAACTATCCAAATCTAGCTAACTAATTTAAATCCATCCCTAGCTTTCCTATCGTTCCTAACTGATTTACATTATGATTACAATCTTCGCAATTCTGCTCGTCCTTCCCAAATATATACTGCAACCAAAATGGCAACAGAACGTCAAACAAAACAAATTAGCCACATAATACATGCTATATATAAATAAATATAAAGTGTAAATATAAAATATAAATAAATATAATTATGTAAATATATAAATAAATGTTTAATAAGCGTTAAGCATATAGCAGTGCACAAAATAGCGAAAGCATCACCCTATTTATCAGGTGCACTCGACAAGCATTATGTCGGCTAGCGCCTTTACACACCAAACGTGCTTCTTAAATTATTTCAAAACTACTAATTAATGTAAATCAATGCTTGTGCAGTACAGCCGCCACAATTTAAGTCTTACCTCGATAATAAAATTCTCCAGCATCCGAAGATCTGGTCGTCTGTAACTTACTTCTAAAGGTGGGACGGGTGCACTGCTAAAGTCCTGGTGGGTATGCACTAAATGTTCTTGGGGATCACAATCACTATCACTATCACTTCACTTTCAAGTCCTGGGGGATGCGCGGTTGCGCTCTGTTTTATTATCCTTGTTTACTTTATTGATTTAATTTAATGAGGGTTTATGATTTATTTGTTATTGTTTATTTGGTATTATTTATTCCCGATTTTCCGCACATAATTATGAAGATAGGCAGTGATTGTATTAATGGAGTGGGGTTTCTGCGCATATTGGACATTTTGGTATAATTATCTTTTTTTTTTTTTTTTTTATTATTTAATATCAGGTTTTGGTTATGCTCGTATCCTTACTCACGCCAAGTCAATCTAAAATTTTCAATCCTCCCACCAACCCCACCGAATTTTTACACGCGGTCGTCATTGATTGTCTAATCTCGCGACCCTTCCTGCGAATTCTTTTAAGGCTGTCCAGAACGCCTTCTGGTTAACCACTTCCCGACTTCCTCTAGGCTCTTTGGCCATGTCAGACCTAGGATAGCTAGTTTGCTATCAGCCAACCCTCGATTTCCCGCCTCAAGCAGGCAGTCGAAGAGCACGTGCTCTGCGCTTTCCGCACCCTCACCGCGTCGCAGCGGTCGCTGTTGGTTAGACCGAACCTTTGTAAATACGCCTTCAGGGCGCCGTGCCCTGTTATCAACTGCACCATTTTGTGATCGAGCTTAACCTCGATCTTACCTCTGGCTTCTATGCTCGGTATGAATTTGTGGGTCAACCTGCCCGTGGCAGCGTTGTTCCACCTCTCTTCCCATTGTCGAATTGATTTTTCGCGCAGTTTTCTTTTGATTAAAGACCTCGGTATCGACGAATGTGATATTCGAAAGTCGCCCGTCGCGGCCTCTTTAGCTAATTCGTCAGCCCTATCGTTTCCTCGTTACCATTGTGCGACCTGACCCAACAGAACTTTAAACGTCGAAACTCTAGCGCCGTACGCGCTATCCTCCAGACGTCCGCTTGGAGATCTGTCGAGGTGTTCATGTTTGTTAAAGCCGTTAGCGCCGATTTACTATCACTGATTATATAATACTCGTCTCTGCCCGTATGGTTTATTACGTAATCGATAGCCTCTCGTATGGCTACCAATTCGCACTGGAAGATAGTGCACCAGTTCGCGAGTTTGGTTTGAAACCGAAACACCTCCCTTTCCTGCTTATACACGACAAACGCCGCGCCTGCTTGCCCATCGTCCATACGTGAACCGTCCGTATAAATTCTGATACCCATCGCGTCCTCATCACCTTCGACAAACTCGATCCCTCTAATATCAGCCAGGTGCCCTAACTCAGATACAACAATCTTTCTTGCAATTTCCTATTACCAAGATTAAGATCTTCGATAATTTCGCGCCCTTTTCCTATGTTTATTAATCGTCTATCTCTAATCTCCCTAACGACATATTCGATAGGGAGAGTCCTACTGATCACCAGGACAGCCTCCGTGGAGGTGGTCCTGTACGCCCTCGCCACTTTTACCGCAGTTATGCGTTGTACGCTCGTCAATTGACGCATCTCCCGGACTTTACAACCTTCTGCCCATACAGAAGCTGCGTACAGTATTGCCGGCTCAATTGCTCCGGCATAAACCGTCCTCAGCGATTCGCCCCTGAAACCCCACTTTATTTTAGCCGCCGCCATCATTTTATTTGATATTTCGCCGCCCTTACTTTTTACGTATTGTACGTGCGCTTTCCAATTTAATTTATTGTCGATCTTGACGCCGAGGTAGGTAATACAATCTTTAAACGGGATTTTCTCCCCTCCTAGCTCTAACCTAGGAGGTCTCTGTCCTGGTTTCGTGCCGAAATAAAGCGCCTCTGACTTCGCCGTGTTAAATTTTAATTTTACCGCCTGCGACCATTCGTGTAATTTATTAAGCGCCTCGTTCGGTTTTGTGCGCATATCCATTAGCAATCTCGATCTTACAATTAAAAGCGTGTCATCTGCAAACCCAACGATTGAGCATCCTGCGGCAACTTGACCCTAAAGATGCTCTCATACAACAACTTCAAAATGTGGGACCAGAACATGACCCTTGCGGGCATCCCTTTCCACCTCACGTGATAGAACTTCACCCGAATTTCAACCTGTGCTAATCGCCCGAGAAATAGCTCTTGACCAAAGACATCAAGTTTCGCGGACAACCCCTACGATCTAACTCGCAAACGATTAATGGCCACCAGGCAGCATCAAATGCTCCTGAAATGTCCAAAGCAACAACGACACAGTACTCTTTGGCATCTCTTGCCTGCTTAATTTCCCGACAACGAACTCTAACGCGTCGATAGTCGACTTGCCCTCCACGAAACCAAACTGTCGGTTATTAAAACCGCCGCTGTCTCGCACTAGGTGTTCAACACGCGTAGTCATAACGCGATCTAAAACTTTCCCCAGCACCGGTAGCAAGCTAATTGGACGATAGCTGCCCGGATCTGACGCATCCGCCTTTTTAGGTTTGGGTATAAATTTCACATTCTGGATTTTCCAGCAACGCGGAAAACGCCCTTTCTAAACAAAGATTAAACAACCCAACAAAGACACACGGGGCTAACAGGCACGCCTGCAGAGCTGCGTCTGAAGTGATTCCATCATGCCCGGTGCCTTCTTAGGGTTCATCCTCCTAAGAGCCCTGACGACCTCGTGAACTAGGATTGCCTTATCGGCACCTGTTCCTTGCGCCTTTGCAGCTTCCCGACGTATTAAATCGTGCGACCCTTCATCCCCTCGGGATTATCCGATGGGAAAAATTTCTCTAGTAAATATTCCGCTGTGGTTTTAAAACCTTCCGTGTATTCGCCATTTGTTATCTTTATATTACTGAGCGCGATTTTTTGTTGTTTTCCTCTAATTACGCGGTATGCGGTTCCCCAGGGTTCTTTCTCTGAGTTTTGCGTGCAGAATTCTTTAAATTTATTCGTTCGCGTTTCTTCTATTAATATTTTATATTCGCGGTAACTTTGATTATATTCTATTCTCCGTTGTTCTCTTATATCTCCCGAGGCGCGTTGATAGCGGCGCCTTAGGTTACGCGTTTCTGCCCGCTTGGTGGTTAGTTACCGGGTCCACCAGGGTACGCTGTCTTTAAATGTTTTCTTTTGCGGCATGGAATACGACGACGCGTCTACCACCGCGTCGTTCAATTTTTTCGCGAGTGTTTCTACTTCGTCTGCCTCTCGGCAGTTAAATAGCTCATTTTCGAGCGCAGGGATACTTTCGCCAAATTTTTCTATAAAACGCTCCCAATTTGCTTTTTTATTACAGAACTGCGGAAATATAGTTAGCAACAGCCTATATACAACTTGATTCTCTTCTATTGTTTTCTAATTATATTCCCTATTTCACCGAGATTCAGTGGTATGTGAAGAAGGTTAGGCACCCTGTGGCTGCCAAGGATCCCTCAACACTTAGACATTTGCCGTATTTATAGTTTTCCAGTAAATCCTTTTGCACAATTAACATTTGTTGAGAGTATTGCAAATCCAATATCTGTAGTTGTTTATAATAATCACCATGTTTAAGCCATGTTGAAGTACAGTAATTATTATTGTCATTAGTTTTTCCATCTTGCGACTGGCTGGAAGCGTACCTCCATTGATTTATATTTTGGGCTAGCCTACACATTTCCCTGAAATTCTTACAGCCTACATCTTTCACTATCTGTGTGTAGTAGTCTAACCTAGGTCTACTTCTCTTTTTTTCTATCTCTGCTTCTAATATATTCCCTACTAATCCCTCATGTGGCCTATCATCCACATATTTCTTTCGTGCCCTATCATTTCCATTACCTCTTTGTTCTTAACTTTGTCTGTCCAATGATATCTTCATCATACGTCTGTAGCACCACATTTCTAAGGCTTTTACCTTTTTCTTGTCTGCTTCTCCTACTGTCCAGGCTTCACAGCCATACAGTGCTGTGCTTCACACATGTTTTAAGCAATCTTTGTTTGTGGTCTTGGAGCACAGTAGTTGCTTTTTCTTGTTAAATGTAGCATGACCTTGCGCTAATCTTTGTTTAATATCTTTTGTGCTTTTCCCATCTTGCGTTATTTGACTTCCTAGGTAGCAGAAATCCTTAACCTCTTGTAAGTTCTCATTACCTATTTGTATTCTTGTTTTTGATTTATTATTCCCTCTTTTACATCTAGAACTTTAGTTTTATTTTTGTTAATTTTCATACCATATCTGTCCGTTAGAACTGTTTCCATTTCATTAAGAGCAGCTTGTAACTCTTCCTTGCTAGACTCTAATACCGCTATATCATCTGCAAATCTAAGCATATCAATCTTTTGTTCCTGCATATTAATTCCAAATGTCTTTCTGCATTTGACAGTATTCATTGCCTCTTCAATGTACAAGTTAAAAATTAATGGGGATAGGGCACATCACTGTTTCACCCCTTTCCTAATGTTTACTTCTTTACGTTCCTGCTCTAATTCTATTACTGCTGTTTGCTCTTTGTATCAGATATGTACTATTCGTCTATCCCTATAACTCATTCCAATCTTTTTGAGTATTTCGAACATTTTTTTCCCCCATTTTACATTGTCGAATGCTTTTTTGCAGATCTACAAACGCTATATACACCCTTTCCCTCTTTTCTATTGTTTCCTCTATTATCACTCGCAGAGCTAAAATGGCCTCACGTGTTACCCTGTTTCGCCTAAACCCAAATTAGTCTTCTCCTAGTGTTTCTTCAGGCTATTTTTCCATTCGTCTTTGTACAATTCTAGTTAATATTTTTGTAGTGTGCTGTCAAACTTATTGTTCGAAAATTTTCACATCTATCCGCGCCTCTCTTTTTGGTATAGTTACTATGATGTTACTTTTGAAATCGTTGGGTATCTCGCTTGTCTCATACATATAGCTCACAAGTTGGAAGAGACGTTCTGTTACTGCTTCTCCAGCGGCTTTTAGAGTTTCTGCTTACACCTTATCTGTACCCGTCGCTTTACCATTTTTCAGACTCTTTAATACTAATTCAAACTCATGTCTAAGTATAGAATATCCCAAGTCATCATTTTCAATGTCTGATTCCTGTTCTAATGCAGTTAGTTCCTCTCCTGCACATAAATTCCCTATATATTCTTGCTATCTAACTTTATTTGCATTTTTTATAATGAAGTTTCCTTCCACGTCCTTTATATTTATGCTATAGGGTTTAATATCCCTAAAATTGATTCTAATTAGTTTGTATGCTTCATCTGTCCTTCCTACTTCCATCTTAGTTTGTACCTCTTTGCACTTTGCATCAATCTAGTGTTCTTTAGCTTTTCTGCATTTGTGAATAATTTCCCATTTTCTGGTTTTGTATCTCTGTTTGCCTCTTTCATATGATTTATTTTTGTATTTTCGTCTTTTTTCTATTAAATTCAGGATATCCTTTGTTATCCATGGTTTCTTATTTTCTTTTTGTGTATAGCCCAGAGTATCCGCCATTTCTAGACTAAATTTAATGTTATTCCATTCTGTTTCTACTTCCTTACTATCAGAAATTTTCCAGATATCTTTGAGCAATTCATTTGACCTTTTTTCGAATCTTTCTTGAATATCTTTCTCTTTTAGTAGGTCCAAGTGCCTTTTTCCGTTTCTTTTTTTCAAATTTTTAAATTTAAGTGCGACCTTCATAATTACGATGTTGTGGTCTGTGTCTATATCTGCTTCTGGGTAGCTTCTACAGTCTTTTACTTGATTCCTAAACCGTTGTCTAACAAGAATGTAATCTATTTGATATCTTCCTATGTCTCCCAGCATCTTTCATGTATAACGTCTTCCAGCATGATGTTGAAATAATGTGTTTGTGATGATTAAATTGTTCTTGTCGCAAAATTCTACCACCCTATTTCCCCTGTCGTTTCTGGTACCTAAACCAAATAGACCTACTACAGCTCCTTCCCTACCCTCACCTACCACTGCATTAAAATCCCCCGTAATTATTAAATTTTCATGTCCTTTTACGTATCTTAATGTGTCTTCGATATCTTTGTAGATTGCTTCTACCTCTTCGTCACTGTGTCTAGAGGTGGGTATACTTCTATTATTACTGTGTTTACCGGTTTAGATTCTAATCTAACCATGAGTACTCTTTCGTTCTTTAGTAAGTAATTTTCTACACAGTATCCTATCTGTTTGCGCATAACTATCCCCACACCCAAATTTCCTTCCTCTGCTCCTGTATGAATTACCCTGAAGTCTCCACTCCAAAAATCCCCCATCCCTGGCCACCGAACTTCGCTGATCCCTACTATGTCTAGTGATAACCTATTCATTTTAATTTTTAGGTTCTCTAGCTTACCTACTTGCTTCATACTTCTAACATTCCACGCTCCGACTCGCAGAACGTTCCCGACTCTTATTTTTAACTTTCCGATCGCATCCTCCGAAGTAGTCCCCTCCCGGAGATCCGAATGGGGGACTATTTTAACTCCGGAATCTTTTACTCCAGAGAATGCCATCATGTTTGTTACAATTTAAGTACGCTGTGTACTTGGGAGATAATGTGGTGGTTTCCCGTTGCCTTCCACATGGCGGTAGGTGTCTTAGACTGCCATACCAAACCCTATGGTCTCTGCCAATCTAAGCACCGAAAGAGCCGCTGTCCTCTTTCGGAGACCTGTCTTAGTCTGGTTCCTCACTAACGACCCTACTACTTTGGTCGGACCTGTAGTTTGGCTCTTTAGCTCATTAGAACACGCAAGCCATTTCACCTGTTCTAGTAATTTAGAACTTCGGCAAGGTGCAGGTCCATTCGAAATGATTATGCTACAGTAGCAATTATACATGAAAATGAAAACCTGCTAAATAAAGTGCCACTTTTAATTCTTACAACACAATATATTATTTATTATCACTTACTGAATGCATTGTGTACATGTACATGTGTACCATTAGTAATTTTTTTTAATTGCAATTCAAACTGTCAACAATATTCCCACCTATATTCTACAAAAAGTTCCTAATTCTTAATTTTATTTGTTACAGAATGAGATATTGAACTGCAAAAATTATGAAGAAAGAATAAATATAGTATTGAAACTAGCTGCCAATATAACACCATATACTGAAGAATATCAACGACAAGTATTCCATACTTCATATAATCGCATAAAAATGGTTTTGACATATAAACCCAAGTTTGCCAAGATCAAATCAACAGTAAAATTATTTAAGCCATCTCGGCCAACATTAGAGGGATTTGATGAAGATTTCAAAGTACAAGCACTGTGTGAAAATCCTATTGAAATTATGACGTTTGAAGGACATCATTTGACTATATTGAAAAATCCTCAAGTAGCATATTCTATTAACACCATTTTTGATACAACTGCAGTTGGTTTCAATAAACCAATACGAGCAGAAATTGAAGCTGTACGAGAAACCATTAAAAATATATAAATAATATGCGTGTATATGTAATCTTCAAACGTCTTGAATATAGGTTATTAAATATAATAAAATAACTTGTTTTTGATTATACCATATCAAAAAATAAAACTTGAAATGTGTACTTCTTTTTTAATTTGTTTATTATGCGTTTCTGTTTACAACCGTTATTGATTAAATTATCTACCAAAATCAATCAGCTGCTTGTGTTGAAACTAGAAGCGTTAGGTATACATGGTTTATATCTATCTTGGATTCAATCCTATTTGCAAAGCACAACTCAATGCGTGAAAATTAGAAATATCTCATCTAGAGAGATAACAGTAGGTTCAGAGGTTCCGCAAAGGTCACACCTGGATTCGATTTTATTCTTGCTCTTCATCAATGATGTTGTGTCCATGTTTAAGAGTTCACAGGTGTTACTTTATGCCGATGAAATGAAATTTTTCAGGGTGATACATTCAAAATCTGATTGCTTCAAAATGCAACAAGATTTAGATAATTTTGTGACCTACTGCGATGGAAACTTCTTAAATGAACATTTCTAAATGTAAAAATATGCGCTTTTATAGATGCACAATTCCTACGAACTACAATTATAGTATTAATAGTCATTCTATAAGTTCAGTCTCGCGTATCATTGACTTAGGAATTACCTTTGATGTTAAAATAACCTTTAGAGACCACATCAACGCTATAGTATCCAAATCCCTCAGAGCTTTGGGTTTTATCAAAAGAAATTGTAAAACCATTCGCAACATGAAAGCCTTAAAAGCACTTTACTCAAGTTTGGTTAGAAGTCTGCTTGAGTATAACTCTGTAATTTGGTCACCATCTTACTCATGTCACGTCGATCGCATAGAAGAGGTGCAGTCTAAGTTCGCAAAATTTGCTTTGTACCAAATACACTTTACAAGTGATCATATTACTCCGAGAGCAAGGTTGCAATTACTGGGTTTCCAATCGCTACAAACAAGAAGGAAACAAGGGATGTTTATATTTGTGTTTAAAATTGTTTACAACTTGATTGATTGTGATGCCCTGCTTGCAAAATTAAATTTCCATGTAAAACATCAGATTACTCGCTCTATAATCTATTTTGATTAAATTTTCATAGGACAAACTATGGGCAGCAGGCCGTTATAGACCACATAATGATAACAGCTAACACAGACTATATGCATATAGACATTTTTCATATAACTTTATCGAGTCTGAAAAGACTACTTAATAGCAATTTGTAAATTTCTTATAACCTTTGTTATATGTTTAAATTTGTTAAGTGCCAATTGGATTTTTTTTTTGTAAATCTGTAGTGTACTGAAATAAATAAATAAATAATTCGAAAAAAGAAAAATTTAAACAAGACCACTGCATTCTACTCAAAAAACAATTGAGAAAATCGAAATTTCTGCTATAACTTGAAAAAAGTAAAACAAACGTTAAATTTAGTTTACAACTTTTGAGTTTTTCTTAACAATAAAAGGAGGAAGGATACAAGGTTCATTTTTTGTAATTGTTATAGTTAATGAGTTTCCCTACTAAAAGGTCAAATTTAGGACACCCTAACTTGACAAAAAATAACATATCTTGCTTTTAACTTATTTATACAGAATTCCTTCATACTTTCATTTCTTTGGTAAGAATGACATTGAACAAAATTGTAAAAATTAATTTCAAATACACTTTCATCATTTCTCTCACCACTATCATGTTACCCCAGTTTTTCTACTTATTTTTTGATTAAATAAAATATAAACGCCCTGTGTACGAAAGTCAATTTGTAGTTTTATTAATACAGAACCAAAATCAACAATCATACAACATTTTCTGTATAAAATAATATGATTATTTTATACGTTCACAAAATAAATCGTAAATTTTTCTGAAAATACAAAATGTAGTAATACGCTAACAATAATAATTAATACAAATTAGAAATCAAAACACAAAAGAATACAAATGAATAACCAAGTGAAAATTATTGAATTTAAATAAATTTAACTGAATAGTTAGTTATTTCTATTCAATAATTTTTATTAGCATTAACAACTAAGTGATAAATGAGTTTTAAAACACTTTAGGAGCAATCAAACCTTGCATCATGTCAAATGTGTTACCATCTGGGTGTACGCTGCTTAAGCTGCCGTCTTCAGAACGAATTCGTAGGAAACCATAATCGTCGATACCTATTATTTTTGCTTTACAAGTGCGTCCATTTGCAGTAGTTACCGTAACCTCAGCTTCACTAAAAATAAAATAACTTAATTAATGGTCTGAAGTATCACTCAATAACCGACTATTTTAAGATTTTTAATGATTAATTTTAGGCACGTTAATAACTTATTAACAGACAGACCTTCTACTACCACAACGGTAACTTGACCGTGTGCCCGATATGCATAAGCAACTCATGTTATGTCACCATCCCTATTATTCGAGACTTATACATTGTTGTAACAATTCCGATGACCACCAAATTCAGGTATGTTAAAAGGAATCTGACATGGCCAAACTTACACAATTCCACTCTCGGAATGATAAAAACAATTTAGTATTGATTTCAAAATTCAAAAACAGTTTTTCTCTTTAATTGAATTGCTACATAACTGTTATAATAAACAAAAAAAAATATACAAATCATAGTTTTAAAAACAAATTTCTTTTAGTGTTACTATTAATTTTCGTGCTGTGCTAATTTGAAGTCTGGATTTCAATTTGTAGTTGTAATAAATAAGGTATACCTACGTACTTCACTTTTATTCAACTCATCAAGACGACAAAAAAGTAAAAGCATTTACAATGGGCCTTTGGTACTAAATAGAAAAGAACAGAACAACAGAAAGGCACGATGTAAATACCACATTAAAGGGTGTGTGTAATTGCAATAGGTCTTTTATTGTACACTAGGAAACATGATTGAAATAACACACACACGGTATGCACATTTGCAATGGGTTCATTTTGCTTTAATCTAACATGGCACTACACAAGTAGAATAATAAAGACAAACAAATACAATTGGCAACTACTCACATATGTTGGGTTTCAACTCAAATTCCAATAAGTTTTGAAAATCTTCAGAAGTTCTGTTGGGGTTGCGGTCAATTACCTGTAGTCAACTGACACGAGCTGTTTGCAGCAGCACTAAAGACTTCCTTTGCCACTCAATGTTCAGATTAGAAACACGGCAAGTTGGCTCTTTATTAAGCAGCTCAAATTCCTAACAATTTTAAAATGAATAATTGTAACAATTTTACAATAACTTACTGTATCCCTTACTATCATACAACCTTGGTTCTCTTAAATAGTTTCTAAATGTAACAAACTTTCAAGTAAACTACTAAATTGTAATACACAACCAGGATATTTGTTGTCATGTATTGTATACATGAACTGTAGTGTAGTCATCACTTATTCATAGAGGACTTGATGTTTTAATATATAGGAAAAGATGTCAATTTGACATATGTTTTAGTTATAATAATAATCAGTTATGAACAAGTTGTAAAAGTACACTTAATAAAGTATTTGGTCTATTTCAATAGTACGGCTGTTAGTAATGTCTGTTAAATAGATATTGTTATAAAACGCAACTGTAAGAAAACGTTAATATAAAACGTAACATTTGTCATCTAAAACACAATTTTTCCAATCTGTCAAAGTTCACCCCTGCCCACTGGATTACCAAAAGTAGGGTTACAACTATCAACAATAATACATGTATTAAATCAACAAATCCCAAGAAGTTCAGTCAACTGTCCAAAGGTGCAGTTGATCTTTTGCACATTTTCGAGTATTTCGAGTTCCAACTTTTGTGGAGTAGCAATTCTTTAATAATATACAGTCCGACAAATTCACATTTAAATTTTTCATATCTCTGATTTAGTAATACCGCATTACCAATTTTAAAATTATCACCCGCTCTTGGTGGAGGATACTATCATAGGGCTATTACAAATAAACCGATATTTCGTACCCTTGAAAGATGCTTGCTGGTTCGTTCTGCAAAATAAGAAATGTGTTCTTGCGAAATTGTAATATATTGAACATAACGAATCTTTATATAAACAAATAATAATGAATTGGTAACTTAGAATGGCGAATTATATACACTTTACATTTTTATGTAGACAAAACAACTTAGGTTACATTTTTACAACCGCACTTCACCAACGTTCTATCGGAAGTGTTCTCTCGAGAGGGGAGAGAAACAAAACCATGCATTTAAACAGGTAAAAATCGATACTGTCCTTGTTCAAAGCAAGGTTACTACTACTTGAAAACTAAGCGTCACAATTTGAATTTAGGAATAGAGGAATTTGTACAAATCTAAACACTTGGTTTTTTTATATTTAAAACTGTTGTTTGTTATACAGAATTATATCTTAGTCGGTTTACTACTTGATTAGGGTCTGTGATAAATTGTAGAACAGTGTTTTCTCCTATGAAATATTTATTATTCTTCTTGACAATATACATCACAACATGAAATGAAAGGTATCATAATTAATTTCCGTTACTCTATACAAAACTAAACTTAATTCTAAGCTAGTACAAATCAACATCTATCTTTATTTTGAACCTCTACTCACCCTCTGCTAACAACGTGTATGTGCTTCATATACAGGGTGTTTTTTTTTAAGTGGGAGGTTATCGAATGTGCCCTACACGTCTACAATAGTTTCAATACGTTAGCACTTCCGGTTATACCGGAAAAGTTGGTATTACTACCGTTATTTTAAATAGAACACCCTGTATATTTATGCATTTTCAAATTCCTTGTCGAATTTTATGTGAACTTTTATAACACAACTATACCTCTATCTAATGCCGTTTTCGAGATATTTTGACTTTTAGTAGATTTTTGACATTTGCACGCAGTCACATAAATTGGAATAACTAGAAAGTGAACGAATGATGTACCAAATGATGCATCTGTGAACATTCTTAATACTTCCCTCACTAACTTTATTTAAATCCGTTGCAAAATATCGAGTAGAATATAGGTATTGCAGGACCTTTAGTAAAAGTTGCCAAAAGGTGTGATTCGGTTTTGATGCAAATTGAGCCAGCCAGTATAGTGGCATAACATATATCAAATCGTGTTCGGGAAGCAATAAAGAGCTCCCTATCAATTCCTTATTATCATAGGAAAATTCATTTTCGTAATTCAAGTTTTTCAAATTTATTCCCGGGCTCAAAGGTACTGAAACATTTTAGTCTTTATTTATACCAAATTTATTGGCCATTTTTTCCAAGTGTCCTTTGGTGTAGTAAGTTTCTACCATTTGCTCGAGTTCAAGGAAGAGTGGCAAGTGATATCCACAGAAGAGGGACTTATTGTTTGTGGAATGGGTAATATTATATTGTCGGCTAGAATGTAGGAACCGAAACAGAACAAGGAAGGTTACCTATGCAATAAGTAAGAATAGGATAGAGACGTAACGTATCAAGTATTCGTCGTTTAACATAGGGGAAAACTAAAAATAAAGATAGTAGATATTAATGCATACGGATAGGAGGGAGTTGAGCTTATTTGAATGTTATTTAGAGTAAGTATTTCATCAAGGACAGATGAAACTTGCTAACAGAGAAAAACTATCAGACAAAGTAAGTATGGGATGGAGACAAGTATAGTTTTGAATATTGGTTAAGTAAGAATAAGAGTGAGAAAGAATTACAATGTGTTAATAAAGGCATATTTTGAGTGGGATTATTTTCTTGGTTTAGTATGCAAGTGGTTAACTAAACAAAGAGGGATTAATTTGACAGAAGTAGTAAGAGAAAGAAAGACATAATACAAAGTTCGTTAAGTTTGGGGTTCACACTAGCCAGTGGGATTAAAACAGATTGCAGGTTAGACAAAGTAAGGAATAGTAGATTGAGGGAGTATGTTGAAAGGAGATGGCTATAATATGTGTATTATGGAAAACGTGTTTTAACATTAACTCGGGTTTAGTAGGGGCTAAATGTCGGGGAAGCGAGTGTCCGTTGCGAGAGACACAAAGAAAATAACTACGCGAGCGGGTTTATGCTGGGGCAAAATTCTAGGATTTAGATGGCAGTTGATGTTTTGTATAGAAATTTCAGAGAAATGAGCGAGTTTTTAAGAATTGGGTAACTGTTGGAAGTATACTGAGAAACTTTGTTTGTTTGTATCGACGAATTTTTGAGAATTTACGAGCTTTAGAGGGGCACAAAAGCCTATATAAACACACTCGCTAACCACTAGGCTAGTAATAGTGAACGAGATTACAGCTGACTTGTCTATAAGTAATAACAGTCTTTGAGTACAGTTTGAAATATAACCGACACCAGTGGTGCTGAGTTTCAACCAGCTGTCAGCAAAAGTATTATAGAAAGTTTTAAAGAATGAAAATGAGTAGCAGATACATACATAAGTACCGACTACGTGATATTTGATTGGGTGCATAGTAGGCGCATTAAATGGAGTAAGTTCATGGTAGAAAGATTTGATTGTTTACCTACCGTAAATGGAATCCGTAGCCGAATTAAAGTTGGAAATCTCTGGTAATCGAGAGGACAGAGGACGTAATTTGCTATAAGTGAAATCAACTCTGTTACTGTGGAAATATTACAATTAGAAACAGGATTGTGTACCATTGGATTGCATACACAGTTATCTCAATCAAATCTGATTCGTAACAGATAGCACATAAACACTTCAATTCCTCAAATCTTGTGCATGTAATCTGCACAGCTACAGGGATCAAAACTACAATAATTTAGTCCTTCAGCTAACGATTTTTCCAGATTTGGCTGTCTAAAAAAAGATTCAGGAATAATACATTACAAACCAAACAAGGAAGCAGATCCATACAACCAAGTGCGGTTAGATGCCCGGGGTGTGCAGCGCCGAGGGTAGTTATAAGCACGATGTTGGAATGATCCTTCTCTCTAGATATGTATACCATTTTACTGACAATTTATTGGTAAATAATATAGATATTTCAAATGATTTTAATTTTTATATAATTTAACAAATTATTTCAAAAAAGACATCTGTGAGACTGTTTGCTAGCGAATTTTGTGCTTGTTGATTTTGACATAATATTGTTTTTGTTACTTCAACCGCATTGTTAAAGGTTGCATTTTTACGCAAATATGTCAGATAGTGTTATTGATTGTACTCCACCAGATCTGCAGGATACTGCAGAAAAGGCTACTGAAGGCATGATTTAAAAAAAAAAGCAGGGCTAGATTCAAAAGCATACACAATATATAGTAAATGGTGCATAACTAAATGTGTGTAGCTTACTTCTGAAACAGTATTCCTTGAGTATTTTTCCGATTAATTAAACAAAATATAGTCTCCATGTTATGGTCAAAATATTTGATGTTGGGCAGTATTAAATATTAGGTGTAATATTGATATCGGTGATTATGCCAAGTTGCGAGCATACTTAAAAACGCAGAATGTGGGCTACAAAGCAAAAAGGTCAGGTGTTCTATCAGAAGCGGACATCTATCAATTTCTAAATAATGCTCCGGTAGAATATCTTCCTCAAAATGTAACATTTTAATTTCTTCAGTGCATATTAATTACATGTTAAATTAATTACATATTTCTTTTAGGTTGCTTTGATAATCGGCATATCTGGAGCCTGTAGGTTTGATGAACTTCTGAAAATGAAAATAGGTAATCTGGATAATTTGGAAAATCGAATCCCCATGGTCTCTGTCACTGTAAGTATCGAAAAAGCTGCTGCCTTCTTTTGGGGACCTGTTGGCGTGGTTCCTTTTTAAAGGCCCGCTACTTTGGTTAGACCTGTTGGCTCTTTAGATCACTGGAACTTGGAAGCCACTCAACCCGTTCCAGTAATCTATAACTTCTTCAAGGTGTAGGTCCAATGGGAACTGGGTGTAAGTAAAATAAAAATAATTTATAGTCCATTTTAGTAAAGTTATTAATTTTTAGGATTTTATTTGAGGATCAACAAAATTTATTCTAATTGGAGAACATTAAAAATTGTATTTAATATTATTATTTAAATCGATGAGCAACTAACTCCAATGTTACTTGTCCATGTAATTAGTTCTCTACATAGCCTTCAGCTACAGTGTTGAATTTCCGCCCCCAATTTTTTCAACTGTAGAATGTCTCCGCTTGTATTTGCTAGTAATATGCTGTAAACCTAGTAACATTTTTTTTTTAGTTTCAAGTACGTTGCTTTTGTTTTTGGCAAATTTCTGATAGCATTATGTCCAAAAGGCCACAGTGTAACTATGCCAAACCTTATTTGTAAAAAAAAATCTTTCAAATTGCAAAGATCATAGTATTGCTTTATTATTTTTATCTATTCCGTTTTTGTAATTGCAAATGTATGGGATGAGTAAGTTTTTGTTACAGTAATCATTATTATAATTCGATTTTCCAAATTATCCAGATTACCTATTTTCATTTTCAGAAGTTCATCAAACCTACAGGCTCCAGATATGCCGATTATCAAAGCAACCTAAAAGAAATATGTAATTAATTTAACATGTAATTAATATGCACTGAAGAAATTAAAATGTTACATTTTGAGGAAGATATTCTACCAGAGCATTATTTAGAAATTGATAGATGTCCGCTTCTGATAGAACACCTGACCTTTTTGCTTTGTAGCCCACATTCTGCGTTTTTAAGTATGCTCGCAACTTGGCATAATCACCGATATCAATATTACACCTAATATTTAATACTGCCCAACATCAAATATTTTGACCATAACATGGAGACTATATTTTGTTTAATTAATCGGAAAATACTCAAGGAATACTGTTTCAGAAGTAAGCTACACACATTTAGTTATGCACCATTTACTATATATTGTGTATGCTTTTGAATCTAGCCCTGCTTTTTTTTTTAAATCATGCCTTCAGTAGCCTTTTCTGCAGTATCCTGCAGATCTGGTGGAGTACAATCAATAACACTATCTGACATATTTGCGTAAAAATGCAACCTTTAACAATGCGGTTGAAGTAACAAAAACAATATTATGTCAAAATCAACAAGCACAAAATTCGCTAGCAAACAGTCTCACAGATGTCTTTTTTGAAATAATTTGTTAAATTATATAAAAATTAAAATCATTTGAAATATCTATATTATTTACCAATAAATTGTCAGTAAAATGGTATACATATCTAGAGAGAAGGATCATTCCAACATCGTGCTTATAACTACCCTCGGCGCTGCACACCCCGGGCATCTAACCGCACTTGGTTGTATGGATCTGCTTCCTTGTTTGGTTTGTAATGTATTATTCCTGAATCTTTTTTTAGACAGCCAAATCTGGAAAAATCGTTAGCTGAAGGACTAAATTATTGTAGTTTTGATCCCTGTAGCTGTGCAGATTACATGCACAAGATTTGAGGAATTGAAGTGTTTATGTGCTATCTGTTACGAATCAGATTTGATTGAGATAACTGTGTATGCAATCCAATGGTACACAATCCTGTTTCTAATTGTAATATTTCCACAGTAACAGAGTTGATTTCACTTATAGCAAATTACGTCCTCTGTCCTCTCGATTACCAGAGATTTCCAACTTTAATTCGACTCGGATTCCATTTACGGTAGGTAAACAATCAAATCTTTCTACCATGAACTTACTCCATTTAATGCGCCTACTATGCACCCAATCAAATATCACGTAGTCGGTACTTATGTATGTATCTGCTACTCATTTTCATTCTTTAAAACTTTCTATAATACTTTTGCTGACAGCTGGTTGAAACTCAGCACCACTGGTGTCGGTTATATTTCAAACTGTACTCAAAGACTGTTATTACTTATAGACAAGTCAGCTGTAATCTCGTTCACTATACTAGCCTAGTGGTTAGCGAGTGTGTTTATATAGGCTTTGTGCCCTCTAAAGCTCGTAAATTCTCAAAAATTCGTCGATACAAACAAACAAAGTTTCTCAGTATACTTCCAACAGTTACCCAATTCTTAAAAACTCGCTCATTTCTCTGAAATTTCTATACAAAACATCAACTGCCATCTAAATCCTAGAATTTTGCCCCAGCATAAACCCGCTCGTAGTTATTTTCTTTGTGTCTCTAACGGACACTCGCTTCCCGACATTTAGCCCCTACTAAACCCGAGTTAATGTTAAAACACGTTTTCCATAATACACATATTATAGCCATCTCCTTTCAACATACTCCTCAATCTACTATTCCTTACTTTGTCTAACCTGCAATCTGTTTTAATCCCACTGGCTAGTGTGAACCCCAAACTTAACGAACTTTGTATTATGTCTTTCTTTCTCTTACTACTTCTGTCAAATTAATCCTCTTTGTTTAGTTAACCACTTGCATACTAAACCAAGAAAATAATCCCACTCAAAATATGCCTTTATTAACACATTGTAATTCTTTCTCACTCTTATTCTTACTTAACCAATATTCAAAACTATACTTGTCTCCATCCCATACTTACTTTGTCTGATAGTTTTTCTCTGTTAGCAAGTTTCATCTGTCCTTGATGAAATACTTACTCTAAATAACATTCAAATAAGCTCAACTCCCTCCTATCCGTATGCATTAATATCTACTATCTTTATTTTTAGTTTTCCCCTATGTTAAACGACGAATACTTGATACGTTACGTCTCTATCCTATTCTTACTTATTGCATAGGTAACCTTCCTTGTTCTGTTTCGGTTCCTACATTCTAGCCGACAATATAATATTACCCATTCCACAAACAATAAGTCCCTCTTCTGTGGATATCACTTGCCACTCTTCCTTGAACTCGAGCAAATGGTAGAAACTTACTACACCAAAGGACACTTGGAAAAAATGGCCAATAAATTTGGTATAAATAAAGACTAAAATGTTTCAGTACCTTTGAGCCCGGGAATAAATTTGAAAAACTTGAATTACGAAAATGAATTTTCCTATGATAATAAGGAATTGATAGGAGCTCTTTATTGCTTCCCGAACACGATTTGATATATGTTATGCCACTATACTGGCTGGCTCAATTTGCATCAAAACCGAATCACACCTTTTGGCAACTTTTACTAAAGGTCCTGCAATACCTATATTCTACTCGATATTTTGCAACGGATTTAAATAAAGTTAGTGAGGGAAGTATTAAGAATGTTCACAGATGCATCATTTGGTACATCATTGTTCACTTTCTAGTTATTCCAATTTATGTGACTGCGTGCAAATGTCAAAAATCTACTAAAAGTCAAAATATCTCGAAAACGGCATTAGATAGAGGTATAGTTGTGTTATAAAAGTTCACATAAAATTCGACAAGGAATTTGAAAATGCATAAATATACAGGGTGTTCTATTTAAAATAACGGTAGTAATACCAACTTTTCCGGTATAACCGGAAGTGCTAACGTATTGAAACTATTGTAGACGTGTAGGGCACATTCGATAACCTCCCACTTAAAAAAACACCCTGTATATGAAGCACATACACGTTGTTAGCAGAGGGTGAGTAGAGGTTCAAAATAAAGATAGATGTTGATTTGTACTAGCTTAGAATTAAGTTTAGTTTTGTATAGAGTAACGGAAATTAATTATGATACCTTTCATTTCATGTTGTGATGTATATTGTCAAGAAGAATAATAAATATTTCATAGGAGAAAACACTGTTCTACAATTTATCACAGACCCTAATCAAGTAGTAAACCGACTAAGATATAATTCTGTATAACAAACAACAGTTTTAAATATAAAAAAACCAAGTGTTTAGATTTGTACAAATTCCTCTATTCCTAAATACAAATTGTGACGCTTAGTTTTCAAGTAGTAGTAACCTTGCTTTGAACAAGGACAGTATCGATTTTTACCTGTTTAAATGCATGGTTTTGTTTCTCTCCCCTCTCGAGAGAACACTTCCGATAGAACGTTGGTGAAGTGCGGTTGTAAAAATGTAACCTAAGTTGTTTTGTCTACATAAAAATGTAAAGTGTATATAATTCGCCATTCTAAGTTACCAATTCATTATTATTTGTTTATATAAAGATTCGTTATGTTCAATATATTACAATTTCGCAAGAACACATTTCTTATTTTGCAGAACGAACCAGCAAGCATCTTTCAAGGGTACGAAATATCGGTTTATTTGTAATAGCCCTATGATAGTATCCTCCACCAAGAGCGGGTGATAATTTTAAAATTGGTAATGCGGTATTACTAAATCAGAGATATGAAAAATTTAAATGTGAATTTGTCGGACTGTATATTATTAAAGAATTGCTACTCCACAAAAGTTGGAACTCGAAATACTCGAAAATGTGCAAAAGATCAACTGCACCTTTGGACAGTTGACTGAACTTCTTGGGATTTGTTGATTTAATACATGTATTATTGTTGATAGTTGTAACCCTACTTTTGGTAATCCAGTGGGCAGGGGTGAACTTTGACAGATTGGAAAAATTGTGTTTTAGATGACAAATGTTACGTTTTATATTAACGTTTTCTTACAGTTGCGTTTTATAACAATATCTATTTAACAGACATTGAAAAGGATGACTTGGGATAACCTATACTTAGAGATGAATTTGAATTAGCATTAAAGGATCTGAAAAATGGTAAGGTCCGGGTATAGATGTGCAAGAAGAAACTCTAAAAGTCTCTAGACAAGCAGTAACAGAACGTCTTTACTAACCTGTAAGCTATATGCATGAGACAGATGAGATAACCAAAGATATCAAACGTAACATCATAGTCACTATACCAAAAACAGTGGCTCGGATAGATGTGAATATTTTCGAACAATCAGTTTGACCAGCACACATGTCAAAAATATTAACTAGAATTGTACAAAGACGAATAGAAACATGAGCTGAAAAACACTAGTAGAAGATCAAATTGGGCTTAGACGAAACAGGTGAACAATAGAAAAAGGGGAAAGCGTGTATATAGGGTTTGCAGATCCGGCAAGGAATTTGACAATGTAAAATGAAAAAATATTTAAAATACTGAAAAAGATTGGAATGAGTTTTAGGGATAGACAGATAGTACATAGCTTATACAAAGAGTAAACAAACAGCAGTAATAGGACTGGAGCAGGAATGTAGAGGAGTAAATATTAGGAAACGGGCGAGACAGGGATGTGTCATATCCACTTGTACAACGAAGAGGCAATGAATACTGTCAAATGCAGGAAGACATTTGGAATTATTATGCAGGGACAAAAGATTGATATGCTTAGATTTGCAGATGATATAGCAGTATTAGCATCTAGCAAGGAAAAGTTCCACGCTGCTCTTAATGAAATGGAAACAGTTGTAACATAGAGATACGGTATGAAAATTAACAAAAATAAAACTAAAGTACTAGTATGCAAAGGAGGGGAAAATAAATTAAAAACTAGAATACAAATAGGTATCAAGAAATTACAAAAGGTCAAGGATTTCTGCTACATAGGAAGCCAAATAACAAGATGAGAAGAGCACAAACGATATAAAACGAATATTAGCACACAGTCGTGCTACATTTTCCAAGAAAAAGCAACTACTGTGTTCAAAGACAACAAACAGAAACAAGGAAAAGATTGTTTAAAATACATGTGTGGAGCACAGCACTGTACGGCCTGGAAACCTGGACAATAGGAGAAGCAAACAAGAAAAATGTGATGCTACAGACGTATGATGAAGATATCATGGATAGACAAAGTTAAGAACAAAGGGGTACCAGAAATGGTAGGGGAAGAAAGAAATATGTGGAAAATAGTAATAAATAGAAGCGATAGTATGATTGGCCACATACTAAGGCATGAAGGAATAGTGCAGAATATATTAGATGCAAAGATAGGAAAAAAGAGAAGTAGATGTAGACTTTGGATAGACTATTGCACACAGATAATGAAAAATGTAGGCTGTGTGAGTCTCAGGGAAATGTGCAGGTTAGCTCACAATGGAAGTCAATGGAGGTATGCGTACAACCAGTTCTAAGATATTTATTTAAACCTGATGAATATTTCAGCATTGGTTTTGCAATACTCTCAGCTACTGTTAATTGTATGAAAGGATTTACTGGAAAACTATAAATTCAGTAAATGTCCAAGTGTTGGGGAATCCTTGGCAGCCACAGGCTGTTTAACCCCCTTCACATACCATGGAATCTTGGTGAAATAGGGATATAATTAGGAAACAACAGAAGGGGAACCGAGCTGTATCAAGGCTGTGGGAATTTCAGGGAACGGTGTAAGCTAGCTCAGAATAGAAATAAATGAAGACACGTGCCCAACCAGTTTCAAGACGGAAAACATAATGACGAAAAAATAATTGCACTTAAATCTGATGATTATTATATACAACTATAGATGTTGGTTTTAAAATTTTTCAAATAATGTTTATTGTGCGAAAGGATATATTGGAAAACTATTAATTCGGCAAATGTTCATGTGTTGGGGATCTTGGTAGCCACAGACTTAACCCCATCACATACTATTGAACATTGGGGAAATAGCATATACATTTGTCAACAATAGAAGGGGAACCGAACTGCATCTAATGGAAAGAGCAGTGGTTATGTTAGAAGACAACAAACATAGAAACAAGGAGAAAATTGTCGAAAGCATATGTGTGGAGCACGGCACAGTACGTCTATGAAATAGGGGCAGTAGGAAAATCAGACAGAAAAACAGTAGAAACCTTTTGGAATTATGTGCTTTAGATGTATATGGATGATAACATGGACAACGTTAATAAGAAAGGGGTTACAGAAATAGCACGGGAATAAAGATATGTGGAAAATTAAAAGAAATAGGAGAAATAGAAGGGTAGGATACGTTTAATAGTGTGGGACTTCTACTTTGGAATGTTTTATGGGCATAAGGCACAAGCTGTACGCAAGAATGAAATGAATTTCAACTGCAAACTACATTGTGCTATATTGAAGCACTGAACTTTCTAAAATGTGATAAACTCAAATTGCTTTTGTGCTCAATTTTCAAGATTAAAAGAAAACACTTGAATGGCACTGTAAAAATTCTCCAAGACTATTAATTTTCAAAATTCATATGCAATGACCTTACAATAAACACTTAGTGGCAACTAAATAAATGTTTTACTCAATCTTGATGTTCAATAATCATAAATTACGCTTAAACTTGTTACTATTAATAGTTTTAATTTATTTAATTTATTGAAGATTGCTTTTTTCAAGTTGAATTCATTAGAAGACACTTGTAATTTTGCGAGCATTTTAAATCATTTGAGTTTATATTTTTGCTCTAAAATGAATAACTTAAGGATAGTTTTGAGTATTTAAGCATTTTAAACTATTAAAACTTATATACTAATTTCAAAATGAACTAATTAAAATTGAATGTTTGTTAAATAATTTGTATGAAATGATGTGAATTGAATTACTCATGAATTGTTTTCTCTTATTAAGCAATATCAGTTATTCAAAGCTACTATTCGTAACTTTAATTAATTATTAAAGGTAATTGTTTCCAAAGTGTTTTGAATCCACACACCTCTTTAATAAAATAGAAAAGAAAACAAACAATCTTACAGAAAAATGCATATTAAATACAAAGTAACGGTATTTTTTATTTTAATTTGGAGAAGTGAAAAAAAAAGGATGTAAAACAATGTAACTAATACACATTAATAGTGTATTTCCGCGTTTTGGTGGTTTGTTGTATACTGTTATGCATACAACTTGAGTTGTGACCCCATATAATTAATTTAAAATAATTTCTCTTTAGTCAAAGGATCAAATGTGTAACACTGTAAATTATTGTTCTTGTTTTCTTGTATTTTAGGTCTTACAAGATAATGTATGTGTTTGTTAAATAATTGCACTGTGGAACACTAAGTCCAGAAGAAATTAGTACTCATTAAACTTTGGTTAAGAAATTACTTTAATTATGTTTGTTATTATATTTATTGCTTATTTGTTATAAAAATAAGTGTTTTTTAAAATTGTTATAAATGCTTTGACATCAATCAAACTTTTGAGTGTAAACTTTGCATACTCTTTTCTCGCTGAACATAGTTACCTGTGAAGCCAATATTTGTAGTACAATTCAAAGAAGCAGTCCTCATTTCCATTTTGTACTTCAAAGTATATTCGCTCAATTTCATTAAAAGCCAGAGCAAAGTATTCTTCATACGTAATTGGTGCTAATGTAGTATTTGCCTTCTCATTATGTTTTCTAATTACTTCATTAATGCAAGTTGTAGGTTTAAGATTATCCAGGTTAACTCCACAGCCTTAAAAATTTCAAATTAATGTTATGACATAATATAAATATAGAAATGTGCAGTTGAACTTTGATTATTCATGAATATATGAATCAGATTGCAACTTGAATACAGTTGCATTCGTGAAATAATTCAATAACAAATTTTTTGTTCAAAATTGTGCTGAACTTAACAGTACCCTAATTTATCCTGAAAGTGGTGAGAATTTAGATCAAGAGTCAATATCGTCAGGAAATTTAACTGATCAATATTCTACTTCAACAGATAGCAACCAATCTGATGCTTCAAGCAGTGAATCTTATGAACACTTTAAAGGAAAAAAACGTGTAAAAAAACAAGGAATATCGATAAAAATAGAAAACTACGGCATGCCGGAAAATCGTACTTAAACTACAAAAAAAAGAGAGTTGAAGAAAAAAGATTGTTGGAAAATCAATGTGTGAAGACAAAATGCAATAACCAATGTAATCCATTCACCGTTGAAAAAAGGCAAAATTTGTTCATGATATATTGGAATCTAAAACATTCCAGTGATAAAAGACATTTTATAAATGGATACGTAAATAAAGTTCCAATTAAAAGGAAAAAACCGTTAAAGAAGAGTCAAGAAGATAATTAACTTACTAATATTATTTCATGAAAGGTGATGTTCAAGTTCGCATATGCATGCAATATTTCTTACGTTAAATATCACACAAAAAAATGGCAAAAAATTCAATACTAGGAAAAATAAAACAATGCAGACAAACGAGGAAAACATAAGCCAAAGCACCAAGTAACAGAAGAACAATTAAACGAATTTAGTAGCTTTATCGAAAGTTTACCAGCCGTCCCGACGCACTATTGTCGTTCATCGAGTAAACAACTTAATAAGATACATATGTGGATATCATCATTTAAGACATTTTCAAGGCTAAATATAACATAGGAATACATATTCCACGTAAAAATAAATGTGTTAAATGTGAAGTATACAAAAACATTGCTGAGGAAGAGATATATCAGAAAATGATAAACGTGAATTTTTAAGCATCACAAGGAGAAAAATGAAGCTAAACAACTTTTCCTCATAGTCCAAAATTCATCGCTGGAAAAGCAATTATTAGTCGCATCATTTGATTTACAGAAGGTTCTCACCGCACCTCATGATCCTAGTATGTTTGGATTTTCTGGGAAATATGCCGTGTATAATTTCACTATTTATGAGATTAAATCGCAAAATGCATTTTGCTACGTATGGGATGAAAAAGACGGTAATAGAGGTGTAAACAAAATTTGTACGCACTTGTACAACTATTTACAGAAACTAAAGGCGGAGAGTATCGTTCTATTCATTTATATTGAAATAATTGCCCCGGACAAAACAAAAACATAATTGTTTAGTCAACACTACTATTTTTTATAAAAAATATTCAAAGTCAGTTGCTGAAATTTTGATAACTTACCTTGTAGCGGGGCACACTTACATGTCAGTTGACAGCGTTCATGGCATAATAGAGATATGCGTTTCTACCATGAACATTCAAGCGCCCTCAGAGTGGCCAACATTAATAAGAAACGTTAGAAAACATCCTAGACTGTATGGGGTTATAAAGGTGCACTATGGTGATTATTTAGATTGGAAAAGCATAACTGCGTAAAAAAAATGAGGAAAGAAGACAGATCTGACATAAGGGCAATGGATATTCGACGTGCAAAGGTATCTAAAACAGATTTAAATTCAATCTATGTTACTACTGAAAAGTCACCAAATGCACCGTTTTTTTAAATTCATTGGTCTTTAAAAAAAATCAGTTACCTGCTCGGGTTTATGCATCTGAATTGCCCATTAACAAAAGTAAATTAAATGATCTGAAAAAATTGTGTGAAAAATTAGTTATTAAAAAGCAATATCATACAGAGTATTTTATATGTGGTGGAAATGAAGTACCAGATGTGTTGCCTGAAACGGACGTTGAGAATAGTTAGGAGGTGTTTAGACTATTAGTTTAAGTTTGTATTAGCACCTAAGTAGCTTTTTGTTTTTAACAAATTGTAACATTCCAAAGAGGATAGGATACACAAAAATACGAATTTATTTTCACTTGTTACGTGCCAAACTTGGCACTAGACTTTTGTTAGTTTTAGTTTTGATGTGCGGGAGTTTTCGCGCCATAAATTTCAAAAACTCGGTGTGCGTATTTCCGTCACGTCAGAAGTGGGTTGGACGCCCTTCGCGCCGACGGGAGTGGCGAAGAAAAAGTGGGGAAGTTTCCGGGAGACGCTGAAACGTGGCTTTTTGCCTTTGAACTTCGAGAAGAGTGGTTGGGTTTTCGGTAACGTATCTTTATCTTTATTTATGTAGATCCCTTTTCTCTGTTATCTTTGTTTGTCGTCCTTATACCTGTTCCTCCTCGTTCCCTACATAGGTAAAGAAGACAATTTGAAGCAACCTGGCCGAACCGCAGTCCACGCCGGAGCACCACCTTTAAACACTCCGGAAGGGATCCCTGAGCAGCTAGCTGGAGCAATCCCGAAGGACGCTAATGCGCTCCATCTGTAGATAATCCGGAAGGGAGCTCCTAGCAACCCTGAAGGAAGCTATCCTGTGAGACGCATATACATTCATGTGAGTATTCGATTTTTATGAACTGTCTTATGAATTTGATATATTTCGTCATTATGCGTAATAAATTGCATATTGTGTGACGTCATTGACAGATGGGCGCGCTGGTTTCTGTATTTCAGATTAGCGTTACCAACTGCCGTTGCGTCGTGTATACCGCGTCGACAGTTATGTTACAGAAACACGAAAATGTAAGATACTTTCCTGTTACAGGTTTTAATGTAGTATTTAGTTTTACTTAATAACGTATTCAACTCTATTCAATTTACTATGCCAATATCGTATAAGTAATTAGAATAAATAAAGCTAAATAATTACCTGTTCTTGAATCCCTACAAACTTTTTGTGATAAAATTAAATTAACTTTTTTTTTATTTATTGAGGTTTACACGCCATCATAGAAGGCTTATATGCCAATAATTTTAATTCTCGTGAAAAAATAGACGTAAACGACAAAACTATCAATAAAAATCTCAATTATAAAAGACTATATATCTTTTTTGTTGAGAGATACGTTTTCTAACAATATTAAATATAAAAATTCATAACCTAACCAGATTATGCAAAACTAATACTTGTAGTTAGTTATTTGCACGTTCTGTAGAATTTTCCAAATACTGTTTACGCCCTTCAGTCACGATGTCGTCAACATGGTTTCAGATCTAACTTATCTGCTTCAAATGCTATCTTAGCCCTGATTAGTCAAGTGACCGAATGTTTTAATATGGGAAAATTCTGCATGACTTCTTTTTTGGACCTGACCAAAGCATTTAACTGCATATCTCATGGCATACTTTAAATAAAAACTAAAATTTTATATTTTTGACCAAGGCAGTAAAATCCTTTTTAGAAAACAGGAAACAATTTGTCATCTACAATAACACCAAATCTGAACTGCAAATTACGAAGCATGGAGTTCCACAAAGGTTCATCTTGGGACCTATTTTATTTTTGGTATACATCAATGATTTGCCCCCATCCTTAATATTGACCAAATCTGTCATCTTTGCAGATGACACCACAATAAAAAACAGATCATGTACAGATCTAGTAAATCAAAATATTATTAGTCATGTTTCAGTCAATGCATGGTTTACTTAGATTAATTTGATTTCAAATCCCAAATGCCAAGAAATTCTCTTCTCACTAAGACTTCACAACTACCTAAATCCTAATTTTCAAGTTCCTGGGAGTTCATGTGAATCCAACCCTGAATGGCAGCATGACACAAAAGCAACGGCAACAAAATTAACTAAAGCAATCAATTGCATTCGATTTTTGAAAAACTATGTCTCAAAGGATGTCGTTTAGGTGGTGTATTTTCCGTTATTTCAATGCCACTTACAATACCCTATTTTGGGATGGGTTCATTCACCACATGTGAATACGTTGTTTTGGCTACAGTGCAAAACAATAAGAATAGTTGCCAACTTGGGCTATAGAGATAACTGCAGAGCACTTTCTATGGACTAGAAATCTTGATATTGCCATGTATCTACATATTCCAATGTGTATTATACATTCACAAACACTCTGGCAAACTATCAACACACCATGCAATCACAACTCAATCCTCATGATACACGAAATGGGAAACTGTTAAAAATACCATACTCTAGAATTTTAGCAGCCAAGTATTCTTTAAATTAACATGTAATAAAAATGTACAACCCACTACCACACTCAACAAAATCATTATCACTTCCATCTTTCAAGAGTAAATAAAACAATTCTTACTGCACAATTCATTTTATTCCATGCAAGAAATCTACTACCACGATTTTAGTACAACAATATTATATGACCATGTCTTCTCACGTCGTTAGAGTATATGTTGCTTAGATTATGTATAAAAATAGCAATATTATAATATTGACTTGTGCAAAAATATTTTATTTTTAGCACAAATAAAGGATCTATCTATCTTTCTAATGGTAACTGGCATTAATTGTTTGGTTGTGGAAGACTTGGTTTATGTGACTTTGAGTGGGTACTCTCAATAACAAGACATATGACAATGGGTCCCCCTCTGAATTTAGTCTGAACTTTACGTAAATCATTTGGAAACAATTACAAATTGCTGAAACTAAGAACGTAATTATAGTGGTTTATCTTAAAAAAAAAAAGGCTAATAGGAAAAATTTCTGGGATTTCTGCTATTTTCTAGAAAACCCAAACAAACACGGAAACTTTTCAATTTTGTAATTCCTTTTGGTTTATCTTATTGTACCCTATTTCATCTATGCCATAACCTGCAAAGTGCATGTAATAATATATTGTCAAATTTTAATTAGCACAAGGTAATTGATATTCAATATATCAAAATTCAAACACAAAACATTTAAGAAATTTACTTACCAATCGTAAGAACAGCCATATTTGCAAAAACATTAGTACTAACAATTAAACCGCCGATTTTAATGTTACCATTGGCATATAAATCATTTGGCCACTTTAGTCCTAATTCTATATCCTGTAAAAATTATTACGAATCATAGCATTCTACAATTTTTATTGAATATAATAATAACCTCATATCCTTCTAAACTTTTTATACCCGAGACAATTGAAGCCATCACCAAATGTTGCATTAAAGATAATGCTTTGCCCAAAAATGAATCCAATGGTATATTCAATTGTAAAGAAAACATTGCACAACCAAGTGGGCTTAACCAAGTATTTCCACCGCGTCCTGCAAAAATAGAAAAAAAATAACAAGCTTGAAACTCAAATAGAATTTTAATTTAAGAAATTATTTTTAGGTTACTTTTACAAAAATTATCCACATTGTAATGTCCCCCAAGCAATGAACATAAACTGCAAACAAACTGTATACAACTATTGTGACTTTACTTATAACAATCATGAGATGAAAATATGTCGCACTGTGTCTCATTTAGGTTTTTGCATGGTGTACAAAATAATAATAACCTTAAAATATGTTGTTATATACAGTTCCTGCCATTGAATATTTCTGTTCTTATTTATTTAAATTTCACCTTCCTTACTTTATTCACAGACATTCAAGTATTTATTAACGATCTTGACTGTCTTCTAAATCTAAACGGTTGCTTATTCATCGCCCTGTATGATTCTATTAGAATATTTAGTTATAAGTTAGAATATTTCAATCTATCCTATTTTGATATGGCGTTAAGAACGTGGTGTTCTGTAATTAGCAACGTTCACTTTCATATATATTACAATGAGTTTATGTAGGTGTTCCATCAAGATTATTTTCAATCAAGAGTTCTGACCCATTACAATTTTTGGCTCGCTTATCTTTACACTTAGAATAAAAAAATGTGAATTAGTATGTTACGTGGGGATAATTTTAAAATGCAGGAAGTTATACGCGATATAGTGTCTAATTAAGATAGTATTATGAATTCCTTTACTGTAAGATAAATTTCTAGTAAGGATTTTGGTTGACATATGAAGCATTTTTAAAGATGGATTAAAAACATTAATATACAAATGGTGTATATTTATTTTTGGAGCTTTGGTCGCATCAGGATGCATTTTCACATGTTTGGTTAGTAATTAGAAGTTGTTAATAATTTTTACGTCGACCGTTTATTAATGTCAATACAACGAATGATTTTGTTTTAAAAAGGATGCATTAATGGACGTCATTAATGCACTCTTTTTCATTTAGTAACTCTTTTTGTGACTTTGACGTTTTGATGTTTTAATAAAGGTATAAGCTCAACCAGACATACGGATACGCATCCTTGTTGTTAAATTCACATGTCATATATTTCAGTGGTGACTAGTTTTCCTTTAGTAAAAATGAAGTTTATGTAAAATCGAAAATGTATGAAGTTGACATTTCGTATTCTGACTGTCTTTGTAGAAAAGTAAATTTTATTATACTTGTGGTCGACGAAAAAATGTTGTAATCAACTCGTTTGTTAATAGGCGATTAATAATCTCAACTATTAAAGTACGAACGAACGAAGCAAGTGAGTGCTTTAAACAATTCGATTATTAATCGCCTTCATTAACCAACTAGTTGATTAAATAGCTATTATTTGATACTGGATAATTTCAAGAAAGTCTAATAGATTCATTATCTGTACCACGATTAACCGTTTGCTTAAATACGCCGTGATTAATTTGTTGTAATAGAAATTAATACAGTTCGTTGTACCATTACGCTATAAGCTGATTCTAGAAAATAAAATTCAATTTAAAAATGTAGTGTTATCATAAAATGATGTCAAACGATAACTAAAAAAGGTATTAATTATTTTAGCGTAGATTTTTGTACTGTGTAAATGCTCCGGGATATGTGGGATAAATATTGTTTTGTCCATGGGTTAGTTCTCCTTTTTGTAACATATTTTTTAATCAAAGGTCTTGTAAATAAACTTTTGTTACTGAAGTTTTCTTGTTCTCTTTTTGACCCATCCCACTTAAGACTTTCTAGCTAGCACGGCATTCTTTCGATTCCTTTTTCTATGTTACAGTACACGGTGCAAGCTAATTGTGTTGCATATGTTACTTTTTTTGTGAGCATGGAATACCATAACAATGTAAACGACAAAGATACATTTGGTATGTTTTTAGAAATGACCAGTGGCATGCCCTTAAAGGAAGCACGTTTCCTTGTTATAAGGAGAAATATGAAATAGGATTTAAAATACATTAAACAGAATATTTCTTGCTCCTTTGAAGCATAGCAAACACAAAAACAGGAATACATCATAAGTATACCTTGAACAATGTTGAGCTTCAAGATTTGTCTACAAATATATGTGCACACAGAAAGATTAGAGCCATTGATCATAATGTGGTGATGGTACCAGTTTGATATCAAACAATGTCTCCTTTGATAACACCACATAAATTGCATCTAATCAGCATTTGGTTGAGCAGAATTTTAAATGTCAATCGCTACTTTATCTAAGACTTCTTACTCAGAAGTTGGAAAGAATAATCTTCAGCATGAGCTTTCTAGTAATAAAATAAGGAAATTAAAAGTTGATTTTTTAAAAATTCAAAAAAGGAGAAACAAGAAATCCATTTTTGGTACAGCTACTTGTAGTAACTTTTCTTCTAAACTCTCAGCAGTGGGAAAAACGGTCTGGCTTTTCATTGGTCATAATACCAGGGACTAAATGCGATATAGTGTCAGATTATCTACAGCAAATTTCCCAAACTAGGAGTATTCTTGTAATATCCTGGAAAGTAGAAGAATATATGATTGCTTTGAAGATAGGCTGTGATTGAAAACCCAAGTAATTGACCTTGTGGAACAAATTAGACAATATCTCTTTCAGAATAAAACAGCTACCTGCAGCAAATCTCAACAGTTCTACTAATGATCACAACGGTGTTGGCAAAGAAGCGAGTAATTCCTGCATTCGCATTTAATATCAAAATGTGCTAGAACTTCGCACTAAGACCAATTTGGTTTTGCTTAATTTTAGCTGTACTAGCTATGACTGCATTGCTTTTACTGAGACTTGGTTTTCTGGTAATATTATTAGCGGAGAAGTTTTTTCTATAGACTTTAATATATTTCGGTGCTACTGCAATTGTGTTACTAAATAACCACAGACATGGGGAAGTGCTTACTGCCACAAAATCTCACATTATCGCAGGTGTTGTTTGTGGCTGGGTTTCCATTTTTTGAAGACATCTGGGTCAAAGTTGTTTTTGGCAAAAAATCTTAATAATGTCTGTCCAGGCAGAATGCTAGAAAAGTAAAAAAGGGTAGGCTAGTTCAGAAAATGTGTGTGTTTTGATTGATGTCAAATAAAAATATTTTCGAAATCCTGGGTTTAGATTTGTGTTGTCTCGTTTACAGAAATTAGTAACAAAGTTAATTATGTAGGTCACATTCAATGAAAAAGCGGTTAGACAACCCGATAGAGCCAGAACTTTTCTGGCATTTTGGAGTGACTGAAGCAATTAACTGTATATGTGCAATTCATCAACGAATGCTGAAATGGACAAGAACAAGAAAAGGCAAGCTTCAATATTTGCTCAGGTCACCAGGTTGGCATCCGAGACTAAGATAATTTGTGAGCGAGCGGCGCCAAATCTGGAACTTCTACATGAATTGCTAGAGCTGGTCAAGAAAACCCACACCTCTCTTCAAATTCAGGATGGGAAAATGTTGAAGTGGATGGTGGAGAACAATGAAGCAGACGAAGTTATTAAAAAAGAATACTCTGATGTATCTGAGTATGAAATCAAAGTCATTCGAGTTAGAAGAATGATAGAAAAGACGTTCGACAAACACCTCTCTCGCCCACTACTTCCAGCTGGTAGTGTTGCGAGTTTGGCAACTGGAATTGGAGGTCAGAAGCAGTAAAAACTACCTAAAATCGAAATTAAAAAAATTGACAGTTAGATGAAAAAATGGAATCAATTTTGAGCTGTTTTCTATGATTCATGAGGATGACAACTTGAGTGAAATTGATAAATTCCAATTTCTCGTACAAAGTATGACTAAAGGGTCCAGAGCCGTAGAAGTTGGAAAAGACGTTCGACAAACACCTCTCTCGCCCACTACTTCCAGCAGGTAGTGTTGCGAATTTGACAACTAGAATTGGAGGTTAGAAGTGGTACAAACTACCTAAAATCGAAATTAAAAAAAAATCGACAGTGAGATTACAAAATGGATTCATTTTTGAGCAGCTTTCTACGATTCATGAGGATGACAACTTGAGTAAAATTGATAAATTCCAATTTCTCGTACAAAGTATGACTAAAGGGTCCAGAGCCGAAGAAGTTGTCAACATTTACCCACAGTCTAAATAGAACTATGAAAAAGCAATGAAAACATTGCGATGGAGATTTGGGAGCGAGTCATTACTGGTGGAACGAAAAGAAAAAGTAAATCTGGTTCGTCAAAGGTTTGGCTTCAATGAGCCTAAAACGAAACTTCACGTTTACAAGTTCGAAGAAGATTTACCTACTGTTTACGGCTTAAATGTTGGAAAAATTAAAAGAAAATGTATATTCTGTAAAAGTAAACATGAGTCAGAGCAATTCATCAAATCTCTGAAGATGCCGTTAGAAAAAAAACGAGAAAAATTGAGGAAACGTAATGCATGTTATGTATGCCTCATCCCTTGTCGCTCGGCCAAAGTTTGCAAAGGAGTGGTCTAGTGGCCAATGAGATCGGTGATGATAAATATGAAAGCATAAAAACCGAAGTGGCAATCAACACAACTTGTCAATCATCCTTGAATGAAGTTTTACTCCAGACCATTGTTGTGTAAAGTAAAATACCAAAATAAGAAGAGAATAGCACGGGTAGTGTTTTGTTTGACAGCGGCTCACAATATACGTATGTCATAAGAAATTTAGTCAAGCTAGAAAATGAATCTCTCTGGATCACCATACTGGGATGGGCATTAATCGGTCCATTACATGCTTCAGAAGCAAAGCCAACTGAGGCGGTAGCCAATATGGTTACAACATTAATTTCTGTTCAAATGCGAATAAACGACATATGGGGAAGCACTTGGAATATCAGATCCCATCGCGACCAACCAGAGACGGGAAAGACAGTTGTTGGCCAGACAACAGTTTCAAAACAGTGTCAATAGATGAGGACAAGGTATGAAGTGTCACTGTCACGGATTGGGCTAAAGTATATACTACCCACCAATCGACAAGTAGTAGAATATAGACTCAAGAATGCCATGGATAGAGTGCGATCAACAGATAGATTGAAAGACTATCAAAAGACTGGTTAAAGGAACACATTATAGAGGTAATTAAAGACGCCTACAAACGTGATTTAATACACTACCTCCCTCATCACATAGTCTTCAAAGAAAATAAAACCACCCTAGTATGTCCAATCTATAATGCATCCTGTAAAGTTAGAAATGGGTTGTCGCTTAACGACTGTCTGGAGAAAGGAGAAAATTTATTGGAACTCATCCAGTCTCTATTGCTACGTTTTTGGTTTGGAAACATCAAGGCGATTGCGGATATCCAGAAAGCTTTTTTAATGATAGGGATAAAGCGATATGATCGAGACTTTCTCAGATTCTTGTGGCAAGAGGACGGCAACCCAAACAAGTTGATTGTTTACCGCCACAAAAGAGTAGTGTTCGGTTTGAATTGTAGTCAATTTTTGTTACTCGCAGTCATTGCCTTGCATTTGGAAAGGAACCGAGGAAACTTCACCATCATCACTTGACTTCTGAAATCCCTTTATATCGACAATGGTGTCACATCAGTGGCAAATGAAGAGGAGTTTGAGTAATCTCATTGAAGAAGCTACCATTGTCTTGTCTATTGCAAAAATGGACAAGACTGTGAGAGAGTTCTGTCTCTGGAGGGTCCGGAGTCGTTTCACTATCAAGAGGTGAATGTGGACTGGAAAACGGTAGAGAAGAAAAACATGTAGCAACGGTACTTGGCATGCGGTGGGATAAGTTGACAGACACCTGGTTCATGAAAGTTCCAAGAATCAACATTTCTGAGACATTTTCGAAAATAAAGATGCTTTCAGTCATGCAGTCCAATTTTGATCCAATGGGATACTTGGCTCCGGTCCCTCTCATCCCCAAGAGATTGCTCTAAGAGGGTGGACAGTACAAAGCAAATCAGATGATATTTTGCTCGTCTGTATTTGCTTATTGGACAAGGGGAATACTTAATGTTGATTCCATTCGCATATGTACATGCATAAGAGGAGCCTTGAAAGAAGAAATAACAAATGAGTTATATTGCTTTTACGACTCTTCTAAATTGTCATATGTAACGAAGGAGTCAAAGTCAGTATTTTGCAAGCAACATCATGGGTAGTCCCGACCATCCTCATTTATAACTCATGGCAATAGTCATTGGATGTCAACTGTGTTACGTGCCGAAAATCGGCACTAGATATTTTTAGTTTAGTTTTGATGTGCGGGAGTTTCGCGCCATAAATTTGAAAAACTTGTGGCGCGTGTATTTCCGTCACGTCAGAAGTGCGTTGTGCGGAGATTCGCGTCAACGCGTGTGGGAGAAAAAAGTGGGGAGTTTCCGAAAGATGCTGGTATGTGGCCTTTTGCCTTGAACATCAAGAAGGGTGGTTTGGTTTTGGTATCGTATCGTATCCTTATCTTTGTTATGTAGATTTCCTTGCCTTATTTGATTATCGTTCCCTATAAACCCATTCCTTATCGTTCCCGCTACCTACAGGAAGAAGATATAAATTTGGAAGCAACCTGGCCGAACCGCAGTCCACGCATGAGAACCATCTTTAAATAATCCGGAAGAGAGTCCTGCAGTAGCTAGCCTGAAGCAATCCCGAAGGACGCTATGCGAACCATCTTTAAATAATCCTGAAGGGAGCCACGAGCAACCCTGAAGGAAGTGATTCTGTAGGAAGCGGTACATATTCATGTGAGTACTCTGTTTTTTATAAATTTTGAATATTTAGTCATTACGTGTAATAATTTGCATATTGTGTGACATCATTGACAGATGGGCGTGCTAATTTCCATATTATAGATTAGCGTTACCAACTGCCGTTGTGTCGCGTATACCACGTCGACGGTAATGTAAAAAACACGCTTAAATGTAAGAACTGGTGACGGTTATCAAAGGTGGACTGAATTGGGAAACCGTTTTAAGTCTTGTTTGGAGTGATTCAACAACCTCCCTAGTTTGGGTAAAGCGATAGGACAGATGGGGAACTTTCGTCGGAAACAGACTGAAAGGAATCCGGGAATTGATGGTGGGAGTACCTGACATCACGTTCCACATAAGCTGAATTCGGCTGACCTCCCATCGAGAGGTTTTATAAAACGAGAATTGTACAGCAGTAAATGATGGATGGGACTGTCTTTGTTGATGAGTGAATGTGAATAGCCGAAATCTGAAGAAGTAACTGATGAAAGTGAAGTCGATCGGAAGATGTTGAAGACAGATGGAATTCACACAGTAATTACGAAGTCATTTCATCCGTGGTTTATGCAGAAAGAACCAATGGCTACTGTAAAATCATTTGAATCACAGGGTGGATTTTATACGTAGTACAAAACATGCATAAGAAGAATAAGAAACAGAGAGTGCTGCAGAAAGATTTCAATAAGGTACAAGAACAGTCAGTTGAAGAGATTGAAAGGGCCGAGACATGTACCATCAAATTGGTTCGACCTGTGCAACGATTGTATGCGTTAAGAGGTAGGAATGTTCTCGGAAGAAGACGAATCTTCAACCTGAGAGTGAAACTGTGATGAAAGATATTGTGACTCTGTTTGGACGAGTAGTTAAACCTCCCGTTAAGTTAACAGTTTGATTCTGTTTTATTGAAGCTCATTGTATGTATCTATTTCTCATAAAAAGTTATGACATTATTGTAAAAGCAAAATTAGCATATAAAATTCAGTTGATTAAATTTACATGAAACTGAAGTATTAATAATATCAGTTTTTTTTAGCAAAAGGGGTATTTGGCCAATTAGAGCAGATAATAGTTATTTTTCCTTATTGTTATACTGCTAAAATCATATTTTGCAATATAGGTTAGGTATAACAAGTGGGCTTTTTTTAACACGTCCGCTGCCGAGTACGAGATAACTCGTATTTGGCGGTCTAATGGCAGATGCCAACTACGAGATAACCCAGAATTTTAACTTTGCAGCAAATGCTAAGTACGAAAGAGCTCGTATGAGATATATAAGAATTATATGTTGTGGCAAGTAGAATAAGATGTGTAGAACAATGTGGCAAAAAATGTTTGGCATACAGGAAACTCAAAGGATCAAGCTAATAAAATAAAATACAAAAAAAATATTTACTCTAAACTTGCAAAGTAAAAACTAATTCTGTGTAATATAAAAGCAAACAAATACTTCAATGTTTATTCATGATATTTTTTTAAAACAATTCTGTACACACATTGCAGGCTTTTCGTCACACACAGGGCAAATATAGTGAGTTTCCTTCCGAATTTTGTTTCTTGTACAAATGTGATAAGGTTTTGTAGGCCGTTGTTTCTTTTGTGTCGATGGAATGCTATTTAAATAATGAAGTTTAGCAATTGGTTTTATCCTTGTAGAGTGTTTCCTTTCTTCTCCTATCAAGTAGAATCATGAATTTTCCTAAATTCAAAGATTATTTTGCCATATTTTCATTATTAAAATTATAGGTTATGAATTACAATTGTCTCAATTTATGCAAGAATATATTCTTAGGACATCGGATAGCTCTCTTAGACACAGAATTATAGATAATTGATCGTATACATTATGTATACCTTGTTAAGTAATCTTTATCATTGCTACAACTATTTCAGAAGTATAGGCCCTTGTCCAAATCGGACTTTCGATTTCCCACAGAATTTTGTTTTAGTCGTTACGTCGACCAATATTCTATCTGATTTATGCTATTTTGTTTTATGATTGTAAGAACCAGTCCTTTGTCCAAACACCATTGATTCGTCTATACATATTTCCATCGTCTAAGAATCTCTATTTGCTATTAACTATCAAGAACTGGCCTAATTCTAACAACTTCATTCAGATTTGCTTTAAATTTTGTATAATGTAAATCCGCAATAATATCTGGAATCTTTCGCTCATAGTTTAGGACTCCAGAAACACCAGATTGTATAAAATGTGTCCAGTATAATGTTCAATTGATGGATAGAGACGGCCCTATGTCAGTAATCCTAATCACTTTCATTTGTTATCAGAAGTATCCATTGATCCAATCAGTTTCTAGTTTCCCAGTAAATTTTGGTTTTTAGTACCGTTCCGTCGGACTCATATAATTTTATTCTGTATTTATGCTTTTTGTTTTTTATGTATTGGCGGAAAAACCAGTGGCCATGCCACAACACCATTGATTCGTCAATACATAATTTCCAATCAGGTACATAAGAATCTCTATTTGTATTATTGAACTGATCAAGAACTGGCCTAATCTTATACAATCTATCATTCGTTTGCTTTGAGTTATCGAAAAAAATGTAAAAATCGAAGTAATATCTGGAATCTGTTGCGGCTCATAGTAGGACTCCAAAATAAGCGTTTGTATAACACATTGGTGCTCCAATAATGTTCAATTGATGGATAGGAGCACGGCCCCATATGTAGCAGTAGTCCTAAGAACACTTTCATTTCTGTTACATCAGTTGTTCTCCATTGATTCAATCTGGAATTTCTGAGCAGTGGTTTTTGTTTGCTTATTTCTTGATTCGCATAAAGGTTTGTTTGTTGAACAATATGATTTAGGAAGTCATCCGAAAAGAACAAATTTACTAAAGTTTCAATTGATAACTGATTTGTATTAAATTTTAAACCAGGAATTTCTTTGAAATCGTAGATCTTAGGATCCTTAGGTATAGCACACCAATCAGTTCCTGCACTAGTACTTGGCACTTGATTAGCTGCCGGAACAGCCGCCTCGTTTGCAGATTCTAATACTCCTGAATCAGTAGAATCGCTGTTCTTGATATCACTATCAAACGGTCTATAATCTTCATTGTCATCCACGTTATCCTTCACAAATTCTATCCATTGTTCTCGATTCGTAGCAGCAAGTTGTTTCATGTCATTTTCAGTTAGTTTCCTTTTTGTTACGTGCCAATAAATTTGCACTAAACATTCCCTAGTTTTAGCTTTGATGTGCGGAAGTTTTCGCGCCTTAAAATGCAAAAGAATCGGTGCGCGTATTTCCGTCACGTCAAAAGTGGGTTGGGCGAATAATTCCGCGCCGACGTGGGAAAGGACAGAAAGGGAGAAGTTTTTTCCGGTGCTCTCTGTAACGTGGCTTTTTGCCCCTGACCTTCGTGAAGAGCGGTTTTGTTCAGGTTATCGTATCGTGCCTTATCTTGTATTCATGTAGATTTCCTTGCCTTGCTTATCTGTTTGTAGCCCCTTATACCTGGTTTTCCCTGTATATTCCCTACATAGGTAGGAGGTAATTTGTAGCCGTTGGCCAAACCGCATTCCACGCCGGAGCACCATCTTTAAACACTCCGGAGTGGAGCCCTGAGATCCAGTCGAAGCCATTTGGATGGACGTTAGGCGTACCCTCCGTTAATTGCCTTAAAAGGGGCCATCAGTAGCCCTGATGGACGTCAACAGAAGCCAACTTTAACCCAAGGACATATTCATGTGAGTATTTTGCTGTTATAAACTATTGTATGAAAATTGGCATATTTTCCGTCAATGGCGTATTTAATTTGTTATTGGTGACGTCATTGTCAGATGGCCGCGCTAAAGCCTGTGTAAAGCTTGGAGCTACCACCTGCCCGTGGCGTCGCTTATTCCGCACTTGCGCGATGTAATTATGAACTTTTTAAAGTCTAAGATTTTTTCCCCCGACATTTTCTACACACCTAAATAGCTACCGATTACTAATAAGTAATATAAGTATACACCCGTAAACTCACAAACAAATACTAGTTGGCACAGAATGCAAGCAGTATAATTATGCGTGCCATGCAGATTTTGTTTTTAGCTTGTCTAACAATAAATGTACTATCAAAGTTTAAAATTACACAAAATAAAATGCAATTTGATCATTATAAACTAAAGCTGTGCAGAATTGATGGTCATTCACACTGTAAGCATTGATATAGTTATTTTATTGTCTCACTTTACTGATGCCAGAGATAAAATTGACATCTCGTAGCTTGGCATGTTCATATATAGAAGTTACATGAGTACGCCAACTACGAGATAATTCACGTCGTGCTTTTTTCAAAATATTTTTTTTATGCAAATTGAAGTAATGTCAGGTTTAGAAAAAGGGTTTTTAACAAAAGAAACAACTCCAACAACATTGGCGTATGACATTGAAATCCAAAATAAACAATGGCGGCGGACGTGTTATATTTTAACAGTTAAGAATTTTTCAAATTGTAAATGAAACTCTTTCAATCCCAGTGACAGCAAGAACTGCTACACATTCGGAAAACCCATTTCCGATTAGACTTTATTTTTCTTCAGGTGGGTTGATACCCAAAGGCTTTAACGTAGATAAGGGAGATCAAAAATCTTGCAAAATAAGTGTGAAAGTGTTTAATAAAAGTGTTAGAATTTGTATACACCTGAAAGTAGTATGCTTGCTTTTATAGAATGCATTCCGCAAAATCGAAAGCTAGCCGGCACACCAATTACATCATTCCATTCTCTATAAAGTAAAAATAGTGATGCAGTGTAATGTCAGTTCAGCATGTAACAATTTAACCAACAGATGGTATATATGATTTAAAACCCAACTTCTGTCAATGATAAAACATCAAAAATCTGAGCAAGGTCTAGCATAAATAAACACCATTAAAAATAGCCCACATAATTGTACATCATCATTAGGTCTTCAGTCCTGGAACTGGTTAGACGCGTACCATCATTGTTTCCTATTCTGAACTTACAGATTTCCCTGAAATTTGCACAGTCTGTATCTATCACTATCTGATTTAGGTCTACATCTACCTCTTTTTTCCTATCTCTGCTTGTAATATATCCCATACTAATCCCCAAAAATGCCTTAGAACGTAATCTTCCCTACTATTTCTCTTATTTTTTCCCCAAATATCCTTGTTCTGCATACTATTTCTATAACCCATTTGTTATTAACTTTTGTCTGTCCATGCTATCTATCATCCTCATACATCTGAAGCACAGCATTTCAAAGGCTGCTACAGTTTTTCTGACTGCTTTTCAGACCTTTCATAGGCATACTGTGCTGTGCTCCATACATATGCTTTCAACAATTTTCTTCTTGTTCTATGTTTGTTGTCTTTCATCATAGGCGCTGTTTTTTCTTGTTAGATGCAATTCGGTCCCCTTCTATTGTTTTATAATTATAAACCCTATTTCTCCGACATTCAGTGGTTGTGAAGGAGGGTAAGCAGCCTGTGGTTGCCAAGTTCCCCCAGCACTTAAAAATTTACCGATTTAATATTTTTTCTAATATATCTTTTCGCACAGTCAACATTAGTTGCAGATATTTCACAACCAACACCTAGGTGTTTATAATAATCATCAGATTTATCTGCGCCTATTTTTTCGTCATTAGGTTTTCCATCTCAAGACTGTTTGGACACGTACCTGCACTTATTTATATTCTGAGCTAGGCTACACAGTTCCTTGAAATATACAGCTCGGTACCCATTCTATTATTTTCTAATTTTATGCCCTATTTCACCAAGATTCAGTGAAGGAAGTTAAGCAGCCTGTGGCTGCCAAGATCCCTCAAGAGTTAGACATTTGCCGAAATAATAGTTTTCCAGTAAATCATTTCACACAAATAACATTATTCGAGAATATTGCCCAACCAATTCTTGTAGTTGCTTATACTAATCATCATATTTAAGTACAGTTGCTTTCTTCGTCATTAATTTATCCATCTTGGGACTGGTTGGGTGCATACCTCCATTGAATTCTATTCTGAGCTAGCCCACACATCTCCCTGAAACTCGTAGAGCCTACATCTTTCACTATCTGTGTGCAGTAGTCTAACCTAGGTCTACCTCTTCTTCTCTTTTTCCTATCTCTGCTTCTAATATATTCCGCACTATTCCCTCATGCCATAATATTTTTTACCGTTTTCCACATATGTCTTTCTTCCCCTACTATTTTCAGTACCTCTTCGTTCTTAACTTTGTCTGTCTATGATATCTTCATCATACGTCCGTAGCACCACATTTCAAAGGCTTCTACCTTTTTCTTGTTCGCTTCTCTTACTGTCCAGGCTTCACAGCCATACAATGCTGTGCTCCACACATATGTTTTAAGCAATCTTTTCCTTGTTTCTATGTTTGTTGTCTTTGAACACAGTATCATGTTTTTGTTTTTGATTTATTTTCCTCTCCTTTGCATACTGGTACTTTAGTTTTAGTTTTGTTAATTTTCATACCGTATCTCTCTGTTAGTACCGTTTCCATTTCATTAAGAGCAGCTTTTAACTCTTCCTTGCTAGACGCTAATACCCCTATATCATCTGAAAATCTAAGCATATCATTTCTTGTCCCTGCATATTAATTCCAAATGTTTTCCTGCATTTGACAGTATTCATTGCCCACAAGTTAAAAATTAATGGGGATAGGGCACATCCCTGTCTCGCCCCTTTCCTAATGTTTGCTTCTCTACATTCCTGCTCTAATTCTATTACTGCTGTTTGTTCCTTGTATAAGCTGTGTACTATTCGTCTATCCCTATAACTCATTCCAATCTTTTTGAGTATTTCAAACATTTTTTTCCATTTTACATTATCGAATGCTTTTTCCAGATCTACAAACCCTATATACACGCTTTCCCCTTTTTCTATTGTTTTCTCTATTATCACTCCCAGAGCTAAAATAGCCTCTCATGTTCCAGTTTCGCCTAAACCCAAATTTGTCTTCTCCTAGTATTTCTTCAGCCCATTTTTCCATTCGTCTTTGTACAATTCTAGTTAATATTTTTGACACGTGCTGTCAAACTTATTGTTCGAAAATTTTCACATCTATCCATGCCTCTCTTCTTTGGTATAGTTACTATGATGTTACGTTTGAAATCGTTGGGTATCTCGCCTTTCTCATACATATAGCTTACAATTTGGAAGAGATGTTCTGTTACTGCTTGTCCAGCGGCTTTTAGAGTTTCACTTGCACCTTATCTGTATCCCACGCCTTACCTTTTTTCAGATCCTTTAATGCTAATTCAAACTCATCTCTAAGTAGAGGATATCCCAAGTAATCATTTTCAATGTCTGATTCCTGTTCTAATGCAGTTAGTTGCTCTCCTGCATATAAATTCCCTATATATTCTTGCCATCTACCTTCTTTCTCTACATTTTCTATAATAACCTTTCCTCCCACGTCCCTTATATTTTTACTATATGGTTTTATATCCCTAAAAATTCATTCTAATTAGTTTGTATGCTTCATCTGTCTTTCCTACTTCCATCTTAGTTTGTACCTCTTTGCACTTTTCATCAATCCAGTGTTATTTAGCTTTCCTGCATTTGCAAATAATTTCTCATTTTATGGCTTTGTATCTCTGTTTTCCTGTTTCGTCTGATTTATTTTTGTATTTTCGTCTTTCTTCTATTAAAATTCAGGATATCTTTTGTTATCCATGGTTTCTTATTTTCTTTTTGTGTATACCCCAGAATATCTCTGGCCACCATGTCTAGACTGGATTTAATGTTATTCCATTCTGTTTCTACTTCCTTAGTATCAGATATTTTCCCGATATCTTTGAGCAATTCATTTGACTTTTTTTCGAATTGTTATACCAAAATAACGAAATTTTGATCTTTTTTGTTTTGCTTCATGTTTGGTTCACTTATTGTGATAGATACAGTAAAACATTGTGGATGTTTTTTACATTATTTTAAAACAAGAATAAGATAAACTTATTTGTTTTTACATGGCGTTGGTCATGTTCGAAAAAAAATAAGTGAGGTTATGTTTTTTAAACGGAAACCATAATTGGCGAAAGTTCTGATAGAAAGGCATTTTTTCTCTCTTTTCAGTGATGTACTACAGTGTATGTTTAACAAAAATTTTTGAAAAAATTTTGTTTTTATGAAATACGAAACTTGGTATTAAATAATAAAATACTTATTCATGATGTAACAAAAATATCAAAAACAAATTATGTTAAAAATTTTAAATATAATATCACTTCATAAGGTATTCAAAGTGCCCACCATTTTGGTGGTGTTTTAAGAAATTTAAGTAATTTGCAGCGAACAAATTGTCGTTATAAAAAAAAGGTCCAATAATTTTTCCACAAAATATTCCACACCAACAATTAATACCAAATTGATGTTGATCTCTGGATTCACGCACAAGTTTAGGATTTTTTTGAGAATAAAATACTTTGTTATGCCGATTAAATATTCCGTTATTTGTAAATTTAGTCTCGTCAGTAAACATAATGGTTCTCCAAAAATATGAATCCTCTTCACACTTATTAAGGTACCAACGACAAAATGTTTTCCGTCTTTGATTATCCGCTGGATACAATGTATTCGAAATAGAATAGTGATAGGGATGATCTTTCCGACTTTTCAGAATACACCTCAATTTCCTTAGAAGTTGCACAGTGGTTTGCAATTTCGGCAGTAGAAGATTCTGGTTTATAGTTAATAAACACCAACACATTCGTTTCAACAGTTTCTTCATATTTTCGTGAGAATTTAGGTTTGGTAAATGCACCATATGCCTTAAGATTATTTTCAAGTTTGCTAAATAACCGACAGTGTGGTTGCTTATGTTCCGTGTATCTTTCAAAGTACAAATCCGCTGCTGCACGTAAGTTACGATTCGAAAAATAGTAGCAAAAGAGCATGTCATTTTCTTCTTCATTTGTATAGGACATTCTAACTATTAGAAGAAAATAATGTACGTATACACACAAAATAACAGTACTATCTAATTTCCGGTATTCAAACAAGTGAAATCTATTGTTATGTGTCATATAGCTACTTGATTCTTAAAATCAGCTCAAATATTCACATATTATTTAATACAAAGTTTCGCATTTTATAAAAACAAAATTTTTTCAAAAATTTTTATGTTGAACATGTACACTGTAATACATCACTGAAAAGAAAAAAAATGCCTTTCTATCAGAACTACCGCTAATTATGGTTTCCATTTAAAAAAACATAACCTCGCTTATTTACTCGAACATGACCAAAGCCACGTAAAAACAAATAAGTTTACTTATTCTCCTTTTAAAATAATGTAAAAAACATCTACAACGTTTTACTGTATCTATCACAATAAATGAACCACGAAGCATAACAAAAAAGATTAAAATTTCGTTATTTTGGTATAACGCTTTTGCTACACCCTGTATGTTAATTATCTCTTCATGGCTGAACTCGGCATTAAAAACTGCACTACTTTCCCTATTTAACCTTTTCTCTAATGTCACAAATAACGGAGTTACCCATACAACGTGTAAGAAATAGGGCATCCTCTACACTAATAGATTACTTTTTACACCTGTACACTATTATCAACACAAACAAATCTTTTTTATACAACGTTAGCCTTATCAATTAGCACAAGTAATAGAATGCCAATAATCATCAGGTACACGACGTTACAAATAAGAGCTCTAAATTAGGTATTGTAAAGTGACTAAAACAAAAACTAATTTTTTTTTGAGACTTTTTAACCCTTTGATTACAGACAGTGGCTGGCAAAATTAAATAGTATGTTCTAAAATATGTGTAAGTTTTAAATTATTTATGAAGAAAAAGTGTAAAATTGTTCTAATTAAGCTAGTTTAAAGTTAACTCCACACTTAAAGTTGGATTAAAAGATAATTTTTATTCTAAGGGTAAGCAGATCAATTGAATTATTATTTATTAGTGTACATGTTATACCTATTTGTAGAATAAAAGCCATCGAAAAGGATTGGTTACATAGGGCTAAAGTTTTTGATATGTAAGCTGAAAATAAACCTGAATGAACTGAAATGTTGAAATATTGTATTTAATACGACCTCATTCTCAACAAACAAACAAAATATAATGACTTTTATTTATTAGGCGTTATCTTGTTGATATTTTTAAAAATAATATTGTGGCATGATTAGTTACTTAATGTTTACAAAAAATTTACTAAAGTATTTTCTATACCTTTATCAACACGTAGGAGCAGACTTATTTTGAAGTAAAAAGTAAAATTAAAATCATAGAGGCAAAATGTCAAAAACTTGTTTGATAAAGCGATGTTGAATCGCTTCAAATCAGGACATAATATATTTTTTAATATACCTGCACCATAATACTAGTATTAAGAACTAACTAGCGTGCATAAATCAATCTTTATCGCACCAGTGTTTTAAAGCTTGCTAAGAAACAACATCTACAAGTTTATATTTATTTGTCAAATAACATATTATGTCAAACGTAAATATCTTAAAATGAATGAACTATTTCAAATAATTATTAAATGTACAATTTTCGATTCAGCTTCTGCTGCTAACTTTTCAATTTCACTTGAAAGTTATTCTTCATTATCATTCAACATTTTTAATTAAGCACAAAACATAAATTAAATAACTGTCAAACTAATTGAAAACCACAATTGTTTCCACGGCAACTACTATAAATCAAAACGAACGATAGTCTAAATCTGTGGTATTGCACTTCAATACGGATAAATTCAGTAATATGTATATCTATATATCAAGTTAAAATGCAGGTGTATTAAAAAATATCGTATGATACTCGTTTATAAGTGCCTTTAAAGCATTTGCAACGTTTAAGGGCACTCCGCTTTGCATCGTGCCCTCAAACGTTGCGTGTGCTTTAAAGGCTTGCTTATAAACTTGTATCATAATATACTATTATAAGTATTATGCAAACATGTTTGCAGTGATAATTATTTTTAAATTATTCACAAACAAATGGATTACTCTAATTTATAATAAAAGTATGTACGTCATCCATATTTGTAATTCGAATTGAAATTTCAAAATTGAATTTAAAATGTTATTTCCATAATATAATTTAAATTACTTTTAATTCAAAACTTCTGATTGTTATCCAATCATTAAGTAAAGTTTGTTATTAGTAGCATAAGAACAATTTGAATTAAAAATGGAGCAAATAAATGAGCTTGTTCTTCAGTCCTGGGAAAGACAATCGAATGGTAGTAATAATTGCATTGTGTGGCATATAACACTAGAAAATATTTGGTCAAAACAGTTATCAAGAAAGATGTTAACATAATTTCTTCAGGCAGCCATATTCCAGCTATCAATTTATAAATAAACCAAAGTTAAACACTGTCAAACAAATTATTAAGCACTTTAAAATGAACTTCTACAACAATATAAATAATTAGCAGAATGTAACTAAACTAAAAAAAACTATTTTGTCAGTCTTGTTTGCTTTTAATAAGTCTAAAACCCCAGGGAATTCAAGTGATTTTTCAGACGAACAATTTAGATAAAAATATTAAAAGGCACATTAACAGCAAAAGATAATTAACTCTGCTACTTAAAGAAAAATTGTTTGGAAAGACTTATATGGAACATAGTTTGGACATTCAGTCATATGCAACATAATGAGAAAGTGAATAAGAATGGGAACATATTGAAGCGGTTAATAAATGTTACGTGTTTTCTACAAAATTATGATTATCCAGGAGGATAAAAAATCCACAAATTATGGAAACTATATTGACTTGGTTGAAATTCCTTGTCGAGTATGGGAAACTTTAATGGCCCATTTCGTGGTGCAAACGATATCATAAAATGCATATCCAATGTTGAACTAAATAGCATTAAACGAGAAGTGAAAATTTGTATTCTTACTTACGATTGTGAAGTCAAAAACAAATATTATTCCTTTAATTTAAAATAACTTTTAAATTTAACAATCCTGGAATGAAAATGTTCAGGAAATATATATTATGATGTATTTAACAGCTAGAATACTCTTCATACACACGAACATCGACAAAATACAATACAAGATCGATTTTATGTAGACCTAGGGATAATAAAAATAAATTTAACTTTGTTTTGGTAGATGCTTCTACTTATTTGCATTTAATTTGTAATAAAAATTAAGACTAAAGCATTTATTTACATCAATATTTAACAAAGGAATAGAAAAGTATATGTATAATCCGATTGGTGTTGTTTGACAGATGAAATTAATTATAAATATTTTTTTTATAAATGTCTACTAATGTATGATACTAGCTACTGTAATTTATAGAAGCAAAATTATGGTATTTAAATTTAAAATAAGTGGTATATGAAAATTTGAAGGACAAAATTGTTTGCTGAATTTTTATTTTTTAAAGTAACTTAGGTGATAAGAAAAGGTGGTTGTGGATTTTTGATTTTCTATAAAAATAAAGTTGTGTTTTCTGTTGCTGAAATTTAATTTTCTTAAGAGTTAATGTATCAAACTTGGACAAAATCAAATTAACAAAGGAATATGTTAAAATCGTATAACGCACCGAAAAAAAATTAAAAGTTATACTATATGGAAGAGTTGCAACAAAAGCAACAGGATTCCACTGATCGAAAATTTAAACTTCATTTTGAAAATCATCACAAGCAATTGGTATCTGGGTAGAACCGTAGCCGCTTTACTAAGGAGCATTCAACACAAGCGTTGGTGGTATAATTTTAAATCATTAATAGGATTTTGTAGTTGTGTTTTATACCTAAAACAGAAAGGTGAATTATTGTACTAAAATTTATAATTCCATTTAGATATACTGACGTTTTCAACCAGAGAAATGCATGTTGAGAAAGTAGAAGCATCAAATAAAGATTTGAAGATATTAGTTTCAATTTACTCGACACGGCCAAGGTTCTTGGAGATTGATTTTGTAGAGAAAATTCTAAACATACTGTTACTACACCTACACACAATTATATAAAAGGTAGGTTAAGGAGTACATGGGGTATTGTATAAAACCATAAACATCCTGTTATTTAACTAATGTTTTGCCAGCGTCTCTAAGAAAGGACGCACCTAAATTTATTTATTTAATCCAGGTCTAAGTTTGAACTCCGGTTAGATCTGAATGAAAATTGTCTAAATAAAAATGTATATTGATCTGAGAGAGAGTTTTTGTGTTTAAGGGTTTGTTCCGCAAAATACATAAGGAGGGGTGGTAGTGGGCAAATATCATTCAAATAGAAAATAATACTTTCAAAAGAACTTTTATGGAAATATGTCATATTTATAAAAATACAAAATCTATGAACAAAAAAAGTGATATTGGTGATCTTAGTTCTATATACGCACATCTATTAAACCTAAAATTCAATTCCAATGAATAAACTTCTACAAAACTTTGAATCCTCAAGAATTATATAAACACATACCCTTATATACGGTAACCTTTACGTTACTTGGGAACACAAGACATATTAAAACACACACACACACGCACACGCACACGCACACACACACACACACTCAAACACACAGATAGGGACCTCCTACTTACGCATGCACCTATACATACATATAAAAAAATCCAAGATAGTATTAATCAAATTTTTGAAATTCTGCCAAACCAATATTTTACCTTTTCTATATTACAAATTTTTTTTACCATTTTTAAAAAAGCTGTTTTAAATATTTAATGTATACGTAATAATTTCATGTCTCAATCATATTTATAACCAACCTCATTGTGAGTAGCTGAAAGTTTTAATACTTATAATCAGTGTTTATATATTTTTAGTTAAACCTGTGATCAAGCATAAAATATATGCGAAAATTTAGGTATTAAAGAAGAGTAGTTATTTCCAGTGACCTATAACCCGCAAACAATCATATTAAAATAACATATATATATATATATATATATATATATATATATATATATATATATATATTTTGATGTGGTATCGCCCCACGATTGGGCATTATTATTATTGCTGTGAAATGCCTCACGATTGGACGTACCTTTAATATTGCTATGAGATAGCCGCTACGTTGGTGTGCTATGAAATAGCCTTTTTTTTTCTATCTGTTGAAATAATTTAAATAAAGCAATCCAAAATATCACAATATAATGATTGATAATATGTACAGTTTTATGTCAATTTAATGTTTAGCCTCTGAATAAAAATATTAACATTCACCAAATTTAAATTTCTTGAGATCCAGCAAAAGTATCTTTATAATTTCTCGTAAGTACCTTCGAACGTTCTAAGATGCTTTTCTTTGTTTTCAAATTTTTAAATGACTTTTTTGTTGACAATTACAGATACTTGATATATAGCAAAAATATTAAAATAGAAAGTCTTTAGTTAATAAAAATTTAAGATTTCTAACCTGCGTTTTTCTTGCTTGTCACTGGAATTGCCTCAGAGTATCGGTGGTTAGCATCCCTTGCCACACTTGTTTTGCTTATTGGCCAGAATTATGGATTAATGATTGTCTGTAGTTTTCTCTCGGGTTCTTGAGTATATTGAATATCCTTACGTTTGTTTATTTAGTCGTATTTATCCAGACGGGACCCTTTTTCTGATCTTTATTCCAATACGTTTATTTGCATCTTTTTTCAAATATGTTTACTTTGATGTATACTCGAAACCGTTTACTTTTCTTGGATGTTTTCTCGAAACCGTTTTACGCGTAAAAACGGCCTATTCTTCGTTGCACATATTGGCATTTTCAAATTTTTACTTTTAATAAATTATTTACTTTCACTAATTATTACTGGTACATAATTTTCACTTTAAATCGACGTGATTTGTGCCTTTGTTGAAGATGTACTCTCTATTTTCGAGTTTCATATCCTATTTATAAGCCCCATCTTTCAAAGCTTCAATTGGCGCACATCGCTTGTTTATTGATAAACGTTTGTAATTTCCACCTATTTCTGTAGAACCTCGGGATTTCTCAAATTCCCTGGTTTCAATTGTACTTTCATTCAATTCCGCATGTCAACATTCAATTATCATAGCATCTTCTTATAATTTCCAAATATCCATCGCAATTTTGTCACGTATTCATATTTGTGTCGTTTATAGTTCAAGGCTTATCTTATATCGAACCGTCTGTTATTTATTGTTTGTTATTTGAAATATGTTGGATTTTCATGTAACTATAATATTCCTAGTCACGTATTCATTTTCTAATAATGATGTATCATGATGCGTTTACTTATTCATGCGTTCACATTTTTGCCGAAATTATTAAATATCTAGAACGCCAGTTTATCTATCTTTCCCAACAATATGTTTATATTGATGCAATTTGTTGCGTTTAGAACCTTATCTTTTACTCATTTCTAATTAATTCCGGACTTATAAATTTAACTTAAAACATATTATACGACATACACATTCTTATTTTAGTCAAATATTATCTAATTATTGAAATTGAGCTTCTTCCTTACGCATTAAATTAAATATAATTTATATACAATGTGCTCGCTATTGACTTTTTGTAAAATAGGCGATTTACTCATATAATTGGTGGAATTATTTGTTTCTCTTAATGTTAAAATTATTTACATTTATTCTACAACCCCTATAACTTAATCTACCCTTAAACTACCCTCTTATTATAGCAATATATATATATATATATATATATATCAAAATAGGTAGTTTCTCGAATGGTAGTAATATATATATAGATCTGTTGGTTTCTTGGGATGCACTCGTTCGTAAAATAAGAACTATAATGTCAAATTGTAACGTTTATTCTGACGTTTCGGCATGAATATTTTTGCCTTAATCTTTGACAATAGTCAAAGACTGGACAATAATTGTCAAAAGTTATAACTGTAATTTATGTATTAGTTTTTAAATGTAGAAGTTCTTTAAGTCATGGTAATTATTCTATGATTAAGGCAAAAATATTCATGCCGAAACGTCAGAATAAACGTTACAATTTGACATTATAGTTCTTATTTTACGAACGAGTGCATCCCAAGAAACCAACAGATCTATATATATATATATATATATATATATATATATATATATATATATCTAGAGATGAAATTTAAAATTTTTTTCTGTTAAAAGACAAGAAGAGTACATGAGAGTTTTTATAACAGCACCTAAGGTTGTGTTCTAGTAATTTTTGAAAGCATGGTCGCTGCCATTGTCTTAGAAAATACTTTTGGGAAATTTGTAAGTGCACTTTTCTTCATTTGTTTTCAATTTTCATACTGTTAATATATGTTGAAGTCAATGACTGTGCTGCAAAAAGAGCTACAATTAATACCCTACTCGCATCCCAGCCAAAAACTACAGCTTCACAAGACTACGTTTTTTTAAACATTAGTTATTTGTTGGTAATTTGTAAACAAAAACAGTCAATGGCTGGTTTTGCTGTATTTGCAGCTCGTTCTTTCTTTACAAATTGCCAACAAAATATTTATTTGATTTGAAATAACTGAAATGCCCTCAGCATCGCTCTTAGGTGTACTTTATAATAAAGTCACCTGTAGCATTCATTGTTGTTTTTAATTATCCTTTACGTTCTCTACATTTCACCTAATGTTCTCCTTATATTACTATCTTAATCATTCCTTCGTGACTCAAAATATAGCACATAATCCTATCATATCTTCTTTTAAATACATTTATAGTACTCGTATTTTCCTAAACTATTTCTAAGACCCAATCGTTAGACAAACTTTTCACTAGGTAGAGCGAAATTATAAATTGGAATAATTTTATTTTGCACAACTTCAAATTCAATAAGAGCAAGTGAGGTATATTCGAAACAAAGTCACCTACCAACACCTTGAGTCTGTTGCTTTACAATTACAGCAAGGCCATGCTGTAATGATTTTTCAAGAATGGTTTGTGAGCTCGTAAGTACATCAGCATAAATAACTAAACGGCCAACTTCTTTAGTCGAAAGTGTCTAAAAAATACATCTATAATTTATATATTACTACTTAAAATCCCAAATACCTCAAAATATTTAACGGTCGAAAAATTTGTTGGACAAGAATGTATCAACACTGGCAAAAAAGTATCGCTGGCAGGTTCATGTTCAATGCCTTTACCATAGAATTCAATTGTTATTTTATCACTAAGTATTTTATTATCATGTATATTATCACAATTCGATAGCATCTCCTGCTTTAGCTAAAAAAACAGTCTTATAGCATTTTTTCTTATGTGTAAGTATATACCACATGCATTCCTAAAAAGTAAGCAGGTGAATAACTTGAGCTGTTTGTAATTGTACAATCCATTTTCAGATGTTGGGATAAGATATGTTTAAATATTTCCAGGCGAGCCTGATTACTTTCAGTAAGTGCACGATATTTATTTTCATCATCCTGATATTGTGTGGGATCTATTTCTAAATGAACTTGGGAAAAAATTGCAGTACCTTGTGATTTTGGAACAAAAGCCAATAAGAGACTTGGTGTTTGCCATGTTTCTTCGGCTCCCAAAACTTGCACTTGAATAATGTGTTTATGTCCATTGTGTTGTATTTCAACAACTGACGGTGTTCTTGGTGCAACAGGGCTGGATCCCCTAGAACTGAATATATTCATATAATATATGACATTTGTACATTTTAATCTACCTATTATTCGACTGATCAGAATCCTTAGAAAACTGCCTCTTAGCAGGTGATGCTTGATAACAAAATACATGATGCATCATTTTAACTCGCTTCCAGTTCTCATAAGAAAACCGTACCAATTCATTTTCACGGACCTAAATTTAACTTTTAAGATGATTTCATCATTGAGCAAAATTACCTCAGCAGTTGCGAAAATATTTAAAACACTGTAAAGTAAGTCACTACAGAGACAGAGTAGATTTCCACCTGACAATAAATATTGTAGAAATTGTGTTGTCAAATTTCCGGGAACATTGCCGCAAACAACTAATAAAGCCGTTGTATCATGCCAAACTTGTATATTGGAATTTGTAGGAAAATCATATAAAACATACCTACAAGAAAAAAGTTTAAAGCAACACACATCTTATCTTAACCCTGATATACCCAACCTACTGTATATTATAATATTAAGTTACTACTGAACATGTTTTAATCCTACATGTTTTTTTCAAAGTTCTGATAAAAATCAAGTTCTTTAAACTTGCACTTTAAGATTTTTCCTTTGTTAATTTAAATTTTTTTATATTTGTATTGTAAAAACCTAATTGGAAGATAAAGAAATTATTATTGTTACAAAGTGTAGTTCAACTCCAACAAACCTTAAATGGTAGATACAAAACTAAACACTAAAAATATCATGTGGTGCATAAAATTCAGGTCTGCAGACATTTGATTTAAATATTATTTACTTATTGAAATGCATATTGCTGCAGAAGTACATTAAAGTAAAATTACATTATATAAACTTTTATGCAAGGAAGCCTAAATGATCATTTTAAATCAAACTGTAACAAAAAAAATAAAAGGACATGAACGGGATTTATATCTACAACCACCCATCAATATAGGAATTCGCTCTCAATTGAGCTATATGGCAAGTTCATTTTTAATCCCCCCCGATTTGTAGCTAGATTGAATTCTAGTTCATGTAAAGAGTAGTTTATTTGAGTGAATGTACCTTATTTGTCAAAATAAAAATAAATGGTTATAATTTAATTTCTGTCAGTTATGTCATAAATGCAAATTTATCCATAACTTAACCAAACCTAATAAAAAATTGGCAACTAAGGTGGAAGCAAACGAAAAAAATGATTACAACATAATCGCAAAGGGTCAAAATTAAGTCGTGCACATTACCAGGTAAACTACAGATAATCAACCGTACTTTCAATTGTTTGGTATATTTATAAATCATATTGGACAGTCATATGTTTACAAATAAATGGAAAAAAAATAGTTCCTAAGGATAACTTTGGTGCATCAATTAGCCATAGTTATGCAAGAACGACACAACATCACTTCTTTAGTTCTTAGATAAATGAATTTAAAGTTTCACTGCTAACCGTTTATTTTCAATTGCATGCATGTTGTATACAGCATACTTTACATCAATTTTATCATCATTTTTTAAGTTCGAAATACTTGTTATAGAAAAACCTTATTATGAAGATTTTTTCAAAAAGAAAACAACATTGGCTAATTTTTGCATAATGTCTCTTATTGTAGGCAATTTGCCAAATGTAACATGATTTATTTCTGTATATTGATAAACCATTATTTTTCTTTTAACATTTTATTTTGAATACTTTAGAAAGAATATTGTAACGTTTTTTTTTGTTTATGCAACTAAGTATTACATTTCGTGCCCTGTAAGTTGACTGAATTTAGGCGCATATATCCCCGCAAACACGCCTGAAGCCTAGCGCAGTCGTAATTGGAAATGACCATGCGCATAGAGATAGAACATGAATATTCTTGCTAGTCTTTCAGATGTAGTCGCCAGACACGTTTTTAAGAAAAAAAGTGTGGGGAATTTTGAGGCCCTCATGGTTGAAATGCTTCAGTCATGGCAGTTGCGTTTGGCGTTGTGGTACAACCATAGCTACAAACTCTGATAGAACGTAACTCCAATAATATTTATAAGACGCAGGAAAACAATACCCGTATAACTTTATGGTTTGGAGAATCGACAAGGATTTTATTTTCATTTCAATCATCACAACTCAGGATGTAACTTGTAGTTTTGGTTAAAACAAGCTCTCCTGTTTCTTATAAAAGATGGCTGACGCTTGATGATGTGTTAACAGGTGTTGAGTAATTTTTTTGTTGTAACAATACGTAAAACTCTGGCGAGTACAATTTTTAGTATGGTCCGGAGAAATCAACACGAATGTGATGAACCTTCTGTTTGGAAAGCTGCACTAGCTAACAATAAATTCCTAATTATGAAACTGAGAACCTTGATTCATAAGTTTAAACAATATCTAGTTGAAACAAATGCTGCTTTCATTTTATTGTAATTTAAATAATTTGGTAAAATTTTTTATGTCTATTCTATTTTAAAACGTTTATTAAGAACAACACCATGTTAAAATCACAAATGTTATGATAAGAATAGGTTTCATGTGTTTGTTTGAAACAAATTACCATTATGTTACTAAGCAAATTTTAATTTGAGATATTTGAAGATATGGAGTTTTAACATAAAGTAAATTTTTGTAAGCTAAACCCAAGATCTTAGATTAAATGCAATATAAATTGTGTATTTAGATTTTGAATCATACTCTTTAAAGAACAGGTCTACCCTGTTAGTAGTTGTAATTTTTGCTAACTGAATAGTTTTTATTTAACATTCATGCTCAAGATATAGTTATACTGTAACCTTCCTTAAATTTTTTTTGTACATAGTTGAAAAGAAACACATTTTTTTTTATTATTAGATACAAGTCAAAACTCATGATCGTTTTATTTCCAACAGCTCAATAAATGAAATAAGTCAGCACTCCATTTTGATTGAGATAAAAATAAGTAATGAAATTATGTTCTTTTATTCCTAACTTTAGGTAGATATGATTTCCTTAAGGTTTATCTGCATCTATCCTTAAGATGAATTTTTGTGTTGACGCAATGGCGCCCTAGTTTATTCAAAGACAGGTTTAGTCTCAGAAAGACTCCCCCATCTTATACCTCCGCAGGAATAGATCTCCAGCTTAGACCGAGAGCATGCTATATTTTTTTGCAACATCAGCGTGGCCCTACTACATCCTCAATAAAGGCCCATCTCTGAGAATATATTAGGCAAAGAATATAAACATTACAATATAAAAACAATATTGAAAGCTGTTATTCGTTCTAAACTTGGTTCGTTCTGTTTTTTAGTTCACATATCTGTTCGGAATCTACAATCTCAAAGTCGAGGGGATCCTTCAAAACCTTATAGGTCATCTTCCCTGTAATTATTACCTTTTAATTGTTTATAAAACAATATGCAACGTGTGTCAGAATTCTAAACATCAGAAACATAGATTGCAATGTACGGTGATGAAAAAGTGTGACTAATAATTACAGAGAAACTTTTATGTTGCGATTCTGTCCGCTACAGCTATCACTTCATAATATTACTTCTTTGTAGATATCTTCCCAGGTTTATTAACAACATAACTCATAACACCACATCCAACCTTTTGGAAACCCTTCCACCCACACATATAACAATAATCTTTATTTATTGAAACTGCACATATACTGCAATTATGAACCCATAGCTGACACTTGCAGAAAATAATATTTGTGAAACTGCACATATACTGCAATTATGAACCCATAGCTGACACTTGCAGAAAATAATATTTGTGAGTAGTTGGGACAACGGCAGAGTCTTTTCAAAATCATACATAACTCAATACATTCATTTTGCTTTGCTTTCCCAGTAGCAGCTAGAGCAAATTCAGTTGCTTTGACCAACGGTAATGTCCATATACCAGTAGCTTTCTGTTTATCAAAAATGTCAATCACAGATTTAATAAGGTTTCTAGCTTCAGAATGAAGTTTTTTTAAAATTTGGGATCCATTGTGTTGATACTTAAATATGATACAAAAGCATACATATTAACCTATTACAGTTTTAACTGATGTAAATAATACAATTTTAGGTTAAGTTGACTTATGCACATAATTTTCATACAATGATTAAATCTACCTTGTATAAGCATGGAAAATAGTAGTTTTGAAAAAACCGTTGAATAAACGTAAATTAATGCAGAAATTATTAAAAATGTAAAAAAATACAGCCTGCTCAAAAGACAACAAATCAACAAAATATATAGATTATAGAATTCAGTACCAAAGGACGAGTTATTGTCATGGGTGAACGTTTGTATTTAGATTTATTAGATTAGTGTATCGAATTAATATATTTGGGAATTCAAGTTAATATTGATGTATTCAAATAAATAATGGTACAAATTTGTCGTTAAGCACAAATCATTGTATATATTCATTTATTATGTATTACGTGCACAAAGTACATTACTACCAATTACAAATCTTGATATTTTTAACCATCGTTTTGATTATTAATTTATTTCTCCACTGGATGCGTTACATTAACCTCTGTCATGTAATATACGTTCAACCTGATCGGTTTTTGAATTGCTTCATATGTTGATGATGTGTTTTATTTACATATTTTACAGGCCTCATGTTTGCTTGTGTGAGCTGTAGTAGGATGTGTAATTTGGCAGTTTATTAATAATATCAATAACAGAAGCCTTATCTCTTCGGAAGTTCTATCCTACCAGCACAGGTTTCTTCCCAATTAACTTTTAGAGTTTTTCCACTCTGCATTTTCTTCAAGTATACATAAACCATATGATTCATTATTTAAAGTGTCTTAATAAACACAACCTGGCACACTTTCACATCTGCTAATTTATAAATATAGAAAACTCATTTTTCTTATTAGTCTGATTATCTTGATAAATAATTAAAAAATAATATGTTTTTTCATATCCAGTTCTACATATGTGGTGATATACATTATTGAGCATCATTGTTACATATAGCAAATTTTTGTATTTTTTCTTCTTGCATTGAGTGCTAGTTGAAACACCATATTTTCTTTTTGGTCCTTTTCTTAGATGCCCACTGCAACAAGGAAGATATGATTCTGTGATGGTATCCAATACAAAATATAGCGTAGAATTTATAACAGGGCTCATTCATTCTCTTTCCATCGCTCACTGTGGATTTTTTTGTGGAGCCTAGGTGAGAGTTTGGGTCGTTCACACTGTCATCACTACTATAATCCAAACTTTCCTACAGTACTGAACCATATTGCATGTCTTAGGTGACATGGATGGAAGTGGAGATTCAACTCCTACAACATCTGGTAAATAAATAATTAAGTTAAAAATATACAGCTTGATTTTTTTCTTTTACTGTTGCTATGGCCTACTATTACATAACATATTACTTTTGAAGAAAGTGTAATCTATTTAGTTATTTTTCAAAATAAATACATACTATTATATATTTTTGAAAAGCCTAGAAAATGCTTAATTTAATTAATTAAAAATATATAGGATATTCTATTTAAAAAAAACTAAAAGACGAATGGTGCAAAAAGAAACTATGCTGCTGGATTCTACAGAAAAAGTTCTATAAGGATACTTTATCACCTCACTAATTAGTTAAAAGACAATTAACATATGGGAATTCCCCAAAAATGATAATTTTCAATTTCACCCTGTATCTCAAAAACAAAGAGGGTTATGGAAATGTTGGTGGCATGTTTAGTTTCACAAAAAAGTAGTACATTGCCGCAAAAACAGCAGCACTCTTCTTTTAAAAATAAGCGAGATATCTTGTAATAGTGTTCAAACATGGACATCCTGTACTGTTATTGTTAGCCCCCCATAAAGATTGTTTAACGGATCTCATTACCATTTCCGATATAGCGTCTGTTCTCTTCATTATAAAATTTGCATGTTACATGCTCATACCGAACATATAAACTCATTCATTCACGTGTACAACTACTCACTTTCGGTATAATTCTGACACTTATTATAAGGACAGTTCAAACCTACCCAAAGTTGTTAACGAAAACTACATTTGCGTTCATTTATAAAACAAGAAGTAATAAAAGAATTACACAGAATTATCAGTGCACATGCATCATGATTGCTCCATTATGTCGTTAATGATACAGAATACAAGAATCAGTTGCATAATAAACATCTGCAAAAAAAACTTATCCTACATACAAAACACTTTACATCTGTATTATAACAAGTTATTTTAGCTAAAGCTGTCCAGTCGCTGTGGTCACATTAGTTAAATGCAATAAGTTGATTAACGAGTTTTTCTTATGAATTACAAAAATGTTCCAAGCAAGATGGTTCATTTTAGTGAATTATAAATACTACTCAGTATTGTCTTTTGTAATTCACAAAATATACTGACTGCATGGTTCAAATTGTTGATCTGTATTAGTTTAAGTATTTAAAGCAACTTGACACATTATTGTACGAAGGCCGTCCGGAGAGTAGTACCCGTTTTTGAATAAAAAATAAACTAGTACATCTCAACAAATTTTAATGTTATATTTGAAAAGAACAAACCTTACACTACTTCTCCACATAGTCACCTTGCAAATTTAAACATTTATCATAACACGAGACCGGTTTTTGTATGCTAGCTTCGTACTCCTCTGCCGCCAATGTATTGAGATATGTAGTCACAGCTGCTTTCAGTTCATCGTCACTTTAAAATTTCTTTCTTGCCAAAAAGTCCTTGAGTTTTGTAAACAGATGAAAATCTGAGGGTTCCAAGTCTAAGCTGCAGGGTGGATGGTTAAAAGTTTCCCATTTGAATTGTTGAACAAGTTGTTCTGTTATTCGAGCAGTACGAGGCCTGGCATTGTCGTGGAGGAGAAGGACACCACTAGACAACAGACCTCGCCATCGATTTTGAATTGCTCGCCGTAATTTCATTAATGTCACACAATGTGCATCAGCATTTATAGTGTTCCCACAGGACATGAAATCAATGAGCAGTACACCTCGCCGATCCCAGAAAATGGTTGCCATGAATTTTCGAATAGACATGACCGTTTTGAATTTTTTCGGCTTGGTTGGTGAATGAGTATGATGCCACTCCATGGATTGCCTTTTGCTTGTATATGTTGCATAACAAACCCATGTCTCGTCACCAGTGACTATGCGAGTCAAGAGTCTCCTTCACAAAAATAACGGTCCAAAAACTTCAGTGCTGCAGCCATACGGGTGCTTTTGTGTTCGTCAGTAAGCATGCGAGGAACCCACCTTCCACAAATCTTTGCATAATGAAAGTGTTCCTTAACAATTTCATGAATAACTAATTGTTCATGAAACATTGCTGAAATTTTCATTGATCTCATCAATTGTGACACACCGATCAGCCTTCACAAATTCGTAAATTAAACTCAGCAGTTCGTCTGTAATTACTGACTGTCGTCCGAAATGCTCTTCATCATGGGTATTGTCTCTGCCCAAACTAAAATTACGACACCAACACCGAACTAACGACTCATCCATAACATTGTCTCCATACACTTCCTTTACTTGACGATAAATATCGCAGGGTTCCACATTTCTTGTGCTGAGAAATCTAATCACAGCCCTAATTTCACAGCTGGCGGCGTTCTTTTTGAACATTATAAACACTCACAGAAAAAACAGTCAGTACCAGCAAGGCGTAACTTTGCACATAGACAGTTGCAATATAACTAAACATGTTATAACTAGTCCGGATGCTACTCTACTCACCAGTGCTTCACATGGTGCAAACGGGTACTACTTTCTGAACGGCCCTCGTATATTAACTGTAGGCCTTAATTAGAATTAATCAAAACTACACTTACGTTATATCGTTTTATATAGCAAAATGTGGTTGGTACATTTTTGCATGATAAAATTTAGTATTTGACCATCATTTAGTGCTACTAACTCAATTTTAATGATTTTGTGAAATGGCTCATTCATGCATAACTACGTCCAATTGAAGTGAAACATTACTTAAAAAATGTCATTTTCTTTTTATTTACTTTCTAAATAATGTTTATACGAAATTTGTATTTAACAAAAAACAATCCTTAGTCCAATGAAAAAAAGTTTCAGAATCAAATGAAGACATAGCTCCATACTTCAAATTTAATAATGCCATTTGATAGAACAAAAAATTGTTACAACAAATTGCAAACAGTTTTTTAATATTTTAACAAATACTAGAAACAATAACACAAACCAAAACAACCAATTCTTAGTATATTAATAATAATTAGTGATATCTTCGGCTTCCCAATAGTGTTTTAATATTCTACCAAATGCAGTTTTCCCTCTATAAAAAATAGTGTAATTGTTTTAATTCAAAATGTCTCCAAACTTTACATTCTTATCCTGGACCTACTATATATTTAGACCAAGCATAACGTAATTATAATATGAACCTGATGTATCTATCAAAGGTGCACATCACATTTCTCTGTACATTTCACCTTAATTATAATGGTCTGCTAAAAATGATACTGTTTAGTAGTCTAAATAGTGTTAAATTATTTCATTCATTTACAACCATTATAACCTGGAAGCATCTGATTCTCATTAAAGCAAAAAATCTTGGTTTTTATCAAAAGCTGATATGATGTACAAATTTAGTGCAAAACTAGTTATACCGTGACGTAATATAAATTGAAACAAATGCACTAAGAAGGTTAATGTTAATTAATCTTGTAGATAGCTGTTGGAAAATTACATACCAAAATCTTTCTACTCTATTTGTAGTCATTTTAAAATACAGTATGGCATAATTTCTTTAAACACTAAATATTAAATTATTTGTAAAATAATAATTGCAAGTATAGAATTGTTCACAAAATATCATAATATACAGTAAACAAAATACTTACTTTTCTTTATTCAAAATAGTTCGCAAAACATTTTTAACATTATCCTTTGCAACAGAACTTTCAGCATACACCAAAACATTTGGTGGTTTTGTTTGAATAAGTGTGGTAGTCTTAGTTTCATTGTTAGTGCCAATTTCGTTTTTAACACTAACGTCAGGCACTACAGCAACTTCTGCTGGTTTTATAACATCACCATTTTGATGTCTATTTTCCTTTTTAACTTTACTTTTAGGTGTATTCATTTCGGACTTTTTCAGTTTACGTTCATTGGACTTTGTACGCTTTTCTGTTGTAACTTCAAGTTTGTTTTTCGTTTCTCTCTTGGGCAGTCTATGATATTTGGAAGTACTTGACTTATGTTTGTTCTCAGGTAGATCTTCTATTGTTATTTTTGGATTATCCAAAGTTCTGTAAATAAATAAAAATTAATTTATGTAAAGCACTATAGATGTATTTGTTAGTTTGGTGATATGCCCAAAGGTTATACTTATACCACTAATCAAGCGAGTACTATTTAATTTGACTGTTATTTTATACAAGATAAAACCTATATATGTATGATTATAACATAATCCTGAATCCTAATATGATGAGTTTTGAAGAAATCTTTACTCAGCTGGATATACTATTTATTTATTGAAATTGAAATATACAGGGCAAGCCCTAATTACATATTTCACTAAATTAATTAATGTGATATACATACTAAAATAATGTAATACAAAACAATATGAATGATCTTATAATGTATTCAAAGACATGTTAATAATTATATGTCCTAGGGAAAGGCACCTACATCAAACTCATGACAATCACAAATTAAAAGAATGCGTAAGTAAATTCAAATGGTTATTCAAAAGAGGATTGGGGGTTATAGAGATTTTATAGTTGGTATTTCAAGGCAAAAAAATAGTTAAACTGAAGAAAAAAATTAAATGGTAAATATGCTAATTCAGTTGTATGCAAAACAAATTAATCAAAACATACTTTGTTGAAACATTGTAAGATTAGGCCCTGCAGATCAAAAATATGTTTCACCATATGTATTTTAACTAGATATATATATATATATATATATATATATATATATATAAAGTAAAAGGAATTATTGGCAAGTGACTCAAATTCAGCCACGAGGCATCCTGTCGGCGTTTCGCCTAATTGGCGAAACGAGTCGACAGGATGCCCTCGTGGCTGAATCAGTCACTGCCAATAATCCTTTACTGTTTAATTTAAGACTCATTAAACCGACTTTTCTCTTAAATATAACTTTTGGCTATGGAAAAGGCAGTTGAGCCGGATCTCCTCCGCGTCGACTGTTGTTAAAACTTGGGATGTCAGGTGAAACGACACGAAGACACAAATTGTGAGCTAGGTGATGCTGTACTTCCCATAAGGTGTCTGTGTTAAATTTTACAACTTTGCTACTCCTGTCCTGATGAGCCCCAATTAGGGTGAAACGCGTCGACAGGATGCCCTCGTGGCTGAATTTGAGTCACTTGCCAATAATTCCTTTTTACTTTGTTTAATTTAAAACTCATTAAACCGACTTTTCTCTTTTATATATATATATATATATATATATATATATATATATATATATTGCTGTGTAAACTCACCATTATTCGGGAACTACGGTTTTCGAATCGAGCCCCCAGCGTTGGGCCGTCATATAAATGCTGTGTAACGTACAAAAAGCCTCGCCAGTTTCCTGGAATAAAATCACAAAAAATTTTATTTTGAACTCGAGCCTCACTTTTGGGCGCTACGATTTGCTGTGATTCTCTTCTGATAATCTCCTCTGTCCTCTTTCCGCCTCGGCTGCTCCCCTAGATAACCTTCATCCTCATTCAAAAAACAAACACATTCCTACCACAAACACCAACGTTAACTCTATTTACATCAATATTCACAATACATTAAAATTTCAAAATTAAAATTCAGCATAAATTTCAGTATCAGAAAATTTCAAGATTAAATTTGTTATCATTTAAATGTGCATCCAGAATTAAAGTCCTTGTAGGATGCCTACTAATTAATTTAACAATATTGGCAGACCTGAGTCTGAGTACAAAGGAAGCATCTCCCACCCCTTTACGTTAATTAACCAGGTTCGTCTAATTGAGCTCAAAGACAGACCCAAATTTTCATCATAATCAAGAACATAAATGCTAAATACTCCTTTCTACTTAAACAAGAAAATTTCACCTTAAAATTAAAAATTTGTAGTTTGTACAAATTCACTACTGTCCATTTTAAGTAAACAAATTATAAAGTTATTCAACACACACACCAGAACATCAAAAATCGAACAACAAAGCATAAGTTACCTGAAGGTTAATGCACTCGTGGCTCCAATGTACATCGTCCTTTGTTAATCACACCATTCCAACTGGGTTATGTTTAGGTCCTCGGATTACTGGTCTCCTTTAAAAAATTTTCTACACCACCATTCATCTAAAGTTGTTTCAGGGCTTTTCCGGAACTCATCTGTGTATATCTGAATCTTGTTTTGTGGATCCAGTCACGTTTACGAATCATTTAATTATTAACACCCCCGAAAAATAGCAAAGAAATTCATACTTCTTTCACGCTATACGCCAAAACTGCCTACTTTTGTGTATTCATTTATCGTTGCAAATTTGGATAATTGGTACAGTAATACTCGCAAATATAACTAAACGTTATTACCTTGTATCTTCTTTACTAAGTGCACTAATGCATACTAACTTGTATCGTAGCACGTAAATAGCAATCTGTTTTAAAGTATTCAATAATTACAAACAATATAAGAGCAAACTGTTTAAAGTATTCAATCAAAATCGACAATCTAAGAGCACTTTTTAAAGCATCGAATAATCAAAATCTAAGAGAGCGAAACTGTTTAACGTCCGGGTTTATATATCGGCTAGCCTGTTCGTCGCTTTTGTCCCCAAAACAGACAATTCTTAGAATTTCGCATTCTACGTTCCCTTTTCGATCGTCGGGCACGCGATTCTATTAACTTTGCACACGCGCCAGTTGAAAATCTCAGAAATTTTCACACGGCTCGCAACGCGTCCGAGAATAACTAATTAATTTTCTATCGAAATCGTTACGTTTACACCTCATATCTGCATCTGATTTTCAACCAATCGCCGCTCTCGTGACGTTGCTCAAATCACGACTTTTACCATCTGTGTCTCTGTCCCGCGCATATTATCCGTCTCTATCTACCCTGTTCTGAGTGGTACAAATCGATACTCTTTACTATCAGTTATTTCAGTCCACGTGGACTGTTAAATAACCCACTTTATTAGCATTTCCCGTGAATATTAAGCGACGGTTTCTCCAACATTCTCTGTAACCATTTGTTATCTACAAAATTTAAGCAGAAAGTGACTTTTAAAAATACGCAGGTGTTCAAACATAATACTTCTAAATAACACTTCTACAATTTGAATACTATTGGGTTTTTACACGCTTTTATGCATATTATATGTTACTAACGGTTCAATTAACTCCAATTAAAATAATTATGAATGGCGTTGACTTTTACCATTTAATTTTTAGTGAATCCTAATTACATATTAATTATTATTTGTACATTTTGTTTAATACCGGTTACTTAAAATTGAGTTAATTAATATAAATTTTGCACGTAATTTCTATTTGATTCTTTACTTGGAATAATTAAACTACATTAAAATTGAGCATTTTAATTCTGCTTCTTTTTATATAAAGCGTCTAGTAAATAATTTAACTCCCTTATTTTTAATGAAACGAATGAATTTTTATGCTTCACTGTTTTAATAACGCGTACCTTTTCCCAAAGCTTCCTTCTACACTGTGATTAAAATTATTTGATGTGATTATTTAATTTTCTACCCTGGTCTAAATTTGAGTAATATATATATATATATATATATATATATATATATATATATCAGTTGGTTAAAAAGTAACCCATGTACAGATATAAAGGTTTACTGCAATCAATAATTAATTATCGAAAAATGATGTTCGTTGAAATATCATCTTTACTACCAACCAGCCTAGAAATATATATGATGTCATCTAGATCAGCAGCTGCTATGTTGCTATACATTGCATATAGCACAATTTTTTTAGAACATTTGTCTAACGTCTTAGGCATATTGTTCACAGTTAGTTCGGAAAAGCAATACAAAAACCAAATTTGTTCCGAAAAAAGTTTTAATACAGAACAATAGAAAGAGAAATTCGATACATTGCCATGAACAACAAACTGCAAATGACAGTCAACAAGATACAAATTTACTAAAATTTAGTGCGCTAATGACAATAGCGCCGCAAACTGATGCCAAACCTTAACATTTATTTTCTCCTAAATATACACGTATATAGTTGTGACATATTTGGCAACAAAAATTACTGTCTGTGACGTCAATACACTGATTTGTGTAATAGACCATATGAGTAATTGCACAAAACAGACTGATTTTAAAAATAACCAATATATAGAAAGTTAGTCACTATTAGAATTTATTTTTCGAAATATGTAAAACAAAATACGTTTTAGTTTAATGACAACCTTGGCCACATGTTAAAATGAGTTGCCAAATTATAATTAAAGTTATGTTATAAAATAAATAGTTGACTTACATTTTAAAAATTATGACATTAGTGGTGCAATATGTAATACATTTCTAACTGTAGGTTGTAGGTTTATACATTGACATGGACAGTAATATATTCAAAATATGTTTGAGGTGTAATTAATTAAACATATCTAGTAGAACGGTATTGTTGCTATACCAATGACCACTCCTTAACTAAAATTAATCGAACTTCAGGAGCTACAACAAAACGAATCATCGCTTGTAACTTGATCTACATTTTTGAACAAAACTGACTTACTCGGCATGATAAAAAAGCGAAAATTATTCATTTTTGGCGACAGCCTTGTTCGAAATTTTTATGCAATCTTTAACTCTTTGATTGATTGCACCAACTTTTCTATATTTGTTGACTGCAAACCCAATGCTACCCTTAATGAAGCTACACTAACTTAAGGGCATACACAAACGAATTTGACAAAGACGATTATGTCATTGTTCTTGGTGGAACTAACAATGCAATAAGAGGTATAAATATTTTTCAGAATATGAAAAATTATTAATCAACATAGCCAAAGTCGCCATTCTAGCCATGATGTGTGCCCCTTTTTGAAATGGACGAAATGTATCGAATAAACTTCTACATACTGTAAATACTGATTTGTATTCCCCTCTTGTATTGGCTGAAGCAAATTTTTTATTTATTTATTTATTTTCCTTAATAAAACACATTCTAACAATTAACAAGAACTTATCTATCAAATCCAGTGAAATCTTCAATTGTAGCAATTCTAACCTCATATATATCAAGACAACGAATTATGCAAAAACTAGTTCTAGGCCTACTTTTTCTCTCTCTCCTCAATTATAGTCAACTTCCAGATTCTTCGTTCCAGCTCTACCAAATGATGAATCTTATTTGTATAATAACTATTAAAACAATTTTTTATAACACAAAAACCATTATGTCTCTCCTTTATTCTGTGCAATATTCGCAGTTTGCAAAGCAAGGATAATAATTTACTAGTATTAGTAAATAGCTTGGGTTTCCCAAATTTTGTCTCATTGAATATTGGCTAAAACCTCAGGAATATGGGCACATGGAGAATTACAATATTACACCTATCCCCCGATTTACACGGTAGATACGTTCCTGAGAAAAATGAGTAAATCGAAAATTAAAAATTTTCAAGTCAAAACCGTGTAAATCGAAAATCTTGCAGAAAATGCATAATTTTGCTATTTAACAGTTGTGATTTTTTTCAATATTTTTAGGTGCCATCATTTCCCTCCAAAATTTCCCGCAGTTTTTCCCTCTGAATTTTACTTTAATCACAGCCGTTAATTTATAATAATCTAAATTATGCACTCACTTGTAATTGACGAATATGGAAAATTAAATCTTTCTGAAACTGTGAAACTTTCACTCAAATGTACAATTTTCCATAGATAAAACTTTAATTTTATGCGAAGAAATACAGACACAGTGTGCGTGTGCAGCAAGTCAGCACATAAGCTCGGAATTCCCCCTGAGATGTGTACACAGCGCATGTGTTCAATCACAGTAGCATTTAGTAGAGTGCGATAAAAACCAAAAAAAACTTATTTGGAAAACCGTGTAAAAGCGAGAACGTGTAAAACAAGTACCGTGTAAATCGGGGGATAGGTGTATTAGCATATCACATCGACAACACTCGGGTCATGGTGGTACTGCCATTTATTGCACATTAAATAACTTTTGTACTGTAATTCGAGATTGAATGGGTTACAAGATAACTATAATTTTGAATTTTCGCATATATACAGTAAAAGGCTTAACCTTCATGTAATTTGCATCTCATCATCATTGGGTATTCAGTCCTGAAACTGATTAGACATGTACCATCATTGTTTCCTATTCTGAACTAACCTACAGATTTCCCCGAAATTTGCACAGTCTGCATCTATCACTATCTGATCTAGGTCTACATCCACCTCTTTTTCCTATCTCTGCTTATATATCCCACACTATTCCCCAAAAATGCCTTAGAACGTATTCTGCCCTTCTATTTCTAATATTTTTTTCCCAAAGATCTCCCTGTTCCCTTACTGTTTCTATAACCTATTTGTTATTACCTTTATCTGTCCATTCACAAACATCTGAAGTACGGCATTTCAAAGGCTCCTACTGTTCTTCTGTCTGCTTTTCAGACTGCTCGTATCTCGTAGGCATACTGTCTGTGTTGTGCTCCACACATACGCTTTCAACAACTTTTTGTTTTATGTTTGTTGTCTTTCATCATAGGCGCCGTTCTTTATTGTTAGATGCAGTTCGATCCCCTTCTATTGTTTTGCAATTATATACCCTATTTCTCCGACATTCAGTGGTTGCGAAGAGAGGTAAGCAGCCTGTGGCTGCCAAGTTCCCCCAGCACTTGAACGTTTACTGATTTAATATTTTTTCCAATATATCTTTTCGCACAGTCAACATTAGTTGCAGATATTTCACAACAAACAACTAGTTGTTTATAATAATCATCAGATTTATCTGCGCTTATTTTTTCGTCATTGGGTTTCCCGTCTCAAAACTGGTTGGACATGTACCTGCACTTATTTATTTTCTGAACTAACCTACATAGTTCCCTGAAATTCTCACTCAGCAATACAGCTCGGTTCCCCTTATATTGTTTTCTAATATTATGCCCTATTACCCTGAGATTTATTGAAGGGGGTTAAGCAACCTGTGGCTGCCAAGATCCCCCAACACTTAGACATTTGCCAAAATAATAGTTTTCCAGTAATTGCTTTCACGCAATTACCCTAATTCGAGAATATTGCCCATCCAATGCCTTGTAGTTGCTTATAATAAATATCAAGTTTCTTCTATTGTTTTCTAATATTATGACCTATTTCACTGAGATTTATTGAAGGGGGTTAAGCAACCTGTGGCTGCCAAGATCCCCCAATACTTAAACATTTGCCGAAATAATAGTTTTCCAGTAATTGCTTTCACGCAATTACCATAATTCGAGAATATTGCCAATTCAATGCTTGTAGTTGCTTATAATAAATATCATGTTTAAGTGCAGTTACTTTCTTCGTCATTAATTTATCCATCTTGGGACTGGTTGGATGCGTACCTCCATTGATTTCTATTCTGAGCTAGCCTACACATTTCCCTGAAACTCCTACAGCCTACATCTTTCACTATCTGTGTGCAGTAGTCTAACCTAGGTCTACCTCTTCTTCTCTTTTTTCCTATCTCTGCTTCTAGTATATTCCGCACTATTCCCTCATGCCGTAGTATGTGGCCTATCATCCTATCTCTCTCTATTTTTTACCGTTTTCCACATATTTCTTTCTTCTCCTACCATTTTTAGTATCTCTTCGTTCTTAACTTTGTCTGTCCATGATATCTTCATCAATTGTCTGTAGCAGCACATTTCAAAGACTTCTACCTTTTTCTTGTCTGCTTCTCCTACTGTTCAGGCTTCACAGCCGTACAGTGCTGTGCCCCATACATATGTTTTAAGCAATCTTTTCCTTGTTTCTATGTTTGTTGTCTTTGAACACAGTAGTTGCTTTTTCTTGTTAAATGTAGCACGACCTTGTGTTAATCTTTGTTTTATATCTTTTGTGCTTTTTCCATCTTGCGTTATTTGACTTCCTAGGTAGCAGAAATCCTTAACCTCTTGTAAGTTCGTATTACATACTTGTATTCTTGTTTTTGATTTATTTTTCCCTCCTTTGCATACTAGTACTTTAGTTTTACTTTTGTTAATTTTCATACAGTATCTCTCTGTTAGAACCGTTTCCATTTCATTGAGAGCAGCTTCTAACTCTTCCTTGCTAGATGCTAATACCGCTATATCATCTGCAAATCTAAGCATATCAATTTTTTGTCCCTGCATAGCAATTCCAAATGTCTTCCTGCATTTGACAGTATTCATTGCCTCTTCAATGTACAAGTTAAAAATTAATGGGGATAGGGAACATCCCTGTCTCACCCCTTTCCTGATGTTTACTTCTCTACGTTCCTGCTCTAATTCTATTACTCCTGTTTGCTCTTTGTATAAGCTATGTACTGTCCGTCTATCCCTATAACTCATTCCAATCTTTTTGAGTATTTCGAACATTTTTTTCCATTTTACATTGTCGAATGCTTTTTCCAGATCTACAAACCCTATATACACGCTTTCCCCTTTTTCTATTGTTTTCTCCATTATCACTCTCAGAGCTAAAATAGCTTCCCGTGTTCCCCTATTTCGCCTAAACCCAAATTGGTCTTCTCCTAGTATTTCTTCCGCCCGTTTTTCCATTCGTCTTTGTACAATTCTAGTTAATATTTTTGATACGTGTGCTGTCAAACTTATTGTTCGAAAATTTTCACATTTATCTGCGCCTTTCTTTTTTGGTATAGTTACTATGATGTTATGTTTGAAATCTTTAGGTATCTCGCCTGTTTCATACATATAGCTTATAAGTTGGAAGAGACGTTCTGTTACTGCTTGACCAGCGGCTTTTAGAGTCTCCGCTTGCACCTTATCTGTACCCGACGCCTTACCATTTTTCAGACCCTTTAATGCTAATTCAAATTCATCTCTAAGTATAGGATATCCCAAGTCATCATTTTCAATGTCTGATTCCTTTTCTAATGCAGTTAGTTCTTCTCCTGCATATAAATTCCCTATATATTCTTGCCATCTACCCACTTTCTTTACATTTTCTATAATGATATTTCCTCCCGCATCCCTTATATTTTTGCTATACGGTTTTATATCCCTAAAATTGATTCTAATTAGTTTGTATGCTTCATCTGTCTTTCCTACTTCCATCTTAGTTTGTACCTCTTTGCACTTTTCATCAATCCATTGTTCTTTAGCTTTCCTGCATTTGCGAATAATTTCCCATTTTATGGCTTTGTATCTCTGTTTTCCAGTTTCGTCTGATTTATTTTTGTATTTTCGTCTTTCTTCTATTAAATTCACGATAGCCTTTGTTATCCATGGTTTCTTATTTTCTTTTTGTGTATACCCCAGAATATCTCTGGCCGCCATGTCGAGGCTGGATTTAATGTTATTCCATTCTGTTTCTACTTCCTTAGTATCAGATATTTTCCCGATATCTTTGAGCAATTCATCTGACCTTTTTTCGAATCTTTCTTGAATATCTTTCCCTTTTAGTTTCCGTAGGTCCAAGTGCCTTTTTCCGTTTCTTTTTTTCAAATTTTTAAATTTAAGTGCGGCCTTCATAATTACGATGTTGTGGTCAGTGTCTATATCTGCTTCTGGGTAGCTTCTACAGTCTTTTACTTGATTCCTAAACCAATGTCTAACAAGAATGTAATCTATTTGATATCTTCCTATATCTCCTGGCATCTTCCATGTATATCGTTTTCTAGTATGATGTTGAAATAATGTGTTTGTAATGATTAAATTGTTCTTGTCGCAAAATTCTGCCAGCCTATTTCCTCTGTCGTTTCTAGTGCCTAAACCAAATAAACCTACTATCGCTCCTTGCCTACCCTCACCTACCACTGCATTAAAATCCCCCGTAATTATTAAATTTTCATGTCCTTTTACGTGTCTTAATATGTCTTCAATATCTTTGTAGATCGCTTCTACCTCTTCGTCACTGTAGTTAGAGGTGGGCATGTATACTTGTATTATTAGTGTGTTTACCGGTTTAGATTCTAATCTAACCATGAGTACATGTCTTCAATATCTTTGTAGATCGCTTCTACCTCTTCGTCACTGTAGTTAGAGGTGGGCATGTATACTTGTATTATTAGTGTGTTTACCGGTTTAGATTCTAATCTAACCATGAGTACTCTTTCATTCTTTTGTAAGTAATTTTCTACACAGTATCCTATCTTTTTCCGCATAACTATCCCCACACCCAAATTTCTTTCCTCTGCTCCTGTATGAATTATCCTGAAGTCTCCACTCCAAAAATCCCCTGCCCCTGGCCACCGAACTTCGCTGATCCCTACTATTTCTAGTGATAACCTATTCATTTCGATTTTTGGGTTCTCTAGTTTACCTACTTGCTTCATACTTCTAACATTCCATGCTCCGACTCGCAAAATGTTCCCGACTCTTATTCTTAACTTTCCGATTGTATCCTCCGAAGTAGTCCCCTCCCGGAGATCCAAATGGGGGACTATTTTAACTGCGGAATCTTTTACCCCAGAGCATGCCATCATTTTATTATAATTTAGGTATGCTGTGTACTTGGGAGGTAATGTGGTGGTTTCCTGTTGCCTTCCACATCGCGGTAGTGTGTCTTAGACTGCCATACCGACCCCTATGGTCTCTGCCAGTCTAGGTACCGAAAGAGCCGCTGCCCTCTTTCGGGGACCTATCTTCGTCTGGTTCCTCACTAACGACCCTACTACTTTGGTTGGACCTGTAGTTTGGCTCTTTAGCTCATTAGAACACGCAAGCCATTTCACCTGTTCTAGTAATCTAGACCTTCGGCAAGGTGCAGGTCCATTCGAAATGGAATTTGCATCTATCGCTCACCAAATAGAAATGTAGACATCTTAAATTCCTTGGATACACTTTTGCATTCATTAACGTCTCCTTATTGTAACATAATTATCATGGGGGACTTTAACATTAATTATAACAACAAGTCGAACAATCACGTCATTTGTCTAAATCAACTTTTTCACCTATACAATTTAATTATGCAAGTTACATCGGATACTAGAATTATACCTAACCATAGCTCCAGACTTGTCTATGTAATAACAAATATAAATCCGAGCTTAATTATATATAAATACTGAAGTGGTTAGCAGTGATCTTTCTGACCATGAGGTGGTTCTATTCAATACCTCCATAGACAACTGTGGAACTCTTGCCCCTGTCTATCGTAGAATCTATTCTTCAGCAAATGTACAAAATTTCATTAATTTCTTTAATAGCTGTAATCATGCTTCACATTTAAATGACCTTAATAGCAATTTCAATGCCCTGGTCACAGAAATTTCATCTGCAGTCGAAAAGTCTTTCCCGCTTGAGAAATCTAAGCATCGTTAGAAAAACTGGTTAACTGAGGGTTTACGAATCTCCGCAGAAAATAAAAAGGCTCTTCACATTATGTACAAGCATTTTTATAATTCATACTTCATAAAATATTACTATCTACAATATAAAAAGATTTTTAACAACTTAGTTAAAACAGCAAAGTCATGTCTTTTATCAAATCGAATCATAAATTCTAAAAATGTTAATAAAGAAACCAGGAAAGTTATAAATAAATTGACAAAGAGATCCGATACTCAAACACAAGACATTTGACTTGAAAACTGTCAGAAAAATTATGTCGCAAATATCTTGAATGTGTATTTTGCAAATTCTGTAAGAGAGCTTGTGGCAAACAACGATACCCCTGTTGATGAAGCTATTGAGTTTCTGCACCATAATAAAAAGTATACTACTGCAACAGTTTCTTTCTTTACCCTATTGATCACCATGAAATAATCAAAGTCCTTAAGGCATTCAAAAATAAAAATTCAATAGGTCATGATAACATATCGATTAAAATTTTACTACTCCTTCCACTACATGTCGTTAAGTACCTTGCAGAACTAATAAACAAGTCTTTTCAACATGGCATCTTTCCAGCTTGTGTCAAACATGCCATTGTGAATTGGTGAATAATTTTAGACCTATATCTTTATTATCAACCATCTCAAAGTTATTAGAAACACTTGTAAAGGATAGGCTTATTAATTTTGCTACCAAATTTAAACTTTTTAACGATTGTCAGTATGGTTTTCGTGCCAACAGATCCACTACTGATGCTATATATAGTTCTTTATTTAGTCTGTATTTCTTGCTCAATAAAAGAAATACAGTATCAGTTGCTGCTTTCATTGATTATTAATAAAGCATTTGATTGTATTCAACATGATATTCTTTTAAATAAACTTGAACATTATGGTATTAGAGGTGAGTCTAATTGTTGGTTTAAATCATATTTAGTGAACCAAACTGCCTATTCGCCTCTACTAGATACAGAACCATAATGTCTGATACATTATCTCTTAATCTTGGGGTGCCCCAAGGATCTGTTTTGGGCCCTATATTATTTTTATTTTATATTAATGATTTTGCATCATCTATAGTCTTAGCTAAGTGTACTCTTTTTGCTGATGATATTACTTTGTTCTGGGACTGTTCCTCGCTCTCGTTACTAGAAGACTATATTTCAACTGATATTGAAACTGCTCAAAATTGGTTTTAAGTTAAATAAATTCTCAGTAAACTTTAAAAAAAACGTGTTGCATTATTTTCAAGCCTAATATTGATATAGAATATATTAAAAACAATTACTCATTAAATAAAATCCAAAAGAGTATTCTCATGTAAAAATATAATATTTAAAATATCTTAATAAAATTACAGCAGAGCGCTTTTGACGTTAGCCATCTTCGGTGCCACTACAAGTAAGCATGCTAAAGTTATATAAATCAAAATTTACGATAGTTACTTACTGTTAACGTAAAATTAAATATTCCATCAAACTATTACATTGAATATAGGACATTTTAAGTGTAAAACTAATATCACATCAATAAAGACTAGTTAAATAATTGATTGTTCCAATAAAAATGGATTACATTTTGTCTATGTCGTTGATGAAGTCAAAAAGGACAAATTGTTATATTTCTGTATAATGACAAGTAAGGAGTACGATCCGAAAAGTGGATCACCGCAGTAAAATTTATGAAAATATATCAAATGTATTTGATATTTTTAAGCCAATGGAGTTCAATCAATTTAGGCGTTTATATATTGGAATAAAATTTCTAATAAGATTAATTTGGGTGTTTAAACAATTGTGTTTTTTCTTAGTGATTCTCTTTCAATTTTGAGATCTTCAAAAAGGTCAAGTCTATTAAAGTTTTTTTAGGTAATATTATTGTTTATGTATAGAGTGGGGAGAGCGTAAGTGAGAGTTTTACGACAGTTCGTAAAACAAGGACATTATGATTAGGAGTATGATTAAGAATGGTTGTGTGACCAGGTGTTGTACACTAAAGTGAATAAAGTTATTACAACTGTGTTTTTATTATTAATGGCTGTTAATTAATAATATCCCAAGTAATAACGTAACATTGGCGATGAGGCGGTTTAGTAATCCATGTGAGTGCAAGAAAATCTTGATTGTAACGTTCGCGGTCAAGGTCAGTTGAATGTACGTTTCAGTTTTTGTTGGTTCGGAAAAAGAACACTTTTTCTTGGCGAGTTAAAAACAGTCGATTTTAGTGAATGGTTTAGTATAATTAATATTACACCAGTTTAATAAGTTTATTAAATATTGGAAATGGATAAAAACGACAGAAATGGAAACCGTTATAATGTAGTTGTTCCACAGTTAGGGATGAATGAACCGTTCCAGAATTGTTAGGAGCGGCTGGAACTGTTCTTTGAGGTTAGTCACACAAATGAGACAGAAAAGGTTGCTACACTGTTAGTGGTAATCGATCCAGAAATCTATGGTGTACTGAAAAATCTGATGGTTCCCGTGGAACCTAAAAATAAAACGTTTCGCGAGTTAGTTGAAGAGCTTAAAAAACATTATGCTTCACCGCAATTAGAAATAGCTAAATGCTTTAAATTTTACACGCGACGTCAACAAGAAGATGAATCAATCAAAGACTTTATTGTTACCTTAAAGAAGTTATCAAACACGTGTAATTTTGGCAAATTTTTAAATGATGCCCTCAGGGTTATTTTAATTGCTGGTTTAAGAGATGAATCCATGGTTCGTAAACTTCTTTCAGAACCCAAGTTGGATTTTAAAAAAGCTCAGAAATTATGCATTGACATGGAGTTGATAAAAATGCAAAGTCAAGTTTTTCAAGAAGTATCAAGTTCAAATGTTAGTAAGGTTTCGAAAGTGAACGCCAAGTCCAGTTACGTTCCTGCAGTTGTTCAACATCCGTTGAAAAATTTTACAGGTCCCACCCTCACAAAAACAAAAGTTGTTTGTTCAAAATGCAATTGCAATCACAGTGTGTCAGAATGTCCTCGAAATAAATGGAGACGTTTTGTTTGTAATCAATATGGGCATATTGCTAAAGACTGTAGTAAAACAGTGAAAAACATTACAGCAGTTGGCAACCATAATGTGCAGATTATTTCCCAAGCAATAGAACCAGTTGTTGTAAGTTTAGGAATAAATGGAATTCACCATAAATTTCGAAGTTGATTGCGGATCAGCAGTTACGTTGATACCAAATTTTTGGTACATAAAGTATTTTAAATCATGGCGATTAGGTAAGATTGAAAAGTTAAAGTTAACAGCTGCTAATAGCGAGCCCATCGTAGTAAAAGGTATGTTCAAATCTCAGGTATCTTATAATGATAATCATTTAAGTTAACGTTATTTGTTACTAACAATCGATTGCAAAGACCCTTATTAGGTCGAGATTGGTTAGAAATGTTAAACCCTAGTTGGAGAAATTTGTTATTAAACTGTAACGTAGTTACTGACAAAAGTTCTATTGTTGAAATTTTAAAAAGTAAATTTCCAAAAGTTTTTAATGTTGAAAATTTTGAGCCTGTAGAATCTTTTGAAGTTAGCATAGCTACAAAAGATAATGCTCAACCAGTTTTTCAAAAAGCTAATAATGTTCCATACAGTTTAAAAGATAACGTTACTACCGAAATTAACAATTTAGTTAAGCAAGGAATTATAAGTAAAGTTACATCTGATTATAGCCCATGGGCCAGTCCGTTGGTATGTGTTACATGTAAGGATGGAAAGTAACGATTATGTGCAGATTTACGAAAAGTTAATCAGTGTATAGATATAGTGCAATATCCATTGCCCGTAGTCGAAGAATTGTTAAATTCTTTTCATAGCTGTGCTATTTTTGTGAAATTGATTTATGTAATGCATATTTACAGGTTAAAATTCATGATGCATCTAAATAATTATTGACAGTCAATACTCATTTAGGTCTGTATCGCTGGAATAGATTATGTTTTGGTTTAACCAGCGCCCCAGGTCTATTTCAATCAATAGTGGATCAAATACTCGCAGGTTTGAGTTACACACGTTGTTATATTGATAATATAATCATAGGAGGTACTAATGTTAGTGAGTGTGAAACACGTTTGTTTCAAGTGTTTACACGATTAAACCAATTTAATGTTAAAGTTAATATCGAAAAATCTCAGTTTTTTTGTGAAAGTTTATCTTGTTTAAGTTATATGTTAAGGGAAAAAGGTATTTCACCTTGTAAAGATAAAATTACAGATATTCAAAATACGCCCAAACCTGAAAATGTTAAACAGGTAAAGACTTGGTTGGGTTTACTTAGATTTTATCATAAATTTTTACCTAGAGAGTTACCCGTCATCTTAGAACTGTTACATAATTTGACTAGAAGTGGGGTATCCTTTGAATGGACAAAGGATTGCCAAAAAGCATTTGAAACAGGCAAACATCTATTGTCTGAACAAACCCTACTTATGCTGTACAATCCCACACTACCGTTAGTTGTGACAGTAGTAGCGTTGGAGTTGGAGCAGTTTTAGCTCAGTTAGTTGATGGAATAGAAAGATCTATTCTGTTTGCTTCCTCCACTCTATCTCCTACAGAAAGGGGATATAGCCAAATTGAACGGGAAGCGTTAGCAATTGTTTCTGCTGTTAAAAAATTTGCAAAATATTTAATCGGTAGACATTTTACTATAGTCACCGATCACCTACCGTTACAAACTATTTTTAACCTTATAAAAAATATTCCACCAGTTACAGCGGGAAGATTGCAGCGTTGGGCAATTTTACTGACAGGTTTTAATTACTCTATAAAATATAAAAGGGACGTAACATCCCTAATGCTGATGCATTATCGAGGTTACCAGTTAATCAACCGACGTTAATTGATGATAGTCTAAATATTGAATGTTTTTTTGTTGCTCAAAAGTTTGTTTCATTTCATCAAGTTAATGAAGCCACAGCTCATGACCATATTTTACTGGAAGTTAAAAATTACATTGTTAAAGGATGGCCAAAGAAAGTTAAATGCGAACTTAAGCCATATTTTAAAGTTCGTACAGCACTATCAATTAAACATAATTCGATTCTGTTTGGGAATAAAATAATTATACCCACAACGTTAAGAAGTAAAGTTATAAACCTACTTCATGAAGACCACATCGGTATTGTTCGTACAAAAATGTTAGCATATCAGTTTTATGGTGGCCGGGTCTTAATGACGATATAGACAAGATGGATCGATCTTGTGAAAGTTGCCAATTTACCCAAAATACTACTGCTGAAGCAGTAATCGAAAAATTAAGTCAAGCTTTTGCTTGTTTCGGGTTTCCACAAGTGGTAATATCCGATTGTGGACCTCCATTTACCAGTTATGCCTTTAAATCGTTTTTAGAAAGTAACAATATAAAGGCTGTGAATAGCCCCTCTGTTCTAACGGGTTGGCAGAACGTGGGGTGCAAACAATTAAAAGAATGTTTCTAAGGTCAGTAATTTCTAGTAGGAGCATTGATTCCTTGGAACTTAAACTGCTAAAATGTTTATTTACATACCGTAATACACCGTGTACTGCTACAAAGCGCACTCCAGCTCAAATCATGATCCACCCTCAAGATAAATTTCATCCGTTGTCCTATAAGGATAATAACGTGTTTTCCCGCTACGTTGTAAATGACAAAGTTTTCGTTAAAAATCCAAAAAAGGAGATAAGGAAATGGATACCAGGTAGGATTTTTGAAGTCGTCAGTAAACTTACCTACCTAGTCCGTCTAGAAAGTGGTGTAGTTCGTTTGGTTCATCGTAACCAAATGCGAAAAAGTTATTTAGGCGATAATAATCATCCTCCGTTGTGTTCCAGTTTTGAGGATGACTGGTAAAATTTAAAAGTTATGGTTAATAACTGCCCAAACCTAATCCGGTACCTGTAGAGCTGAAACACCCAATTAGAACCAAAACTGTACCTATTAGGTTTAAAGACTATTTGTAATTTATTTAAAAGGGAAAGGAGTGTTATGTATAGAGTGGGAAGAGTGCAAGCGAGGGTTTTACGACAGTTCATAAAACGAGGACATTATGATTAAGAGTATGATTAAGAATGGTTGTGTGACCAGACGTTGTACACTAAAGTGAATGAAGTTATTACAACTGTGTTTTTATTATTAATGGCTGTTAATTAATAATATCCCAAGTAATAACGTAACAATTATGTATTAATTTCGAATGCAAAAAATTAGGTTCCAAAGTGTGTTTATTGTAAGATATGTGGTGACCAAAAGCTGATTTATCCGATTTATTCAAATGTTCTTCTATTCTCACCCTCAGTGGTCTGCCAGTTCTACCAATATAGGTAGCCTGACAATCTCCACAATTTAGTTTATATACATAGCCACTTTTTGATAATGGTTCAATAAGGTGTTTAGAGTGAACTAAATGTTGTTTCAATACATTACATGATTTGAATTCTTCTTAATTTTCTTTGGGAATTAAACCACTGATAGTTTTTAAAATCAACTTTATTTACGTTTCGATCCATGACCTAGGATCGTTGTCAAAATAATAAAAACGTCAAGTTTTTGACAACGATCTAGGTCATGGATCGAAACGTAAATAAAGTTGATTTTAAAAACTATCAGTGGTTTAATTCAAAAGAAATGAAAATACTAAACAAACCACAACAAACATACAGGGAGTATGATTTGAATGACACAAAGATCGAGTTGCTATACTTTTCTACTGCTTTTTTGATTTTGTTATTAAGGTTAGATTCAATAAAAGGAATTGAAATGAAATGTTTTTCAAATTTATTTTCAGTGGGGGTGATATAAACTTGTTTAATGAGTTTTTTATTCTTTATACTATCGATCAATTTAGAAACAAAATGGGGTTATATCCATTGTTAATTGCTATTTGTTTTATTTTATTACCTTCTTGATTATAATTCGATTTAGATAAAGGAATATGGGTAAGTCTGTGTATATAACAATTGAAAGCTGCCATTTTGTGTTGCCAACAATGGTTCGAAGTTGCTGGTATAGTGCGATTAGTTTGTGTAGGTTTCCTATAAATGTTGTAATGTAACTGGTTGTTATGTTTAAAAATCGTCAAATCTAGAAAGTTAAGCTTATTTTCAGATTCTATTTCCAAAGTGAATTTAATATTAGAATGAACTTTATTAATACTAGACAAGACATGTTGAGCAGTTTCAGCTGAACCTTTAATGAAAACCAAGCAATCATCAACGTAACGAAACCAGAGTATAATCTGTGGATTTCTATCGGTTGAAATACAATTGTTTTCTAAATGATTGATAAAAACATCTGCAAGAAATGGAAATAAGCTACTTCCCATCGCTAATGATTCTGATTGTTTATAGGTAATGGAATGTAACAACTTTTTTTTATTAGTATGCCTATGCTCTGCCAAGCCCACATGTGATGAACCTGACAAGCCCCCCTCCCCATGCTTGCTCAAATATAAACAAAAAAAAACCTTCCTCATGTGGGATACCACAAGAGACAGTTCTTGGGCCAATATTTTTCATCGATATATATTAATGATTTATTATTATTAAATATTGATAGAAGTATTGTCCTTAGTTACAGTAAAAACATGGTCAGAAGCCAAACATAAAATTTCCAATAACCTACTATTATAATGAACTGTTTAAACGTTAACTTTCTTATAATAATTTTTTATACAACAACATACATGGTAGTTGTATGTTATAATGATAATTTGCCATCTTTAGATGATATTATAATTCATAATCATGACAACTGTGGTTTGAACGAAAGTGTAATTGCAATACAAAAATAAGTGCTGTGAACAAAATTAAATATTTAGGTGTAATATAAGATTGCAACCTTAAATGGGAAGGGCATATCAACTACTTGTGCAAAAAAATTCGAATATAATGATATATTTTATTAGGCTAAAAAATGTATCATGTATTAAACAATTAAAAACTGTATACTTTGGACTAGTTCAATCTCTACTTATATATGAAATTATAATTTGGGGAAGAAGCGCATTATATTCAGGCTAGTACAGTAATTATACTTGTTTCCAAAGTTGTGCTGTTTTTGATATATTTAAATCTTCTTTATTCTATTTCTTTGACATCCTTTTCAATAATTCCAAGTTATATTCATGTTGTTTTGTTTCTCTTTCGATTGTTACATTTTACACACACCGAAGTGGCATACTGCAGTTGAGAATTATTAAAACTTCAACTTTTAAATCATTCATCTCCAAATAATTAAGGTTCCATAAAGTAATATTATTTTAAAAACTTATGCTCTGTTTCTATGTATTCATAATAATAAAATTTACGATAAAATGATCTCCAAAGTAATCTTGAACTCGTTTAAGGAAAAAATTATTGTTCTATTTGTTCTTTTATTCTTACTTCTATTCTGAAAGTCACTAAATACCCAGAAGTTTTTGAAATGTTATTACTAATAACTGTTGTCCTATATAAAGATCATAACATTGTCTCTAGTAATCAATAATAATATAATTTGAAATAGATCACACAAAATTAATCAGAGAGTGATTAAAGTTACTAGAATCTATTTAATCAGTTTACAGATATACTGCAACATAGTGTCTGTGAATATAGTTATAGAATAGAATAGATTTATTTGTACCCATGTATACATGGTAGTTCACTGTCACATAAAAGTCTACATATAATAAATATACAATATATGATTAATTTAAATTGATTAAATATTACTTCTAAAAAAGGTTGTCACTTAAAAATTCATCAACTATGTAATAACATCGTTCTACAAGCTTTAAATTTTGTAAGTGGTTTTAATGATCGTATGCTGCTTGGAAGTTTATTATAAAATGTCGGTGCCATATATATAAAAGATTTTTTTGTTTGAGTTGAATTAGGTTCTTGAATACACCTATCCCCCGATTTACACGGTACTTGTTTTACACGTTCTCGCTTTTACACGGTTTTCCAAATAAGTTTTTTTTTGTTTTTATCGCACTCTACTAAATGCTACTGTGATTGAACACGTGCGCTGTGTACACATCTCACGGGGAATCCCGAGCTTATGTGCTGACTTGCTGCACACGCACACTGTGTCTGTATTTCTTCGCATAAAATTAAAGATTTATCTACAGAAAATTGTACATTTGAGTGAAAGTTTCACAGTTTCAGAAAGATTTAATTTTCCATATTCGTAAATTACAAGTGAATGCATAATTTAGATTATTATAAATTAACGGCTATGATTACAGTAAAATTCAGAGGGAAAAATGCAGGAAATTTTGGAGGGAAATCATGGCACCTAAAAATATTGAAAAAAATCACAACTGTTAAATAGCAAAATTATGCATTTTCTGCAAGCTTTTTGATTTACACGGTTTTGACTTGAAAATTTTTAATTTTCGATAGGTGTATATTTTTCATGGTCTCTTTGCTTTTGTCCATTTTTCTATTTAACGCTAATAAAATAGACATCATTTCAGATTGTTATGATATCTGCTGTTCTTCACTTTGACTTTGTCACAATTGTTGCCCTTGCATTTCCGTTGATACATCCTGAAAAATTACACTTTCTTGAGACCCTATTTCTACCCCTCGATTCCTTAACGCTTCTCTAATTTCTTTATTCGTTTATCCATTTTTATTTAATTTCAAAAACTTTTAAAATTTTTAATATTTCAAAAATTCCTTGCAGATTTTAATTTCTTAACCCTTATGCTTTTTAAATTAAATTTTATTCGTGCCTCTACAATTTTCTAAATTTCTCGCTCCTACGATTTTTAAATTCTTATTGTGTTGTTCTCGCCCCTACGATTTTTTTTTTAATTTTTAAATTCCTTTAGTGGTGTTCTCGCCTGTACGATTTTTAAATTTCTTTTGTGATGTTCTCGCAGCTACGATTTGGGTCGCCATTAATTTGGCGTGATTTGTCCCATGATTGGGCGTGTCATTAAATTTGCTATGAAATTCCTTATTACGCCCCACGTTTGTGCACAATTTATTTTGCTATGATCTAGCCCTTTTGGTATTCAAGCCCTTACGATGGGCGTCATTTTTATTGCTATGAAATGCCCTACGATTGGGCGTACCAGTTTTATTGCTATGCTATATTTATTTGATATGAATTTTTATTTGATATGATATTTACTTTATTTCCTTTAAGTCCCAATGTTGTACTTTGTTTTTTTTTTATTTATTTGTTTACCACGACTAGCTCACTGAATGCTCGACTTGCTAATAATAAAAATCTTATTTTAACCTTTAAATGGATTCAAATAAAGCAGTTCAAAAACACACAATATAATAATTGACAATATGTACAATGTTGTGTAAACTCCAAATTTTCCCTTGTATAGAATATTTACATTTACCAAATTTATGCTTTCCTGAAAGCCAGCAAAATATATCTTTTAATTACTCTCAAGTATCTTCGAACGTCCTCAGATGCTTTTCCTGTTTTCATATTTTTCAAATGACCTTTTTGATGACTCTTACAAATTCATAATGTATAGCAAATATTAACTCTGAAACAGTCTTTAAAAAAATAAAATGTTTAAAAATCGCTAACCTGGAATGCTCACTGGAGTTCCCCCATAGTCTGTGGTCTGCATCCCTTGTTGTCCGCTTTACTTATTGGCCAGAATTATCCACTTTTGAGCTCTGGCATTTTTAGATTTGCGTTAAGGCTGAGATCTGGACATGAACATCGACTCAACAAAAGTCGTATCAACAACAATAGGCATCAACAAAATTGCCGTCCAAAGAAGGCTCAACAAAAGCCGTCCCAATAAAAGAAGCCTCAACAAAAAACCATCCCAATAAAAGAAGCCCTGTTTTGTTAAATATTAGAAACAAATTTAATTAATTGTTTAACTTACGTCTATTTGTAGATCGGCTTATTTTTAGTCGCACAAATTTTTGCACTTTCAAATTTCTTTTATACTGAATTTTATTTCACTAATAATTACGTAACTTTCTACTGTATTTGAGCATAGTTGGTGCTTGGTTGAATATGAACTAAATGTTTATTCATTCTCTATTGTATTTATAAACACTTTCCACCAATCGTTTCCATTGGCGTGTTTATCGATTAAGGCTTGTACTTTGCCTTATCACTGGCAGATCTCGGTATTTTCTCAAATTCCCTGGTTTAATTCTTCGACGAAATGCTTTATCGATCATGTAAGCGTTTTGTATATTACAGCATTTTATTAGGATTTCCGATTATTGCTTTCAGCCGGTCACATATTTAATGTTTAAAAGTCCAAGACTTGTCATATAGTTGACCCGCTTGGTTTTTATTTGTTTGTTACAGAATGTTGGTTTTCTGAACAAATGTTTTCTTTCTAGTCACGTATTTAGTGACGGATTAAGATGCGTTTGCATATAGATGCGTTGATATTTTCGACATAATTATTAAATATTTGGAATGCCAATTTATCTATGTTTCCCGATAATTTTATTTGCTGCAATTAGTTGCTTCTAAAATCTTATCTTTACTTGTAAATTATACTTAAATATATTATGCGACGCACACATTATCCTAATTAAATGGTATCGGATTATTACTAAATGAGTTTCTTTCTCATGCATTTAATCAAATATCCTTTATATACAGTGTCCTATGACTTAATCTACCCTCTTATCATAGCAATATATATGAACACAAAATCTTGTATCATGACTATGAACTGAGCTGGCCGGAACATAATGGATAGAATTTTTATAGAATCAAATAAGTGTCTAATAAATGAACATTGGGTAAAAAGTTAGTACATTGAGCTTCTTACAAAGAGGTATGCAGTGAGCACTCATTGATACGCCTAGCACAGTTCGGATTACTCTTTTTTGTAATTTAAATACTACAGATGTATTAACTAGACATGAATTACCCCAAAAGGCAATACAATATCTCATTCTCGATTCCAACAACGTAGAGTAACATATTTTTGAACAATGCACTGGTAATTTCCTGGCCACTGATGCAAGTGCATAGCGTACTGAAGATAGCTTAGTTGATAAGAAACTAATATGCTCACACCAGCTGAGGTCCTGATCAACTGTTATATCAAGGAATTTTGTAAAACTAACTAAATTTAGTGACAGGTCTGATATGATACTGTTCTGCAAAGATGAAAATTTGAAATTAATTGATTCATTTACTGTTAGCTTATTTATATAACACCAATTTTTCATTAACAGATGGTCTGTGCTTAATTTTTCTTTTAGTGATTCCGTAGTTGTAGCATTCCATTGAAGATTAATATCGTCTGCATATAAAGTAGTTTTGGCATATTTAGTGCAGTTTGTGAAATCATTTATAAAGAATAGAAATAAAATGGGGCCCAAGATATCCCCGAGGCACTCCAAGAATTTAACATAACTTTTTTCGATATCATATATGTATTTTTTGTTTTGATTCTTACGGACTGTGATCTGTTTACAAGATAGGATTAACTACACCCCTAAATCCACAAAATTCTAATTTTTGCAACAGGATTAAGTGATTTACAGAACCAAATGCTTTACTTAGATCAACAAATAAGGCAGTCAAGATGCTGTGTCTACTATTTAATGTTCTGTACAGATAGTTCATAAAATTATACATTGCGTCAATTGTAGATTTTTTAGGACAGAATCCAAACTGATTGGGACTAAATATTTTAAATCTGAAAGCAAATTTAAAAAGTCATCATTTTACTAATGTTTCAAAGACTTTTAAAAAGATGAACAATAAAAATTATTTATAGTGAAAGTGCCCCCTTTGTGTAGTGGTACAACTATTGCAAATTTCAGACAAGCTAGGAATATTCCAGAAAGAAAAAAATCATTTATTAGGTCCGAGAAGTGACATAATGTCAAGTGGTAAAGCAAGTAAGACTTTTGTAGAGATGTTATCATGAACAGCAGTATTTTTATTTTGGATGGAGTGTAAAACGTTTAAAACCCATTGGCAATCTGTTGGGAAAAATGTAAAGGAATTGGAGATGCAACTACCATTTTTGTGCAAAAAGTTAATGGCAGTTGAAATAGGTTCTTTAATATTTTCAGATAATAACAAAGCTGCAGTAGCAAAATGGTTATTCAAAGTATCAGCTATATTCTTTTCATTGCAATTTTCAATGTGATTTTTATACTAGATGTGCTTCTACCCGATAATTCATTCACAATTTACCACGTTTCCGATTGTACGTTTCCAGAATTTGAGATGCGATATGCAAGAAATTGCGATTTTGCTAATTTGACTCCTTTTTTTAAAAATTGTTTTGTAACAAAGATATTCTTTAATAAAAGTTGAGTTTTGAAAGTGCTTACAGATAGCATGTAATGATTTTTGTTTCTTGCAAATATTTTTATACCTTCTGTCAATCAATATTTCTGTTTATTCTTTAAATGACATTTAACTAAAGGGAAGGATTTAGAAAATACCAATGCAATATTATAAACCAATGATTGATTTTTATATTGACTTCTGAGCATAGTGTAGTAAAGCTATTAAAATTCTGGGTGTTATAAATCCTGCTATAATAGAAACTGTTTAATGTATTTAAATTCAAATTTGCTTGCAAATGTATAAATTCATGATCTGACAAATCATTTGGTACTGCAGATGTATTAACAAACACATCTTGAATTAAATTTAAAACTACATAATCTATTAATGTACTTGACGTATTTGTTATCCTAGTGTCCCGCATAACATGCATTTTCAAATTGTAAATATTTAAAAGTTGTTTTAGCCTAATAACATTCTTATCGGAGACATTTTTATAGTTAATATTAAAATCACCACTAATAACGGTGGTCTCTTTTTTAATATCTCATCATCATTAGGTCTTCAGTCCTGGAACTGGTTAGACGCGTACCATCATTGTTTCCTATTCTGAACTAACCTACAGATTTCCCTGAAATTTGCACAGTCTGCATCTATCACTATCTGATCTAGGTCAACATCTACCTCTTTTTTCCTATCTCTGCTTGTAATATATCCCATACTATTACCCAAAAATCCCTTAGAACGTATTCTGCCCTTCTATTTCTCTTATCTTTTTCCCCAGATATCCTTGTTTACCTACTATTTCTATAACCTATTTGTTATTATCTGTGTCTGTCCATGCTATTGTCCTCATACATCTGAAGCACAGCATTTCAGAAGACTGCTACCGTTTTTCTGTCTGCTTTTCAGACTGCCCGTATTTCATAGGCATACTGTGCTGTGCTCCACACATATGCTTTCAACAATTTTCTTCTTGTTCTATGTTTGTTGTCTTTCCTCATAGACGCTGTTCTTTCTTGTTAGATGTCGTTCGGTCACCTTCTATTGTTTTACAATTATATGCCCTATTTCTGCGACCTTCAGTGGTTGTGAAGGGAGGTTAGCAGCCTGTGGCTGCCAAGTTCCCCCAACACTTAACCATTTACTGATTTACTATATTTTCCAATATATCTTTTCGCACATTCAACATTAGTTGCAGATATTTCGCAACCAACAACTAGTTGTTTATACTAATCATCAGATTTATCTGCGCTTATTTTTTCGTCATTAGGTTTTCCGTCTCAAAACTGGTTGGACACGTACCTGCACTTATTTATATTCTGAGCTAGCCTACATAGTTCCCTGAAATTCTCACACAGCATGTGTATACAGCTCGTTCACCTTCTATTGTTTTCTAATTTTATGCCCTATTTCACCGAGATTCAGTGAAGGGGGTTAAGTAACCTGTGGCTACCAAGATCCCCCAACACTTAGATATTTGCCGACATAATGGTTTTCCAGTAAATCCTTTCACCCACTTAACATTATTTGAGAATGTTGCCCAACCAATTCTTGTAGTTACTTATAGTAATCATCGTGTTTAAGCACAGTTATTTTCTCGTCATTAGTTTATCCATCTTGGGATTGGTTGGATGCGTACCTCCATTGATTTCTATTCTGGGCTAGCCTACACATCTCCCTGAAATTCCTGCAGCCTACATCTTTTACTATCTGGGCGCAGTAGTCTAACCTAGGTCTGCCTCCTCTTCTCTTTTTCCTATCTCTGCTTCTAATATATTCTGCACTATTCCCTCATGCCGTAGTATGTGGCCTATCATCCTATCTCTCATATTTTTTACCGTTTTCCACATATTTCTTTCTTCCCCTACCATTTTTAGTACCTCTTCGTTCTTAACCTTGTCTGTCCATGATATCTTCATCATACGTCTGTAGCACCACATTTCAAAGGCTTCTAGCTTTTTCTTGTCCGCTTCTCCTACTGTCCAGGCTTCACAGCCGTACAGTGCTGTGCTCCACACATATGTTTTAAGCAATCTTTTCCTTGTTTCCATGTTTGTGGTCTTTGAGCACAGGAGTTGCTTTTTCTTGTTAAATGTAGCACGACCTTGTGCTAATCTTTGTTTTATATCTTTTGTACTTTTCCCATCTTGCGTTATTTGGCTTCCTAGGTAGCAGAAATCCTTAACCTCTTGTAAGTTCGTGTTACATACTTGTATTCTTGTTTTTGATTTATTTTCCCCACCTTTGCATAGTAGAACTTTAGTTTTAGTTTTGTTAATTTTCATACCGTATCTCTCTGTTAGAACCGTTTCCATTTCATTAAGAGCAGCTTCTAACTCTTCCTTGCTAGACGCTAATACCGCTATATCATCTGCAAATCTAAGCATATCAATTTTTTTTTAAAAAATATCTATAATATCTATAATATTTTGAAATCATTGTGATAATGTTTTTATTGTTTTGTGTTGATATTACTATGTTATTTAGATAATGAATATCCTTGGAAGTGGATTGGGTGTAACGAACATTTTGTGCCCTCCTAAGTTTCTAGGTATCACACAGATAGACTACATTTATGGTTAATTGAAAGAATTAATTCCAAAATAAAAATAAATAACAAACAAATTAGTGCAATATTAAGAAAACCATTATTACAATAACATAGGAATTGTACCGAAGGGATCGAGTATACATTAAAAATGGAGCACAGACGATCATTTTAAATTGCGCTAATAATTGAAAGAAGAAAAATATATGGTTGCAAACAGGTAATTCGGTAAAACAGATAGACCATCTAAATTACACGTGTAATTAATATAAATCCCACTTTCCATCATGTTTGCAAGCCAACTATTAAATACATATATAAAGATAATTGCACAAGTTAAGTTGATTTTTAATATCATGTTATAGTTAAAAATATGGAATAAGGTACAGGTATTAAGATTAATTAAATAACAAAGTTGTCATAAGACACCAAATCCTTGCAGTTCAGTAACATGTAAGTGATTTAAGCGCAACTAATTCTAGTTTCAATAAAAATATCAACATTGTGTACAATAAATAATCGCATTCAAAATAAGTACAATATTGCTCAATTCTCCTAATTTTAATTTTTAAAGCAATTTCACTGGGCCACAGAGCACCGATAACCTGCATATCTGAATATTTGTGATTACTAATAAAATAACCTTGATAAAACTATCCTGTAACTGTTACGTGAATAGAAATTATTATTATATGCAAAAGATCATTTGTTTTAAAGAATTACTGTTTCCGTTTTGGCTTTGGTGAACCTTGGAGTACAGAGTTATAAACTCTCGATAAATCTCTTTCAATACGCACTCAGTACTGATAATCTGCATATCAACATTTGTCATTCATATAGAAATAACCTTTATACAACCTTAATATAACTGTTAGTTAAATACAAATTATGTTAAAAGCACAACGTCATAATTATAACATAATTACTTGTTTCGATTTTGGCTTTCCTGCACCTTAGAATACAGAGTTTTAATCTCTTCAACAAATCTCTTCCAATATGCAGGAGCTACAGAATATTTTATTCGATGTTCTAGTGGATATTGTAAATCATATCTAATTTTGGATGGATCTCCTTCGATTTCTACAGCTAAAATTAATAAAATTACATTTGAGCCAAAATAAAGTTTAAATAATGTACTTTCAACCCGTAATAACTTTAAATCGTGATTGATATCTAAGTGATGATCCGAGAAACAACTAACAAGTTTAGTTAAATTATAAATATCAGTCCTTAATATTAATTCAAGATTTTCTTGTGCTTTCCAAGCTATTAATTCGCCAAGCTGCTCCACCTGAAATACATAACTCACGTTAGAAAATTAAGCAATGCATTAATTGTTTTGTATAAAAATTGTTTTTTGTATAATTATAGAAAATTATCGTATTTTTCTTGACCTTTCTTATCAAATTAATACATATTTATCTCACTTTACAATAATAACTGAATTTATTACATTGTTTTAAGAATATTATTATTATTATAGCATGTTTATACTGTTGAAATTGGGGTATAAGAGAACATTTTAACAGTTTTGCAATTGCTAAATGTAATTACTGATTTTTGTTTCCCCTTCCATTAATAAATAATGATAATACAAAATCCAAAGATAAAATCATAGGGTGCCTGGTATCTTTATAAGTATGTACCAATTAAATATGATGAAAATAAATAATTTTTAATAAGATATACTAATAATTAATCAGAACATTATTAGAGCAAGTCACATCATACGTGGCACTAGTAACGATAATGTTTTTACTATCAATAATCAATACTAACATTGCTATCAAACCTTACTAAATTAGAAAGACATTCGATATTCTTTCATTAAAATATTATCAATTTGGATAACCTCTCGCAAGAATACAAATTTAATATTTAATTTCAATTTAAATATCCAACATAAAAATTTTCATACCGTTATTCTTAATGTTCGTAAGTTCCTGATTGGCTTATAAAAATAATTTAATTGTATAAGCAAACTTAGTAAAACAAAATTTCAAACTATGCGTCATCACGTTAATCAGTTTAATGTTCTTCATTAGATTATACTGCAGATTTGGATAACATTATGCGTCAAGCAACTAATTACTAACTTCATAAGATTAAACTAAAACTGTTTAAAAATCATGTGTAAATAGTCTGCAAGATTGCCATTGATTTTATTCTTTGCCTTTATATGAATTTAGTTTACTTGTTTAAAATATTTAATTATTGTTGGAGTGTTTCTACACATGATACATATTACTAGATGAAATACATATTTTGAACAGCTACATACTGAAAACAACAATTTATAATCAACAATTTGTAAGTTTAAGTCAATCATATGATTTCATGACTTTGTTGATGTTTTGTAAAGTTAAGGTGCGACAAAAGCACCAAAACTAGTCATTGGTTGTTTTCTTTTTACAAATTACTAACAAACACAACTGATGTAAACAATACAGGATGTGTTGCATATGCATTCTAACATTACAAATATCAAACATAACAATTGCTTATGATTTGGAAGAAAATTAGTGTGTAACAGATTTTCAATGCACTAACTTCTAAAATTGTTCTACATTTAAATTTTATCAATGAATTACAATGTAGAATGATTTGATGATAAATATTAACTTTAATTTTAACCCGATTAAAGAAAATTACATAATCCTGAAAATACAAAAACATCCAGGATTACCCAGGTAGTGAACAACCAAAGAGGAGGTGGTTATGTCGTTTTATATGGAATGCAGAATCGTTATTCGTACTAGATGAAAGCTACAGCTTCGCAACAAAAACAGAAAGTGTATTTTAAATTTAGATATTACACTTGATAACTACACAGAAGAATCAAACAAAAACAATGTCGTTAATAATTTTTAATGATAGTCAAAAACTTAAAGTGATCCATATAGTGTTTCTAAGTCGATTTCTCATTGGTTGATAATTATTGTAAATATTATACTGTACATTTTGATATTTGAAGATATTTGTTAGAATAGCTCAGTAACCACTTGCAGGTTTCTGAACGCATTCCGTTAAGTTAGAATTTAAGGGACGCATGTGTACAGACGATCGATCTAGTCGACAAGTTAAAGGACTTTGCTTTTAGATTTCAAGATGGCAGGTCAAAAAAGCTTCCCTTGGCGGATAAAAAAGTAATGTTTTGTAAGTCGATAATGTGGTTGCTATTTCAGGTAACCTGATTACATCTGGTAATTCCAGCCTTGTTTTGAGTGTGATGTTGATACTTATTGTAAAACCGTTAGTTATTTAATCATTGAAGGAAATATTTATGTGTTACCTGTTGCTTTTGGCTTACAATTTGATGCTGGAGGTTTTACTTATGATGTTAAATATGTAATTTTATGAGATTTACGCTTTTATTGAACCTGTTTATGTATAAATGAGTGTTTTTGTTTTAATGACAGTAAAACTAACATGTTTATTTGAAGTAATGTTTATTTAGTATTTAATAAAGAGTTTGAACTTCCATTGCATTGTACTTATTGCAGAATCAATAGTAAGTGTACCCTTACTGTGATTTTACGAGCAATTTGTACCAACCTCATTCCTTAGATATGAACAGCATTATATTTCTGTTATATTTGTTTTGATTTTAAGATAGAAATTGAATTAAGCACAACATTGTTGGGTATATTTTTTGTTTGTAATTTTTAATGCCACAATGTGTTTAAATTTTTAAAAGTATGTTTTAACCGATGCAATCATAATGAATAATTTTTAACATTTGCTTACTAGATTTAATATATTTAATTAACATGCATTTATATAAAGATTTAGCGCATGAATCTGGGCTTGTATTTATAATGTAAAATTTTGGGTATGTATTTGCTGCCTACATGTTTTATAATGTTTGATATTTGTGATTCATTTGACATTGTTACTATGTGTAATTGTTTTGTTTCAGCGTATTAATCACATTTACAACTGCACTGCTCATATTTCAGTTTAAACTTAATTATATCGTTTGTTGTTTTATATATCCTATTATCTAGCCGATGTTCCTATATAATTAACTAGTATTTAACGTTTGTGATAATTGTTGTGATGTAATTAAATTGAACGTCTGGTATGGCCGACCATCTCGTGCCTTCGCGTTTGCAGTTATGACTATGTTGGAGATAGTCTATTAAATAATAAGTACCTTTTTAACTACGCGCAATCATACTATAAGTTCACTTCAGCGATTCATGTCGTCTTGTCAATGTATTTGTACTTGTACTCTTGCAAATAACAAGAAGTCTGGAAAGCTGGAAACTGTTAATACATGTATGTGGGTGTGTGTGCTGGAGCCTTGTTGAATATTACTAACATTTTATGTCCGGGCGGGGAGGAACATTGGTAGTCAAGGCAGATTTTACCTTCCTGGTGTCACCCCTCTTCAACTTTAGCTAGATAGTATTGGTTATCCAACATCAGTACCTACCAGAAAAGACTAGCTAGTTTACACTAACGTTTCTTCAATTGTCATGTGTGGTATGTCAGGATAACAGTTTACATCCCGTTTAATTGACTGGGTGACCTGGGTACTTGTACATTACCCGTCCTTGTCGAGATGTGCCCAATGCAGTTGGAAGTGTGAGGGCAGTTTGGGGTTTTCTCTGCAGTGCTCTTTCCCCAATCACCCAGGTTGAGTACGACACTGTTTGCTTTAAATGTCATTTTCTATGCTTTCATGTGAATTGCCTATTTATTGATTATCCTTTTGATTAAAAGTAAAGTTAGCTAAATGCTGTAGTTTTATTTCAAACCTTCCCGCCTTAACGCCATCTCCCCAGTATAAATTTGGGTTACATTATAACAACACAACGTAGGAGTCGTCGAGTAACTGCCACTTGATGTTATATCATAAAGCCCAGTGTATCGTTTATAGAGGGCGTTTGGGTCAGCCTACAAACTCAATCATAATTTTCACATTTAAAGACTTTTATCAGAGGTATTTGTCATTTCCTACTACTAGTGTTCTCAGTGAACAATGTGGTCTAAAACTAGTAAAACATAGGTACATGCATTACAGATTTAAAGGGAAAAATGCAGCAAAGCTTTTAGTTTTAAATAAAAGGGCTAGTATTAAACTTTCAGTATTAGTAGTAAGCCAAATAACGTGAGATCGAAAGAGCACAAAAGATATAAAACAAAGATTAATACAAGGTCATGATACATTTAACAAGAAAAAGTAACTACTGTGTTCAAAGACAACAAATATAGAAATAAGGAAAAGTTTGCTTAAAACATATGTGTGGAACACAATACCATACGGATGTGAAAGCAGGACAATAGGAGAAGCGAACAGAAAAAAGATAGAAGCCTTTGAAATGTGTTGCTACATACGTATGATGAAGATATCATGGACAGACAAAGTTAAGAACAAAGAGGTACTAGAAATGGTAGGGGAAGAAAGAAATATGTGAAAAACAGTAAAAAAAAGTAGAGAAGGATGATAGGCCACATACTAAGGCATGGGGGAATAGTGCAGAATACATTAGAAGCAGGGATAGGAAAAGAGAGAGGTAGAGGTAGACCTAGGTTAGACAATTGCATACAGATAGTGAAAGATGGAGGTTGTGGGAATTTCAGGGAAATGTGTAGGCTAGCTCAGAATAAAAAACAATGTAGGTACGCATCCAACCAGTTTCAAGATGGAAGACCTAATGACAAAAAAAAATAACAGCACTTGAACCTGATGATTATCTGTATCTAGGCTGTGGAAATTTCAGGGAACTGTGTAGGCTAGCTCAGAATAGAAATAAGTGGAGGTACACATCCAACCAGTTTCAATACGAAAAACCTAATAACGAAAAAAATAACTGCACTTAAAACTGATGATTGTTATAATCAACTACAGTTGTTGGTTTTGAAATATTTTGAACTAACGTTGATTGTTCGAAAGGATATATTGGAAAACTATTAATTCTGGGTTGAGATCTTCTTAGCCACAGGCTGCTTAATCTCCTTCAGATACCATTGAACATTGGGGAAATATGGTATATATTTGTAAAACAATAGACGGGGAACCAAACTGCATCTAACAAGAAAGAGCAGAGGCTATGTTCGAAGACAACAAACAAAGAGAAAATTGTTGAAAGCATATGTGGAAAACAAAAAAAAAATAGGAGAAATAGAAGGGCGGGATACGTTCTAAGACATTTTTGGAGAATAATGTGGGATATATTACAAGCAGAGATAGGAAAAAAAGAGGTAGAGGTAGGCCTAGATCAGACTAATGCACGCAGATATTGAAAGATGCAGACCGTGGAAATTTCAGGGAAATGAGTTTTGGAGAATAGTGCGGGATATATTACAAGCAGAGATGGGAAAAAAAGAGGTAGAGGTAGGCCTAGATTAGACTAATGCACGCAGATATTGAAAGATGCAGACTGTGGAAATTTCAGCGAAATGAGTAGATTAGCTCAGAATAGGAAACAAAGAGGGTACACGTCTAACCAGATCCAGGACTGAAAACCTAATGATGATGGATTAAAAGTAGTAGACTGATCTCGGAATTTAATTCAAGCATAAAAATAAACATAAAACCTGTTAAAACTGTAACTACTTTGCATGTTATGTCTTAGTCAGAGTCCAAAGAAAATTTATGTTCGTTTAATAGCTCTTTAGCAATTGGCTTAGGATAAAGGATATGTTGAATATTGTGGATGTCATTAACACTAATAACGATTCTTAAACTTTTTATTACTAAAAGTCACTAAGATGAACTAACCTATTTCAAACTATATGTTATTCATAAATATAAAAAAATGTATCAACGCCTTGAACTCTTCTACAAAAATTGTAAGTTGGTGTGTCTGTGTAATTTAATTTTTGTGTGAACAAACAATAAAACGTAAAATTAAAAAAATCTACTGTATAATCTTGAGCAATTAGTTTTTCTAATTGAAAAATAATTAAAAATTTCATGTCATTGATAAATTAAATGTGCTGAAACGAGCAACAAATGCAATGCGTGGGCATCACGGTAAATAAAAACTGAAGGCACAAAGAGAAAAATCAATCTTAAATGGACATACTAACAGTGAAGCATCCTGTATAATTTTGATTTCATGTATAGTAGTTGTCAGTAAGCATGGCACTGCAATAAATTAGCGATTTGTTATGAAATGCTCGTAACAAAAATAAAAGATTTTACGGACAGGTAGTGTCAGGCGCAGGATAATTCATTGCGGGGTAAGAATAAACTGCCAACGATGACACGAACCATTGGTTCCTAGAGAATAAAATATACAAAGTTTCAAGTACTTATAGCTTAACCTGTACAGTCGTCATTTCTCTTTCGTTTGTCGAATGCCAGGCCTTCGATTGGGATGATGTATTAAGGTATGGTCAACCCAATACAAGTTTCATAGTACACCACACCTTTCTCACAAACAAAAAATTTGTCCCTCGGCTTCCACTTCAATTCATGCAACACCTCAGATCGAAAAGGGAAGTTGGTTTCCTACTTTACCTTAACTAACTACAAATTCAACATTTTCTATATACACTTCAGGTTATTTGAACTTTTCAAAAAAAGAAACCGTGTTCTGATTTCAGCATACCATACTTCGTGCTCAATTTACAAAATATACTCACTGTATCTACACCTCAAAAAACCAAAGTATTTCCATTCAATAATTTAAATGAATTTAGCTCTCAAAGAATTTAGTCTACACCAAGTAAAATGTTTTCATGTATCTTTTGAAAATAGAATAAATTATTGCAAATTGAAGAAAATACGGAATAGGGAATTCATAGTACAGGCTATATTGCAAGCAGATGTAGGTAAAAGAGAGACAGATGTAGATCTAGCTCAGACTATTGCACACAGATAGTGAAAGATGCAGACTGTGAAAATTTCAGGGGAATGTATAGGTTAGCTCAGAATAGGAAACAATGGAGGTATGCGTCTAACCAGTTCCAGGACTGAAGATAATGATGGTGATGAGGAGAGGGAATTCATGTTCGCCAAACGACAAAACAAAATCCTTTTTCACAAATTTTGTAAAATAATTGAAGTGCTGATGAGAATTTTAAATATTCTACTATAACTATTTTATCAACAAAATTATAAAGTCACACCGTAGTAACCTATTTTATTTTTACATTCAATTTAATATCCCAACAATCCAAAAATATAGTATTTACATTCCAATTTAACCTGCTGAACAGTTCACCACCAGAATAACAAAAGTTCTATGCTAAAATATACATAGAGCTAGATATATACATATCCAAATTTTTTCTTTTAACCCCCAATCTTTGTTTGACAGAAAAAAGGTATATCATAATTCAATTAGCAAAGAATGAATTTTGGTTGACTTACTTGTAGTTTACATCTTCAAATATCTTCAAAAGGTACTTCAGGAAAAATCTGTTGTTTAGAATTTAACTCGCACATGCGGGTTAGCAAATATCCAAAGCACTTTGTTCGTAAAACTACACATACTTACTATATAAAGTTTTGCTCGATTATTTATTCATAATCCACAATGTTCCCATGGAACAATTCACGAGGTATTTTGCCCTATTACCTATATTCCAAAATTCAGCAAGTGTCTGACATGCACTGGAAAACTCAACTCCACTTCCTTATTGCATCCCGATATCTGATCTATTCCCCCAAAATGTCTTTTTTATTACCTATTCATACACACCTAGTGTGATGACATTACTGCACACAACCAATAACACAAGATTTCTCATACGAATTCTTCAGTGAGGGGATGTGGACATCTGATCTCTTACTACCCAAAAATTTTTTTATTATCCATTCATCCATGCCTAGTCTGATGACATTAGTGCACACAACCAATTACACAAGATTTCTCATACGAATTCTTCATCGAGGAGATATGGGTTTAACCTTGTCAAACATGATTCAGCTACAACTCACAAAGGACATAAGTGACTAAGCAGGTATATTTTCAATCTTCTTGGAATCCCCGAAGCGTTAATTGACTTAATTGAAATTAGTTTTCTAAATGAGACAACAAAAGATGAACCTTGTACAAACCATTGTGAATAACTATTTACTCAGATGGTACACAATGATAAATTCGGATTTCTATTTAAAAGGTGACAAATGTATGCGTTGAAAGAAGGTTCTTTCAATTAATTCCCTAAGCACATCAACTAATAGTCGCATCAAGATATGATAATGCCAATTGAAATTTTATTTAAAAGTGTAAATATACTTTATTTCTGAAATTATCGGACTTGGGTAAATTTATTCTATCGAAGTATAATACAAATATGCACGAAGTATAAAGGGATGAAAATTTTATATCGATTTACTGTAAAAGTTCCAATAATGTTACAAATTCTATCCACATCAGAAACTTAAAAACAACAAAAACACCGTTCTATCTCTGTTAAATACAAATTAAGATGGAACTTCAGGTCATAAATTAATATAAACTACAAAAAGGGTAAACCTAATATTTATTTCAGTAAAGTTTCACAGCAGGATTGTATCATTTTTTAAGAAAGCTTTAGAATTATAAAGTAAATAACACTGAATTCATTAAAACGTGTCTCAAATTTTAGTTAAATAAATTAGAATCAACGTTGCATATAAAACAAAAATCCCAAACAAACTTTAATGCAATGTAGAAACTTAGACGCTAAGTAATAAAATTGACGAATATCAAATTGCAGATGATTTCATCATTTGTTACGTGCCGAAATCGGCACTAAACATTCTCAATTAAGTTTTAATTTGTAAGAATTTCGCGCCAAAATTTGAAAAGGCGTCTGTATTTCCGTCACTTCAGACAATGCGTTGCGCGAGATTGCGCCAACATGGTGTGCCAGGAAGGAGGAAGGGTGATTTCCGGCATACGTGTTTGGACTGGTGATCTAGATCTAGATCTTTTGTGTCTTATCGTATCTTTTTTTGTTCTGTAGGTTCCTTTTGCATTCTCTTTGACTATCGTCCCTTAAACCAGTTTCCTGTCGCATATAGGAAGAAGATAATTGAATTTGGATTCAACCGGGCCCAGCTAACACCCACGCCCGAGAAGGATCAACCATCATGGAGTAGTGCTGGAGCCGCCCTACATGTTTACGTGAGTACCCCTTTGGGGTTTTCTTTAAAATTTGTATAACCTTTTAATTGTGTTGCAATAATTCGAATATTGTGTGACGTAATCTTTAATTTGCGCGTCATTTTTCGCAATTATCTAACATTGCTACCAACTGACTGTAGCGGTTCGCGTACCCGCACGGCGGGGTTATAATACATTCCATACAATATGTTACAATGTATACATTTTATATTGCAAAGACAAAAGAAAACGCAAACGTTAACATAAGTAAACCACATGATACCCTACATGTGATTTTGGAATGCTTCATCTGAAGGTACTATATTGCTCAGGAAGCGAGTTTTTATTTCCTGAAAAACTTTTGAATTTTGGCGAACCTTTTGCTGTTCGTAGGGATCTTTAACGTGCGTGACAACACTCACATATGGGACCTCCATTTTACCTCTCATCCGAACGAGGACGTATTTTTGTGAAACATGTTCACCTAACATTTTTCAAGCTGACCGTGTTGGGATTCAAACCTGTGACCTTGGGCGTAGTAGTCACATGCATACCAACTACGCCATGAAGCTGCCCAACCACATGATACCTTACATGTGATTTTCCAATGCTCCACCCAAAGGTATTACATTGGCCAAGAAGCGAGTTTTTTTAAATGGAAAATTTGGAATTCTGCCGAACCCTTGCTGTTCCAAGCAAGGTAGGGATCATTAACGTGCGTGACAACACACACACAGGACCTCCATTTTACCTCTCATCCGAACGAAGGTGTATTTTTGTGAAAAATGCTCGCGTAACATTTTTCAAGCAGACCGTATCGGAATTCGAACCCGGGACCTTGAGTGTAGTAGTCACACACATATCAACTACGCCACGGAGCCGCCTCCAACCACATGATACCACAAGTACAATCTCCGAGATTCATTCCAGAAACCTAATAAGAAGACTACTACGATAAAAATCCACCGACTGAACATACGAAAAAGGGGAGAAATAAATAACAATAATTCATCTAACAGAGGATGTAGTCATACTGTTACATTAAATTTCAGTCTGAAATATTTTCTGCATTTTACACTCTCTATACCATGTTCAGTAAAAGTTTGCTTTCACTTTAGGAAAATTGCTCAATTATACGAACTGCCTAAGATAGGTTGGTGTTCGATATATATTGTAGTTAATAATTTAGTTTGTTATAGTCCAGCGCAACCGTTATGAGTAACTACTACAGTTGGCGACACTGGAACGCTCCACTTTCACAATATTGCACAATAAAGATATTACGTCATAATTTGCAAAATTGTACCGCGTACCAAATATGTTTACAGTGATACAAGATGCACCTTAAAAAAATAAAATGTACTCACTTAAAAATGTGGAACGCTTCACAACTTTACGGTCATCCTTACGCAGGAGCCGTGCTGATTTCCATGTATCTCGTTTGGCGTTGTTTGAGCGTGGGTTTCGTTAGGCCATCGTTGAATCCAGATTTGATTTGTCTTCCCTCTTCGTCGTTCGTAGCGGTACGGTAGGATACAGGTAGGGAACGATATAAGGCAGAGATAAAGGGAAACCCACATTCTAAAAGAGAAAAGACAAAAGAACCACACAGGTAAACGTCACTGTTCGACATCTCGTTGGCTAATAATGTCGTGTCACCCACCGCTCACTTGCACCATCACTCCACGTCTGCGCATTCCTTTTGCGCAACCGCAATTATCCAAAATGACGGAAATGCACAAGTCTATTTGAAATAATGGCGGGAATTTACTCACAAATTTAAACTTAAACCAAAATGATACATAGCCGATTTTCGGCATGTAACAAGTTCAAGTGTAATTAGAATCAGAATTTCAATTTAATCATTTTATGGGTTTACATCTAACCTCATTTGTAATACGCAAAATAGCAATAATCCCATGATTTAATACAGAAAACAAAATCGCCTGCATTCATCAAAAGTGAGCAGGAATCTCACAAATGAGATTTTAAAAAAAGGTTGTGCCGTAGGGGCACGGGAAACTGATATTCGCATATAACTTTCATTTTAGGATGTTAAAAAAAATAAATGTAGCTTATGTGAGCTGAAAGAAATCTACAGAAATCTCAGGTAAAAAGAACACAAACACAATTCATCAACTGCTGATTGCAATTGACTTAGGCTTGATGCATAATGACTTCACCACCAATATTCAACCATTTGCAAATTATTTAAGCGACAGTAAGTTACGGTGTTAAGAAGCGCTTAATGTACTAGTTCTATAAATAATTATGGTAGCAAATTTCTGATCATTAATTTAAGTGCATTACACATAGTTCTGTAAACTAGTTTTAGCATCTAGGGTATTTATGCATATTAATGTGGCCAGAGTTCCCAGCAATGTTTAGGGGAAATAGTCTGTTATTAGACTGGTGTAATACATGATGAATTGTGTGGAGTTTACCAGTTGACTTCTTTACCTAAATCCTGCATTGTAACATATTATGTGTTCTCCGTTTAATGTTGTAAGAAAACAACAAACTCCATCAAAGAATCTGGCACAGAAAAGGATTTAGACCCATGCTCTGTATTACGTAAACAAACAACAATTATTGGTTATCTGTCTGGTAAAACAGCAGTAATCAAAAGAATTCCTCAACCGGCTTTAGTTTAGAATGTGAACATTTAGATGGTCATAAAGTAAACAGAGTTGTAATTAATTAGCATGTTCATTTGGTAAAGTGAATTAAATAATTCGTAGGTAATTTCTGTGAAACTTAGTACGCTTTCTAGGTGAGCCGCGATCAACTACTGTAACTTTTGTTTGTATCATAATAACTAATTGCTGAAGTTTTAGCAATCTTTTTTAAATAACGACATGCTAGTATTGAATGACATTTCAAAAATGTAAAGAAAACAATTTTGATGTTATTTCGTTAGTGATAAGTATCGTCATATAATTATACTTTATACCCATAAAATTACTTAACTAATATAATTTCATGAATTAAGAAAATACAAGTGAAAATTGATTAATAGAATTTCGTTTTTTTAAAATACATCTCTAATTATCAGTACAAAAAAAAACAGAAAAGTTTAGTATAAGGGCTTTTCGATATCGTAGAGTATTATAGATCAAATTGTTTAGCTCGACGAGCTGGACAAGAATGAGTCTCAATATGCGCGGAAATGCATATTAATGTCAAAATCGAGGTTTGAATTTTATATGCCAAATTAAAGAACAATTAATTTATAACCGATTAATCAAATATTTTCAATTATTGTCTCCTACATAACTTAATTTAATTTTAATTAATTTAATTTATTTTCCCTACAGGTAACAATAACCCAATTACAGGAATCTTAACTATAAATAGATAAAAAAATACAGTTCAAACAAAAATAAATATAACTGACTAGCAAGCATATGTATGTTGACATTCAATCAACTCTGAAGACTTATACATGGTTTTCAACGTTTGTAGTATGACATAAAGTGAATCATAAAAAATGTCACAATCAGCGCTTAGTAGATTGTATAGCGCACACATACCATACACTGGCGACTTTAGTAACATATTTGTGCGTGGTGTAGGCAGAGAGAATAGAGCATGCTTTCTGGTGCAACAACTAGGAATTCGATGTTGTAAGATTTCCAGACAATCAATTTCATTGCGTATCAACTTACATAGAAATGTTAGTGATAACATGGCTCTGCGTGTTTCCAGTGATAGAAAGGCAAACTTTAGCAACAGCAAATCGTGACCGTACCCTATGACTGGATAGGAACCTTCCACTTTAAGGTACAAGTATTTTAGCAACATTCGTTGAACAGACTCTAAGGACTTTATATGACAATCATATATAGGTGACCAAATATTGCAGCCATACTCCAATTTAGATCGAGTAAGAGCTTGATATAATGTGATAAGTGTATTTATGTTTCTAAAGCACTTACAGGTTTTCATTATAAAACCCAGTACCTTAAGCGCTGCATTCACTGTTATATGAATATGTGAGACAAAAGAAAGAAAGGAATCAAACAGGATACCTAGCTCCTTAATTTCATTTTGCCTCTGTAGCATCACATCGCCAACATAGTAAATAAAATCGACTGGCCGCTGCTTTCTAGTGTAAGACATAATGTGACATTTGGTCACATTTAGCGTCAGCTTATTTGTATCACACCACTCATACAGTTTATTTATTCCTGATTGCAGTTTCAGACAGTCAGCAGAATTTGAAACTCGAGCGTATAGTTTTAAGTCATCCGCATATAACAATTTGAAGCCAACAATTGCTTTACATACATCATTAATAAAAATTACAAATAGAAGTGGCCCCAAGTTAGATCCTTGGGGAACACCAAAAACTGTTTTAAATGATAATGATTTAAAACCATTGTAGACAACGTACTGTAAGCGTTCTTTCAGATAGGAGGAAAATAATGTAATTAGCGAGTCACTAAAACCATACAAACTAAGTTTCCATAATAGTAAACCATGATCAATGCGGTCAAATGCTATAGTTATGTCAGCATAAAATACATCAACTTATCCATTATCATCCAGGACCTCCGAGACAAATTGCATAAAACAGGTTAAGTTAGTAGTTGTAGAGCGCTGCGGCATAAATCCATGTTGACAGGGCGATATGTATTGCTTAATAGCAGGTTGTAACCTATTCTGTAATACCATCTCATAAACTTTTGCACAGTTGCATAAGATGGATATAGGCCTGTAATTCACGATTTGACTTGGATCCCCCTGTTTTAGTACAGGGGATATGGCTGACATTTTCCAACACGACGGGAAGATAGAGGATTTTAATGAGATATTTATTATGCTGCATATCGGGCTTGCCAATACTAACGCACAATCCTTTAATAAGAATGAGGGTATTTGGTCTACGCCACAAGTTGATTTATTTTTAAGCTTGCACATACACTTTTCCACTTCAGCAACTGAAACACTTGGTACACTTATATTTCCGTTGTTTATCGGGGTGGCAGCTGACATGGGATAATTACTTTTATTGCTTATATATACGCTGATGAAATAATTTTTAAATGCCTCTACAATCGAGGCTGGATTATAATAAGCTTGTCCATTTAAATACACCATGGCAGGTATTCTGGTCTTGATTTGCTTTGATTGGATGTATGTCCAAAATTTCTTGGGATCATGACGAAGTGACTTTTCAGTCAAGCAGATGTAAGTATTATATGCCCTATGAATTAGTATTTTAGTATGCGATCTCAGCTTTCTATATTCTACCAGGTAATAGGAATCCCTGTATATTTTATATTTTTGAAAATAGCTGTGCTTCTGATGTAGCTTATTGATGATCTCAGGCGTATACCAAACAGGATACCTTTGCTTCCTAGAAAAACTTTTTGGCACATACGGGTTAAAAATATTATATAAACGATCGTAAAATGCATTACAGGCTCCATCCGGATCAGTGAACGCATCCAGGAATGACCAGTCTGTTTTCATTAATGCCATATACAAAAAGCAATAATCAGTTTTTTTAAAGTTATAAGATCTATAAAATCTATAACTTGCAAACACACTCTTATATGAATGGCAACTTGCAATTCGCAATTACTAAATATTACCTCAAACTATCCCAATAGCGTTCTGCATAACTTGCCAATACAGTTTTATGCAAATGGCGACTTTAATACCGTAATTGATTTAAATCAAAAAAGTAGTTACTCATTATCGTTGAATATAACAAACATTAAAATATTATAAATATTTTATAATAAAACAATTTAAAGAATTATTTTTATTTGACACACAAACGTCAAATCTCGCGACAGAAATTATAAATAATTACTAAATTTGCTCTATGCCTTCTTGAAAATGTGAGGAATATTTTATACTAAAACAATTTAAAAAATTATTTTTATTTGGCACACAAACTTCAAATATCGATTTCGATGTTAATATGCATTTCCGTGAAAAACGAGATACATATTCTTGTTCAGCTTGTAGAGCTGAATAATTTGATGTACAACACTCCACGATATCAAAAAGTCCTTATACTAAATTGTAGCCAAAAAAAACAATACATTCTTTTAAATTAATATTTACCTGAATAACTTCACTTGAATGTCTTTTGTATTCACTGAGCTCTGCCTGTATTAACAAATAGATCTTTGGTGTTTTTAAATTTATAATGCAATTATTGACATATATTGGAAAATAACTAAAATCTTTAGGAAAATTCGCCCACTGAGACAAATCAATTTTTTTCTAAAACATGAAGCACTGTAATGCACACATCCTAAAATATTAACTACGTACCTTAGGTAAAATTGTACACCCAATTCGATCCTCATTGTGAAACAACAAATTTTCTAAACAAGGTTTATTCTGAGAATTTGTTATTGAATTTCCAGTACATATAAGAAGTGAATTATGACTATTTAATGTTCCATTTAATTTATTACGTAAGTTTCCAAGTCTCCACCATTGTATTAATGTGGAGTACATGTAATACAAGGTCAAAATCATTCTGCTTAATTGATGTCCATTAAGCTGAAACATAATAATGGCTAATGGGATATCTGCAACTAAAATAAATACCATGCAGAGGTTTTTCCCCTAATAGTTTGTGGTTTACAACATAATAATTCTGAATATAAAATTCTTTATAAATGAAGTAATATTGATTCAGGAATGTGATATACTTATTACTTTTAATAGATAGTGTGGCTATTACAGATATATGAATTCTAAAAACATAACTACATTATCTAGTATTAACTTTGACTACAAAATGAATAAAATCTTTAAAAGCAACTTTTTAATTGTTTAGTTTGGAAGTTAAATAAACGAGCACATAATAAGTACTTAAAAAAAATTACAATATATAAGTGTAGAATAGACACAAGCAAAAATAATTTTAAATCTTGTATAAATACTTTTATTTATAACATCATTCAACCTACTCAATAATTCATTTTACATCTCATAGCTATGTAATTAAGTTTATTTTTAAATGAAGAAAGCTGCAGTTTTTATGTACATATGATTTTTATATAGGTTCTTTATGACGCAAATCTCTATCATCTTTTAATTTTTCTTTATTCATTAAAATCATTGCAAAAGTAATCGCATTAGTGTTGTTACGACTGGCACTCTTAGAACAGGTCAAAATTTACCCATAGTCTACAAACAACATCACCGACAATAATATTTTCCAAGGTTTGCAAACAAGATGTCAAATAGCAAACATTGAAACATTTTCTGCAATTCCCCACTGTGTGTGATTAGTTAGAACCTAGTTCTCTTGTATATTGCATTTCCGCATTGTATTACAATAGAAACAAAGGCACAGTAGTTAATCGCGATTCGCCTAGAAGGCATAATAGGTTTCGCAGAAATTACAAATGAACTATTCAATTCATTTTATAACTTGAATACGCAAATTAAATATAACTTTCTTACCTTTTGATCATCTAAGTGTTTAAGTTCTAAGGTAAAACCAGTTAATGAATCCTTTGGACTACTGCATTTTGGCCAGCTGGATAACTAATAATTGTCCTCAATTTCATACGGCGAGCATTACGTGTAGGTTCTCAATCCTTTTCTAAACCACATTTTAGTAACGGAATTGGTTGGTATTTCCTACATCGAGGAACAAGATAAGATATGATAACAGGATCAACAAGTAACCTCCACTACATTATTTATAAAGCACTACTGTCACATAAGCAGCTAACGATACGAAAAGTCTACACAAGAATGATTTTCATGACACACTTCCAAGACTTGTTCACACAAACCTTTTACGTTGATGGATGTGATGATTCATCAGGAAGACAACATATATCTAATACAAATCGTGAAAGGTTATAGTTCACATTCCTCCCCAGTGTATAAAAAATTTGCACTGCATATACGGCTCACAGCCAAACTTACGAATATTCTATTATTAAATATAGTTCACATTTACAATAAAAATTGAATTTTAAGTTATAATTATTTTTATTAACAAACACTTTCGTTGGTTGTAAAATTTAGATTTTAATGTCGAATAACTCGAAAAGTAAATGAGATATCGAATAGTGTATAGCATATTCGTAATCAGCGTAAAAAACTGAATAAGATTCATATATTATATATATTATAAAATCACGGGAACCCTGCGCCAGACGACGGCAGCAACGACGGCGACGGACAGACATTGAGATCCCATCAACCAAACTAAGTTTGGTTGAAAACAATTACTATGCAAAGAGCAATTCCCACAAGTCTAAATTCTAAAACTATATTACACAAATATGTGCAGTATCCCTAAATTAATTATACAACAAAATCTCAAACATAATCATTTACTAGAATCTTTTGTGAAGCGATTTTGGAGCATAACAATCGTTAAAACTTTCGATTTTGCTTACATTTCTTAAGTGAGTTGTTTTTGCATTCCGTGGAATTTTACAATAAAGGTTTGGATGACGTAAGGGGAAAATTTACCTATTTGACATTAAGAGCACTATAGATTTCCAAATATAATTACAAAAAAATTAAGACCCTACAAATTTCTTCCTTCGTTCAAGCTTATGCATATGTATAGCTCATTTTAATACACGGTGAAAAAATTAATACTTTGTTAGAAATTTCCATATGAATGTATCGTTCTTTTATTTTAGTAAAGTAATGTTTAGAACTAAAGCCTAATTAATGTTGATATAAACACAGTCTAGGTACCGGCACATATTTTAAGCTATTATAACTGCTATATAGTTTTTAAAGGTGTTACAAAGAGAAAGAATAACCAAAGTTTAGTTACTTTACAACTTTTATTGAAATCAATTTCAGATTTCTAACAAGGCTATTGTCTGTTTTATCTCAACTGTGCCCATTTGACATCCCTTTGTATCAGTTCGTTAAGTTGACAACACAAATTAATGCATGCCTAGATAAAGTATAAATGTATGAAGAAATAGAATCTGAAAGTTGATTCAAAGTTAAGAATATTGACAATGTTTTACTAGCAGAACAAGAAGTGATCCCTTTAGTTGGGCAACACCTAAAATTTTAAGTATATGATAATTATTTATCAAATTTCTAAATATTTTCATTAGAATTATTATTTACACAAGTTATTTTCTATTTACATTCACTTTAAATAATCAGTCCTATAGAGTCATCTAATTTAATATCCCTCCTTTAATACAGTATTGAACCTGCTGAATTCGGTGTGTTTATGTTCTTCTATATCATCACCAATTCTTTACATGTATTTTTGCAACCCTAAATGAAACTATTTTAGTTGACTTTGTATTATAAGTTAATACTGCTTCTTATATTACATTGCTTGTTGTACCCCCGCGTCGCGTGTTCAGAGCCACTACCACAGTTGGCAACACTGGTACTATCCATGTTCACATTATTGCACAACAAAAATATTACGACATAATTATGTGTCAAATTGTATTACATGCCATATTTTTTACAATGATACAAGTTGCACCTTAAACAGATAAAAGGTACTCACTTAAAAATGTGGAACTCTTCACGATTTTGCGGGTCATCTTTGCACAGGGGCCATGCTAATTTCCGGGTATCTCGTTTTGGTGTGGGTTGCGTTACGCCATCGTTGAAACCAAATTTAACGTCTTCCTCTTCTTCGTTTGTAGGCAGGTAAGGTACGATAAAGCAAGATAAAGAGGAAACCTACATTCTGAAAGAGAAAAGACAAAAACGACACCGACAAACGTCACCGTTCGACGTCTCATTGGCAATAATGTCGTGTCACACACCGCGCACTTGCACCACCACTTCGCGTCTGCGCATTCTTGTGCGCCGACGCAACTGTCCGGGATGGCGGAAATTTAACAAGTTTATTCGAAAAATAATGGCGGGAATTCATTCACAAATTTAAAAGTGTACATCTCCAAATTTGGAATGTAACAATCGTGACAAAGCCATAAAAGAAAAAAATCATAAAAAAAGAAAATGACTGTTAGCAGGGTAAAAGCTTAAAATCTAAATCCTAACTAACCTACTTATACCCTAACTTAAATTCTAGAAAATGTTTATTTTAGGCGCCAACTGGTTTTTTCAACCGATAACACGTCTTACGATTAACCGGGAAACGGAATGTGTAGCCCCATTGTTTATGAACTACATCTATAAATGCACACACGAGTCCTTGATGTGGCGCAGTTATAATCGACAGCACAAATTTGTCGGAGAGCACGAAACACTACTAAAACTAAAACAAATGCGACAAGTCGCCTAACATATATACTATAACTAAAGCTAACATTACAGTTTTTTTTAAGTGCACACGCACATAAGCATTGCATCTAAACTGTTTTTTGTTTGGCAAGAAAATGCCCAAATTTCAAAATGTTCAAGAGAGTAAGTTACTATGCACTTTAGCAAATTTTTATGTACTGGTACTCTGGCTTAATAAACAATACACATCAAAACTTGTTCATGACATGGTTGTGAATTAACAAATTTACCAACAGTACCATCTTACTAATTTATTACATTACTAACCTAACAAATTTCCTTCCTACCATCAGGTTAGCTTCTTCACTCAATATTCAAAAAATAATTTCTACGTCTGATCATAAATACCAAACGTTAGGAACACAAAAAAAGATAGGGCAAAGTCTCAAGTTATTATCAAAGATAATAGGCAAGATAAAGATATTGAGATAAAACTAGATAACAATAGGTGGATCCGAAACGTCCCAGCACGCTAAGGCACGCTACAAGTACATACATTAAAGATATAGCATAGAATTCCCCAGCTCTCCAAGACGTTTTGTCATTCAGCACAAAGATACAATATAGAGTGACTCCCCTTCAAGCCGTTATATAGGTAAGATACTCATACCCCCTAGAAGAAAGCAACCTGTGAGGGAGGCCCGTTTATAAAAACGGTATGAGGGACCAAAAAAGGCATGTGGGTGCATTCCTGCACCCGGAGTTGAACGATATCGATACGATATCCACGCGTTTCTACATACACTCACTCACACATTCACACACTCATACGTACCTGCAATGTTAGCGGTCATGTGCGCTGAAAGCAGCACCGCATGACCTCACAAAAGATTCCCAGAGGTGTGGTCCGGGTGTCTGTTAAAACCAAGGCGGCTCCGTAGTGTAGTGGTATGTGTCTGACTACTACGCCCAAGGTCCTGGGTTCGAATCTCGACACGGTGCGCTTGAAAAATGTAAGGCAAGCTTTTTTCACAAAAATACACCCTTGTTCGGATGAGAGGTAAAATGGAGGTCCCATGTGTGAGTGTTGTCACGCACGTTAAAGATCCCTACCTTGCTTGAAACGGCAAGGGTTCGGCAAAATTCAAAATATTCCAGCTAAAAAAAAACGCTTCCTGGCCAATGTAGTACCTTCGGGGTGGAGCATTGGAAAATCACATTTAATGTCTGTGAAAACCCCCCCGCGCAACCACACGGTGACTAACGGAAATAAAAAGGCAATAGAGATATAGGAAAGGTAAAAAGAGGGAGGTAGGCATTTTGAAATGCATAAGTGACACTTCCAGGTAGAAGTGAATAGAGGAAGGGCTCGCATTGAGCAAAAGAGACAGAAAAGGTGGATAGAAAAGCACTACTCAACCGGCCAATGTGGTCAGTAGTCCGGAGTGAGGGAAAAATCACTCTTATGTGGTAGACGGGTGTTCTGAGACAAGAACAAGTCTACCGAATGAAAAATAAGGCGGAAACGAAGACAGCAGGATAAGAAAAAGTAGAGTTTTTGGACAAGCGTCTGAAAGAAGGTAGAGAGTTGTCCCTATTAAATTCAGGTCAGTCTGAAGAATCACCTGCTGTGTTAATCAGACAAGTTAAGATACATCATAAGTTAAAAAATTACTAGACTCTTAATGAGAACTAGTACAATCATTTTCCTAACGAGTGCATCCACTGCTATAAGAAAATCAGACAAAAGTTGAAACAACAACTTAAAAGTATCACTACAGATATCTTCACACAAAAAACCAACTGTTTCAAGATAATTTTTAGAAACGGTAACACCATAAACACACAAGAATGACTAACTATAAGCAGTTAAATACAGACACACTGTCCCAATAAGCTAAAACAACCGAGAATTCGATAAGGTATCAATAAAAAGTAATAGCACCTCACCACGAAGTTCAATAAAAAAACAACAAAAAATGTTTATATGTTTTGGTAACTTGATAGAAAAAGAAAACAAGTAATGATAAAAGATAAAGTGAGCGACTGTAATAATTCAGAAGAAAAACGCATGGAATAGAAACTCCAAGATTTTTGCAACTGTGAATATGGACTATTTCTTGCAATGGCATAGACCGCGTCTCCTATGTGAGCTCAAAGAAAAAAAGCATCCACTCAAAACATCAGCTAAAACCAATTATAAAAATTTGATGAGTTATTGCAACCAAAGTGATGACAATCACCACAAAATTAAACGATGTAAGATAAATACTGAAAAACAAAATAATATGATGTAGAAAAGGTGCGAGGATTAATTAATTGAAGCGACAGAGTTATACGGGGGAACCTAGATGATAAACAGATAAGTGGCTAACAATAAGTTCAAGGGGAAGTCAACAGGTAGCAAAAAGATAGCTAGTTTAAGGTAAATAAGCCAAACGTGTAGAAGGTAAGTGCTGTATAAAAAAGAAATGGCTAAATAAAGTTAACTAATTCATAGCAAGGACAGAAACATTAGGTATATCGTTAAAGAAATGAAACGTAAATTTTTTTAGATGTACGCAAAGCGTCAGCGATTTTAAAGATATTTTCATCCACCTAGTGTGGTCTGAATCGATATATGAAGAGATAGCGGTAATTAAAGACTCGATTTACTGATAAAATTGTTGAAGAACAAGAAAAAATATCTTACAACGCATATCATTGTTAGGGTGACAAGCCCTCATTTGAGCTTCACCTAGACTAATAAAGAAAAACTTCAATATCATCCTAAAAAAAAATGATTCGAAAATTGCTAGAGCGATAAACTTACCATGAGTCTCGTCTAGACTTATATAATGCTGAGCGACCAACCCTTCATGAGTCTCGTCTAGATCGACATACAACTGAGCAACCAACTTCGACGACAAGTCGCGCCTAGACCAAATAGATTTTAAAATGCTGCGTTGTGATATTGATATAAATAAAAAATTTGCTATCAAAACAAAATTTTGCTCGCTACACAAAAGCAATATTTTAGCGATACATGTATAGAAAAAAACAGTATTCCAAATTATTAATGTTTTGCTTTTATATCGAGCTAAAGGGGATCGTAAATGAGCTTAAATACAAAACATTATCAACAATTATTATTGTAGTGTTTAAGAAAGCAGATATAACGAAATCAAGTTTACTATAGTGTTTTAAAGTATAGATATACCAAGATAAAAATTCAGTTAATTGCGTAAGCTGTATTTAGGGACAACATTTTCTATAGAAGGTATTCGTAACCTTTAGTTAATTATTTAGATTGTAAGAGAACACTTTAGAATTATGGTAAAGTAAGATAATATATGAGTTATCTAAACAACGGTTTTAATAAGTTAACCCAAAAAACTAAAGAAATTTGAGGTTTAGAATAGTTATTTAACTAAATTTAGTGTATTTTTAAGGAGATTTTTAATCATATAGCTTTTTATCTATGACTAAAATACTTACATAAAGAATTATTTAATCCAAACACATGTTTAAGGTGAGGTTGTGTAATTTGCTAAACACATTTGAAAGGTATATGCTTTAGTTTCATCCTAAATTAGGTTAAGTACTTATTTGAGAGAATTTAAAATATAAATACACTGTTTTTATAAGGGAAAATGTCAATTACCTTAGAAATAACATATATGAAGTAAACAATCACTGTTTAAATATGGCCGACTAAATGCTCAGATTGACATTTTGGCTGCATTCAATGTCATGCCAACATAAAATAGATGTTGCAAATGCAATGTTGCCAGATTATATTTCTTCTATTTAAAAGTCATTAAAAATTTTAAAAAATTATTATTTATTATTATTTGAGTGAACAAAAGCCCATTTACTTTCACTTATTAATTATCAATATCTTTTGATAAAAATGCTTTTCAATTGCTGTAAATTGCATAGAATAGTACTAGCGTTACGCATTTGTATAAAAATAAGTAATTTCGTGTATTTGAAACCCCAATTCTAATAGGTATATCAAAAACACGTATTGATGTTAAAAGTAAATAATTTCTATAAAATGAAACCCCTTTTGCATTAAAAAGCAATTAAAGTTTAAATTAATTACCCCGTGTATTACAGAAATTTATTTTAAATAAAGAATTCTTCAGAATATTAGTCATACATATTAAGAACTACTTAAATAAACTAATTAATAAATGAAACACTTATTCCAAAAAGCGGCCGCATTCACTGTTGGAGAGAAGCAATACGCCACAATAATCGTATGTGTTAAACAAGTCAAACAACGCACTTCACGAATAAGTGGAACGAGATCATGAGGTAATAAACGCCGCGATTTTAGACGCTAATGTGTTTTTCTGCGAACCTTGCATCATAATGTTCCACATACATTCTACTAAGTTCTAAAAAATAGATAATTTGTATATATAAGGAAGCGTTTATTCATTAAGGGATTCATTCGATTCTTAAATTCGAAATGTTATTTTGATTTAAGTCGTGAGCTGTTGCTTTGCGAAGATGATATTTGAAGTATGCAGTAAACATACTGTAATTTCATAATCACGATGGTACAATGAATATAGAAGGGATCTTTTAAATGCAAATTTACATAAAGAATGGACTTCATTAATTACAATGAAGAAAAAATATTCTTCAATATAACACCATTTTAAATATTTTATTAAATAATTGAAAGAAAGATTTAACCAAAAATGTACTTTGGTAACTGATGTTTGAAATGAGGATTTTAAAAATCGAATATTCTGTAAGCTGATTTGACATCAATTTAAAATAAGAAGATATTTAATTACAAGGAACGTTTTTGTGGATTCTGCAAGTATTACTTTTAGATTTATTTTTAACTGATATTGGAGTATTTGTATTTAAGGCAGAATAATGGTGTTAATCATATAATATTTTTTTTGTGAGGATTTTTTGCCCGGAAAGTTTGTATTCAGAGTTCGAAATACTCTGACCTTTTAATCGATTATTTGTCAAGGATTTTTTGGCTAAAACAAATCTTACAAGCGTGGGAATAATCATAACCAGGTATACCATCCATAAAAGAAGAAATTTAATTCTGTAAATTTAAAATAAGGTAAGAAACATTTTCTTTTAGAAATTATTTTGTTTGAAAGAAACGATGTTGTAAATGTTCTATATGCTTTTGTATGAGAGAAAATATTTCATACTGTATAAATGCTTTGTGATATTGCTGTTTGATTTCGTTTTAAAAACTCCGTCAATTACGTTGAGCTAGTCAGGCAAGGTTAGAAAGGAAAGTAAGTGAACAATTTCAAGTTTTACAAATTGCTGTATCTGTACCACAGCACTCTTTTAGTGATGTTCTCAACGCGGTGTATATATATATATATATATATATATATATATATATTGCTTGAAAAGGGCCGCACACTGGTGCGCTGCTAAGAGTGCTGTGGTAAAGCCCGCGTTGAGCGTCGCTAAAAGTGATATGAAAACGGCCGCGTTTTAAAATGGGGTTATATTGAAGAATTTCCCTCTTTATTGTAAATAATAAATTCCATTTTTCTTTATGCAATTTGCGTTTAAAACATCACTTCTATATTCATTGCAATTATCAAATTAAGGCATGCTTACTGCATACTTCAAATATCTTCGCAAAGCAACAGTTCGCGACTTCTATCAAAATAACATTTCGCGATCGAATTTGTGAATCGAATGCCGCGAATCGAACGAATGAATCTAATCTTTTATTTGATAAACGTCCCCTTATATATTCTAATTATCTATATCCAAAAGTTACTAGAATAGCATGAAACATTATGATGCAAGGTCCTTAAGAAAAACTCATTAGCGTCTAAATTCGCGGCGTAATTATCTGGTTCCACTTATTCGTGACGCGTGCTGCCTCTTCTTGTTTAACAGATACTATTATTGTGGCGTCGCATACTTATGCAAAAGGTAATCAATTTTATCAGATATTTCTTGGATTGTGGGTTTTTTAATGATCGGGCCGCTTCTTGGAATAAAGTTTCATTTATTAATTAGATATTTACGTAGTTCTAAATACCGATGACTCATTTTTTATATTCCTAGTATTCTAGAAAACTCTTTATTTACAATAAATTTCTGTAATCCACTGGGTAATTAATTCAAACTTTATTGCTGTTTAATGCAAAAAAGTTGCATTTAATAGACATATTTGATTTTAACATGAAAACGTGTTTTTAATACACCTATTAAGGTTAGAATTGTGGTTTTTTAACAAGATTGTAGTTTCTTATGCTAAATGCATAAAGCCAGTACTATTCTATGCTATTTATAGCAAATAAAAAGGTTTTTTTTATCAAAAATGTATTGATAATTAATAAGTGAAAATAAATGGCTTTGTATTTATCTTAAAATGATGCATTTTACGGTATCTTACAATTAATTATTTTCACATATACAACTTACGTTACTTGCTATTTATTTACAATAGGCTTGTATCAAACAGGGTGATTATTTATACACGCGCAATTGAATATTTTTTTGTTTATACATCAATGAATAAAAATACGCCTGTATTATACAGGGCGTAACCGCGAATTTATGGAAATTTCAGTTTTTTCAGATTCTTTTGTATATTGGTGGGGTTTATGTGTAGAATTTGGGTTTCAATGACCTCGCGACCCCTTATCATGTCAAAATATATTGTCGAGTAGTTTCCTTTGTAGTGACTCGAGCCTCTCACTTTGGGCGTCATAATGTTGTGAAGCTTAAACATGAACACTCGTGCCCCACGCTTGGGTCGTAATAATGGCGTGAGGTTTCCCTATTCAAAGCCAGACAGTTGGGTCGACATAATGTCATGAAGTTTAACTCTGCACCTCGGCTGTTCACTCTGACACCACTAAAATACTTTTAAAAAACTCACAAATGAAGCTTACTTGGACTGCTCAATTTAATAACTCCCGCTATCTGTCTCTAAGCTGTAACCTAAAAGAAAACATTCACTCCCTATACTCATACTCAAAATAACACAATTCACAAAATACATTACACTCTATTTACATGAAATAAACATTACATTTTCAAAACTTGTTTCATGATGTACACTCGTATAATTTGGAATATCCACAATTCCTCTTTCTAAATGCAATAGGATTCGATAACCTTAATAAACAAATACTCTATTAAAGTAAGAGGGCTATCCTCATACCTGACGTTAACCCCTTTGTTTTAACGTGAGCTCACAGTAAAATTCTTTAAACGTGAGTGCAAATAAAATAAGTCCCCGTTACTTTGTACAACATAGCTTGGTTATCTTTAAAGTAATTATCCTTTTATACCTGAATGAATTTCAACTACATCTAAAGTCCCATACAAATTTTCAGTTCATTAAATTTATAAAAATATAAACACTTCAAGCACAAAAAGTTAATGGAAACAGCCAATAATCACCACAAAATGTTTTTATAAAAATTGTTACCTGGTAACTATTCTCCAGCAGGTATCCGTAATCAACTCTTGAAGCTGATGCCATCTAGTATAGCTCTAGTCCATGGAACAGCTCGCCGGTTGAAACACCATCACTCTCTGCATGCTGCTACCTCAACATCTCTCTTCATTTACAATAAACGAAAACATCCAACTTCCAAAACTTCCATATCATACTCCCATTTATAACAAACTAATCAATAATTCCAGTTTTTAACAAATTTGATACATTTCAAAACCCAAACTAGAAGTCGCTTGTACTTACATACTTCGTATATGCTTCGCTTAGAATTATCTATTCATACTCAAATTTTCAATAAGTTGACTTATCACTTCACTCCAACTTGTGTGTAATTACTATTAATTATATAAAAATCACTTAATACTAGAAGTAACTAGAAGTAACTTCGTAGGCAAGCAAATAAGGTAAGAATAAGAGCAAGAGTAAGAGAATTTCACCTTCCACTGAGGTGCATGTACCCCCTGTTTTCCCAGTTTTAGCACGTAGAACTATAACGAACAACAATATTTCTCCGTAAAACACCAACCGTCCACTCGTTTCCCCTAATAACCAGCAAAACTGTCGTTCATTCCAAAGAAAACTTTCATCAGCTCGCAGCTTTCCTTGAAATACAACGAGCAAACAGCTAAAATTACTTGGAACACCTTCGTAAATAGTCAGCCGTCAGAGCTTTTCAGCAAAAACTAGTCTTAACGAACTCCAATTCTAATAATATTCACGCCCTCCAAACTAACAAAACACGTTCATCTTTCTTTCTCATATATATTGTCTGTTCTTACTTATGCTCCCTTCTTATAAAATTCCCAGTTGTCTATCATCCTACCTAACTTTGAAACTGTTGCGTGTATATCTATAACGTCCAATCACAAAGCTTCATTTCTCTCCAAGTTTTCTGATCGATACCAACATTGTTCGTCTTGCTCTATCTACAGGCTATAGAACTGTCTTTGTTCACGTGTTTATTATGCAGTCTAACTGATATTTACACTTGCATCTTCGTCTTACATATACTTTATTAACATCCTACTTTGTCTGTAATATTGATTCGTGTCTGCTTGTAACGTACATTTACATTCTGAGAAGCTATCGATTTTCTTACCCCAACCAAACAAGCTCTTATTTAACATGCTATATTTAAAATGTTTCAAGTTTGCCCTTCAAAATATCGATCCAATGTAAAGCTTTCACTATTTGTCTTACACTATCTGAAATTAAAATAAAAGTGGTATTTGCATCGTGTTATTTTAAACCTTAGTTTTCTACTCTATAAATATATCATGCCCTAACTAAATAAAATGCAAAGCTACTTACTAAAATTAAATTAACCTAAACTAAATTACCCTGCATTTCTACCTTAAGTTGAATATGTGCAAACATAATTGTCTAAAATTCCTAATAAACGTTATCGTAGATTGTGACTATACACCCTTGCTCGACTTATGACCTTAAGATGTGCCCTGTTGGTAATTTTTAATTTGTTATAACATATTCATCTTGTTATATGGTGTAAAACTATTTAATTAATTTTAACCTCAGTGTATTTTAATTTAAATCAGAGTAAGTTATTTACATCTTGCAACTTTTGATTAAAATGCTTTTTACACACTGTTTGATTAGCGAACTAACTGTATCTCAAAAAAAAATGTTTTCAGGTTTATAACAAAATATGACTGACGAATACATCATTCGTTTAATGCGGTAAAAATATTTTTCGGATAATATAAAAAAGAATTTCAACATTTATTTTGCAATAGATAGTTAATTTCAAAACCTATACTATAACTAAACAATCATAAATTACATATGTACATGCTTACTGTATCACAAAATGATATCCAATATTTATTTCAACGCGGTATAATAATTATGTCATAAGAACTACATTGTGGAGCACAGCACAGTACGTCTATGAAATAGGGGCAGTAGGAAAAGCAGACAGAAAGAGATAGAAACCTACTGGAATGTTGTGCTTCAGATGTATGAGGATGATGGCATGGACAGACAAAGTTAATAACAAATAGGTTGTAGAAATAGTACAGGAATAAAGATATCTGTGAAATACGAAAAAATAGGAGAAATAGAAGGACAGGATACGTTCTAAGACATTTCTGGGAAATAGTACGGGATATATTACAAGCAGGGATAGAAAAAGAGAGGTAGAGGTAGACCGAGATCAGACTTTCGCACACAGATAGTGATAGATGCAGAGGTGCAAATTTCAGAGAAATGTGTAGGTAGGTTCAGACGAAGGTACGCGTCCGACCAGTTCTAGGACTGAAGAACTACATTATAAAAGTTTTCTTAACAATCATAAATTTTGTGTGTATATGTTTACTCCATAGCTACATCTATGACTCATTGCACTTAATTGAATATTTTATTGGTGAATGTATAAACATAATATACAAGTTCTATGATATAAAAAATAACATTTGATAAACGTAGCAAACAAAGAAACAATAATAAAACCATGTAAGTACGAATCAATCTATCGTGATTAGCAAATACAAACCAAAAGTGAGTCTTTAATAAAATACATTAATTATAAAATCAAGGTAACAAGGATTAGTTCACGAGGCCGCAATTCACTTCATCTAAAATTTACAAATTCAACAATACAGTAAAATGCATTATTAAAAATACTTTTAGTTTCTTTTTATATTGAGAATAAGACAATTTTTGAAAGCCATCTGGTAACATACATTTTTATACAGTAGTAGTTTTGTTACAGCCCGATTTAGCAATCGTTCTGTACATGGTTTTGTAAATATATTTCATAAATACTTCCTGTATGTTTGTTGTGGTTTGTTTAGTATTCTTCTAAATCTTCAATTTATGTCATAAATGTCAAACTTGAAGTTTTTATTATTTTGAAAACGATTCTAGGTCATGGATCGAAACGTTAATAAAGATAATTTTAAAAACTATGAGTGGTTTAATCCCCAAAGAAGATTTAGAAGAATATATTTCATGTTTAATAACTGTACAAGAGGGTAATGGTGATTATTTGTTTATTATATTATTATATTATATTATTTATTATATTATTACAATGAATTTCCAAAGTAGTTTCTGTAGACTATACGAATAGTTTAAATTAAATTTCAGTTACGATTCATGTTTACAATTTTGTATGGTTACGTCTATTTAGATACACCAATGCCATTGTGTTTTGTAGTTGAAGTTATTGCGCAATGGATAGAATCAGTAATAATGTAGATAGACTAGCTTTTAACGATCAACAGTGGCGGCTGTGAAATAATTTTATTAAATTCAATTTTCGTTTATTTGTAAGAAATTATATTCAGTCTTGTTTAAGGAGTATTGAGTTTAGTAGTAGTTTTTCGATAGGGTACAAGTTTGTTCCATATTTATATTCAATATACAACAATAGTTATAGTCATTTGAATTCTTCTTAAAATTGACGACGCCTATGTGACATGTGTTGTATGCAATTCGAATCGTGTTATTGCTAGTTTTCGACAAGTGAATGCTCTTTTTAATTTTACACCTTAACAGAGCAAGCACGAATGGTTTGGGCTCTTCCTAATTATTATTCAAATTTATTATTTGAAAATTAAGTCATCCGTATTATTTATTACGGGATTATATTAGTGGAGTTCTTAGTGTACAGTAATAATTATTTATTATTCTATTTAATGGGATTGTTCCCAATTTGTAAAATAACCAATTTCGTGCATTTCCTAATTTCCTTTATCTATTTCAGGTACTTTGCAATTTTAACATTTTGTTCTTGTTAATATTTTAATCGTAATTCTGGTTGATGTATTAAACTACATTTACTTTCCGTTACTCGAAAAGTATTGAAGTTATTAATTGCCTTACTCAGCATGTTGAAATTTATTGTTTAAAGTTGGAGTTTGGTATTAAGAATTTATTGGGTCATCGTTGGTTCGATATTTCAGTTTGATTTTGGAAGTTATGTTTAGAAGCTAGTTATAAAGTTATCTTCTTGGGAAAGTGCTACTTATGGGGAGATCCAAATTATCCGCATTCCTATAACCAAGAGCAGAAGAAGTACACGACACCAGTCTTGAGGTTCGTGGAATTTCGTAGCTTATCTGCTAAGTTGATCCTGAGCCGGGGATTATGTACTTACATCAAGGTGTTCCACAGAATTAAATCATGTTTGGTATCATAAAATATATATTAGATTAATGTTCCCCAAATGCATGCACTTGGCCTTTGATATTTTATTTATGAAATTTATAAGTTAAATGTTTATAGTGATTATTGGAAAAGAGTAAAAGATACCACAGGCCAATCCAAATCTTTATTTACTTTATATTTTTTTGTGTACTTTTATAGGGCCGATAGATCTGCTGAGGTATATAGGACTTGGGCTCAGTATTGAGTTAGCCGGTAATTTAACAATCTATTAAAGCAGTAGGTAGTGAACAAGATTATTCATCGTGGTGGTGAGTAGAGGTATTTATTCTGTTTCAACTTGAATAAGCAAAAGTTGGTAATATTAGAAATTGTAATTATACTGTTGATATGAGTACTTAAGATATTTAAAGTGTTTTATATTACTTGTTCTAAGGTCATAACAGTCCTAATTTTGAAAATATACTAACACCCCTCCCAGGGTGGTAGCAGTTTATGCAATTGCGGGATACATTTAAACATTGTTTGTTAAGAAATATGTTTTGCTTATTCTGGGTATCATGGGGCTGGATTTGGTTATGTGACACGTATCTTGATAGATTAGTCTTAATATACAAAAGGCATTGAATAATATATATTGCTGGAAATGTCATAATATTGAAGGGTCTTTATAATAAAATAAAAGAATTATCAATAAACGACACCCTTGCACGACTTAATATATCAGATTGTTTATCGAGGACAGCCGTACCTCATGAGAGTTTCGTTGCGTTGTCTATTGACGATATTCTTAGTTAAACAGTTAATATATATCTATTCCATAAATAGGAACTTATAACTTGTTTTATATTTTAAATTACATGTAATACAAATTATGTTGACAATTTTGGAATCGTACAATACAGGGTGTTTTTTTAAAGTGGGAGGTCACCTGTATATGGAAGACCAATGTTAGGAGGAATCTGAAAATTTGTACTAGGGGGTTATCAAAGGTGCTCTATACGTCTAAAATAGTTTCAATACGTTAGCACTTCCGGTTATACCGGAAGTCGGTATTACTATCGTTATTTTAAATCAGAACACCCTGTACATTTATGCATTTTCGAATTTCTTGTCGAATTTTATGTCACCTTTTATAACACAACCATACCTCTATCTAATGCCGTTTACGAGATATTTTGACTTTTAGTAGATTTTTGACATTTGCGTGTAGTCACTTAAATTGGAATATCGGGAAATTCAACGAACATACAGAATTGATTTTTTCCAATCACATTAATAATACCTGATGTTATTTCTACGTGTAAAGAAAATCTGATTGCAGTATACAGGGTGCTAGAAAATTCATTTTATAATTTGACTAATAAAATGTCAAATATTCCGTTTTTTTTAAATGGAACCTACCATATTTTATTATATTAATCGATTCTATGGAAAAAAATAGCTTAGGTATGTAATTACAACTATCCATTTATTGTAAGCCGTTTTTGAGTTATTTGCATCAAAAGAGAAAATGCACTAGTTCAGTAACCTAATAACATTTGCTACTATCAAGTAGCTTTTGTCCGATACATTAACAAAAGAATAATTGGTTATTTTTACGAAAACGTCAAATGTAGATAATTCTACGCAGGTTGCAATTCCTGTACCCTAGTTATTTGTAATGGCTAATCGAAACTTTACAAATCAAGATTATTTCAAAATGATAATTATTTATGGCGAATGTAATAGATTTCTTCGAACAACTGGCGATATTTTTCATCAAATATTTTGTTATATTAATCAATTGGCAGCGCAAGAAACATTTTTTGAAAAATAATGTTTAAAAGCTACACAAACATGGAAATGTATTTCATCTAACAATATTTTACCTAAAGAAAAAAAATAAAAACATAATAGATTGTTTATAAATGTTCTATTTGTCGGCCATTTTGATCCAAGCATTTTAAAATGCGTCTTTTAAACTCTTCATTTGTTGCCTTTTGTATTTGCTCTAGAGTTAAAGAATTTAGAGCATTTAATACTCGTCTTTTACAATCTTCCTCAGTAGTAGGAGCGTGGGAGAAGACCATATCTTTTACGTACCCCCCGTAGAAAAAATCAAAAGGAGTAAGATCGGGTGATTGGGGTGGCCATAGGTGAGGTCTGTTACTAGCTATAAATTGGTCTTCAAACAAGGTATGTAAGTACTCGGTTACAACGTTTCCATTGTGCGCAGGAGCACCGTCGTGCTGGTAAAATATTTTGCGTACTTCATTAGGTGGGAGGTTGTTTAAATATGCTACAATTTCTCCACGCACAATTTCTAAATATCGTTCCCCTGTAAAAAGTTTTCTTTGAGAAGAAAAAGAATTACTAAAACAATAAGTACTTTACCGTTTAAATTTTCCTGGTAAAACACTACACATACGATTCGCAAATCTCTAATAGCACAATAAACGTTAAAAGTCCATCTTTCCTGAAAATTTGTTATGTATGCTTGGTGTGGATTTTCTGTGGACCAATGGTGTGAATTATGTCGGTTAAACACTCCGTTTTTCGTAAACTTTGCTTCATCGCTCCAAATAATATTTTTCAAAAACTGTTCATCCTCTTGCGTTCTAAGTAATACAAATTCGTAAAACAACATCCTTCTTCCAAAATCGGTTTTCTTAAGGTGCTAAACAGGATAAAGTGACCAACTTTTAAAATTATTTGCCTTTAAAATATTGTATATGGAACTACGGCTCATTCCTATATCCTGCACAGCATTATTTAGTGAAGCTCTGGGATTTGCATGAAAATATGCCAATACATTAGTAACTCCAATTACTTCCTCCGTCACGGTGCTGGTCCTGTTCTTCTTTGTCAGTTTCCGAGAATAGTTTTAAGAAGCCTAACATTTGGCGCTGCTTTTCAGGAAATTTTTGATGAAAGACATCGCCAGTTCTTCGAAGAAATCTATTACATTAGCCATTACAAATAACTAGAGCACAGGAATTGCAACCTCCGTAGAATTATCTACATTTGACGTTTTCGTAAAAATAACCAATTATTCTTTTGTTAATGTATCGGACAAAAGCTACTTGATAGTAGCAAATGTTATTAGGTTACTGAACTAGTGCATTTTCTCTTTTAATGCAAATAACTCAAAAACGGCTTACAATAAATGGATGGTTGTAATTACATACATAAGGTATTTTTTTCCATAGAATCGATTAATATAATAAAATATGGTAGGTTCCATTGAAAAAAAACGGAATATTTGACATTTTATTAGTCAAATTATAAAATGAATTTTCTAGCACCCTGTACATTGCAATCAGATTTTCTTTGCACGTAGAAATAACATCAGGTATTATTAATGTGATTGGAAAAAATCAATTCTGTATGTTTGTTGAATTTCCAGATATTCCAATTTAAGTGACTACACGCAAATGTCAAAAATCTACTAAAAGTCAAAATATCTCGAAAACGGCATTAGATAGAGGTATGGTTGTGTTATAAAAGTTCACATAAAATTCGACAAGGAATTCGAAAATGCATAAATATACAGAATGTTCTATTTAAAATAACGATAGTAGTACCGACTTCCGGTATAACCGGAAGTGCTAACGTATCGAAACTATTTTAGACGTGTAGGGCACATTCGATAACCTCCTAGTGCAAAATTTTCAGCTTCCTTCTAACATTGGTCTTCCACTTAAAAAAACACCCTGTATATAAACAAGCAGTAGTAATATTATAAGCATTCCATTTAATACTTTTCAGAAATTATATTATTAAAATATTTTGTTACTTATATATAAGCAATCTGTGGTATAATATTCTATGCAAAATGTGTCACTACAATGTTTAATCATGTCATCATTAACCCGCTAATTGATGTTTATTTATACTTTTGTAATGGGGCAATCCCGTATGTTAAATAAATACATTTATCTTAAAATTATCAAACTCATCAACAGTCCAAGTTGCTTTACACAGACTAAACTTTGGAGCTAATTTAATGGAAAATTTCTTCTAGACATCAGAAAGAAAATTTTTTCAAACTATTTAGTACAAGATTGAAAAACATCTCTTTTTCTTTATAATGCACTTTGGTTCTATTTTAGACGTATACAAATTTTTTTCTAATCTCAATGAAAGGATCAAACATTTTTACTGAATGATATTTCACTTAATTTTAGTGTCTTTATAACATCATTATCATAAGACCGGCATAATAACAACCACTACTTAAACAAAAGCAATAACAAAAACATTCAAATGAAGGTAAAAATTGAGCGATTTTATGTATAAACACGAACAATTTTGAATTTATTTTCATCCCACTTAATACGATCACATTCCTTTTCATTAAATTAGGAAATTTATATAGTATCGTTATCAAATAAATAATTTGTTGAATGATGTAGGATACATTTAAAAGTAATTTCTTATTTAAAGATTATAATACTGTTAGTAAAAATTACTAGGTGGATGTACTTACAAAAATTTACAACCAAACATACACCTTAGTACTTTTTACAAATAAATCAACTTAAGTTACATGCAAATTATTAAAATCGCACACATAAATGCTCGATCGTTTCAGATACACTTCAAAGATATCGAGAACACCACAATTTCAAATCATTTTGGTATTGTTGCTATTAATGAAACCTAGTTAAATCATCAAATTACGTCAATTTTTATATTGATAATAAATATACTATTATTAGAAATGATGAAGGTTCATTAAGTGGTGGAGTTACTATTTATATTAAAACTAATTAATTTTGAAATAATACACGTAGTAATGCAATTGAGCATATATGGATTAAATGTTGGGTCAATAGAATGCAATTACTACTGCTGCAATCTATAATCCCCACAGGAAATATGTTAAAATCTTTTCTTGAGAATTAAGATGCATTTAAGGGTGTTGTATTGGAATTGGAAACTTTATTATGTTTAGCTGATACTAATATTGATTTACTTCAATTGGATAAGATCCCATGTAAATATGTTACTGACCTGTAAGAAAGCACGGACCTTTCATATATAATTGAAGAAGCTACTAGAATTACTCCCGAATCTTACATGCTAATTGATCATATTCTTATGAATAAACTGGAATTAGTTACAGACTCAGGTGTGAAATAGCTGGAATACACAGACCATGAATTACTTTATGCAGAGGTAATACACCAATATATAAAACATTTCCGGATTTTAAAAGTACTTCATTCAAATCAATGTTAAAAGTTATTCTGTGGCATAATATAATTTGGCCGACTTATTTACGTGAGACTAAGTCAGGGTACAAAGTATTTTGTAAACACTTTGGCGGGGCTAAGCATCGACCGTTGGTGGCTGTAGAGAATACATGAGAATTGAATCATCGGGGGTTATAAGATAATTAAAAGGTAACCAACGTAAAGACAGCTGAAAGAAAAATATTTATAATATAATACCACATAAAACTCGATAAACTTGAATAATACCTTTGTTATATTCAAAAATTAATCCTTACAATTTGTAAATGTTAGCATTTATATGTTTGCATATAAATAGAAATAAGGTTTGTAAAACTAAACAATTTAATACTTTGTAGTATTTAAGTTATTCTATATATTAACAAACATTCGACTTTATTATCGTAAAGTCGCTCTTAAGGAAAAGAAACACAATATGATTAGGGTAGTAAAACTTGTTATTAAGGTACCAAAAATAAACAGGAATTTTATTAAACTCATGCTTTCAAAAGTTATAATTTAAAGTAGAAGCGGTTTGTAGTCCCTACGGGACTACTTTGAGCGCCCTCACACTCTGCGCCCTTACACTCTCTGCGCCCTTACACTCTCTGCGCCCTGACACTCTCTGCACCCTTACACTCTCTGTGCCCTTACACTCTCTGCGCACTTACACTCTCTGCGCCCTTACACTCTCTGCGCCCTGACTCTCTGCACCCTTACACTCTCTGCGCCCTTACACTCTCTGCGCCCTTATACTCTCTGCGACCTTACACTCTCTGCGCCCTTACACTCTCTGCGCCCTTCTCTCTTAAGTTTAACACGTATCTCCGTAATGAAGATTAAATGTTATTGACAATGGTTTTGAAAATGGAAGATAGACCTAATTCTTTGAAGAGCAAAATGTCCTTAATAAAGGCATTTAAATTTTAGTTACATTGAGCCAGAATTTGGGTTTCACCAAGGTTTCATGTTTTTTGTGTTTATAGAAAAATCGTTGGAAAAGTAAAAAAAAGCCTAGAAAATTGCCAAAAAGTCTAGATAATTACCAAAAAGCCTAGAAAATTGCCAAAAATCCTAGAAAATTGCCAAAAAGCCTAGAAAATTGCCAAAAAGCCTAGAAAATTGGCAAAAAGCCTAGAAAATTGGCAAAAAGCATAAAAAATGCCAAAAAGCCTAGAAAATTGCCAAAAGTCTAGAAAATTCCGCCATAGTTTAGAAAACTCCGCCAAAATCTAGAAAACCGTCAAAACCTAGAAATCTCCGTCGAGATCTAGAAAACTCCGTCTAAATCTAGAAAACTCCGTCAAAATCAAAAAACTCCGCCAAAATCTAGAAAGCTCCGCTAAAATCTAGGAAACTCCGCCAAAATATAGAAAAATTCCGCAAAAGCTATGGAATCCCGCCAAAATTGAGAAGATGCGCAAAAATTGAGGAAATTTCGCAAAAATTGAGAAAATTCCGTCAAAGTTAAAGAAATTCCGTCAAAATTGAGGAAATCCCGCCCAAATTGAGGAAATTCCGCCAAAAATGAAAAAAAATTGCAAAAATTTGTGGAAATTTCGTCAAAATTAAGGAAATCCCAGTCAGGCAGACAGTCAGTCAGCCAGTCAGGCAGACAGCCAGTCAGGCAGACAGTCAGTCAGTCAGGCAGGCAGAGTCAGTCAGGCAGACAGCCAATCAGGCAGACAGTCAGTCAGGCAGACAGTCAGCCAGGTAGACAGTCAATCAGGCAGATAGTCAGTCAGGCAAACAGTCAGTCAGGCAGACAGCTAGCCAGGCAGACAGTCAGCCAGGTAGACAGTCAGCCAGGCAGCCAGTCAGTAAGCCAGGCAGACAGTCAGCCAGCCAACCATGCAGACAGTCAGCCAGGCAGACAGTCAACCCCAGCCAACCCCAGTCAATACCAGTCAATAACAGTCAATACCAGCCAATCCACAGTCAATACCAGCCAACCAAAAGCCAATGCCAAGCCAATCTCAGCCGTTTCCAGTCAACTTCATTCAATCTAATCCAATCCAAGCCAACCGCAGCCAATCCAAGTCAACCGCAGCCAATCCAAGTCAACCGCAGCCAATCCAAGTCAACCGCAGCCAATCCAAGTCAACCACAGCCAATCCAAGTCAACCGCAGCCAATCCAAGTAAAAAGCAGTCAATCCAAGTCAACCGCAGCCAATCCGAGCCAACCGCAGCCAATTCCAGTCAGTAGAGTTAATTCCAGTCAACAGAATCAATCCCAGTCAGTAGAATCAATTCCAGTCAGTAGAATCAATTGCAGCCAGTAGAATCAATTGCAGTCAGTAGGGTCAATTCCAATGGCTAGAGTCAATTCCGATGGCTAGAGTCAATCCCAATGGGTAGAGTCAATTCCAATCAGTATAAGCAATTGAATACAATTTAAAACAATTGTAAACAATTGAAAACAATTGAAAACAATTGAAAACAATTGAAAACAATTGAAAACAATTGAAAACAATTGAAAACAATCGAAAACAATTGAAAACAACTGAAAACAATTGCAAACAATAGAAAACAAAAGAAAACAATTTAAAACAATTTAAAACAAATTAAAACAATTTAAAACAATTTAAGACAAATTGAAACAATTTAAAACAATCTCGAATGCAGCATAAGAAATAAAAATAGATGCGGCACAAAATTTAATTGTGTAGAAATTGTAATAAAGTCATGATTTAGAACAGGCACATGCGTTGTGAAGTCTAAAAAAAAGGCCGCAAGCAATGTTCCTGAACGAAACAAAGTTTAAAAGTATTTTACAAACACACGATCCGAAGGTTTTTCCTTTAGCAGTGTGAAGAATACCAGCTGCATATTCCTGTTTACAGTAAGTGGGAAATTCTTTATGTTGATATAAAAATGCTAAATATATCAACTTTTCTAATTCAGCACGAACCGAAGCTATTATGTTGTGTAGTTCGTGTTATTGGCGGGTAACGTATATGATTCGTTCAATTCAATAGTTCGGTCAGGCTGACGTTTGGCACATTAGTAGCAAGTGGCTGTTAATGAACCTACATTGTTTAAAAATATTATAATACATGCAGCCAATCAAAATTGAACAATATTTAGTAATTGTTAACGTAGTCAGTTTTACATATGAGCATATTTTGTATAACGTGCTCGTTAATAGGAACTCATTTTAAACAAAACGTTCGGCTGAAGTAAATGCAAGTAATTGTACAGTTATTGTTGTAACTGAAAAATGCGTCTTTCATGTCGTAATATGCGTTGAACAGATCTCCAATAAATGGTAGAAATGAATGTACGTAAGGGTTAACGAATGTAGGTTTTACGCTTAAAAATTTTGTTAGTAGCAACGAAGTTGACCACCAACTGTTGTACTTACAGTTGTAAACCTAATAAGTAGGACATTGTGTATATGCGTGTATCACAAAAAACATAATTTTATTTCACATATAAAATTAGACACAGTTATGCACGTTGAAAATGCAGTGGGATCCCCGGAAATGTAGTTGAGACGAATATCTGAAAATGAAATTAAATATAATGTGTGTAATGTAGGCAACCCGAAATACTTAAATGAACTGCGACCTGCCTACAACCGCCAGATAGGAAGGCACCTCCTAAAAATAGACCGCGCATAGTAATTTATTATTTAAAGCGGGTATTATTTAAAGTAGATATTAAATTAGATATTAAATTAGATATTGAGTTAGATATTAAATTAGATATCAAATTACTCCAGCTTTCTGTATGTAGCAAAAATGTTGTAAATGGTTCTAGGATACGGTTAGTGTTTAATGATGTATATTAGAAATGTTTGCAAGGCGTAAGGGTAACTTTGAAAAGTAATTGGATCATACATCTTTCTTGCACTAACGGTAACCGACATGTTGGTGCTGCCGGTGAACGCGCTTCGTGTTTTTTGTTTCAATTGTTCGTACGTTATGTAATGCATAAGCTAATTTTTTCCAATAACTTTGACAATTCCAGGAAAGTAAGAGTTTTTTTAAACAGTTTTAGAGTAATTGTAACTTAGATTTTATAAATTATAGACATTATAGACCGTTGCAAAGCGTATGAAAAGTGATCTGATTCTTTTTATGCATACTAATAAATAAAATAAATGCAGATGGTTGTTTATAAAGTTGACGAAAAAAATTAAAAAAAATAAATGGAACTGGGAATTGAACCATTAAACTTACGATTGGTAGCCAGACATCATAGCATCGCGCTATCGAGGTGCCAGTATTTGTAAATTGGTTAGTAGTATACTTTTAATTACCCTGAATTACTTTCAATTTAGCGGACCAATCACAAAATACACCGAATTCTGACCAAATCACGATCTATTGAAAATGCTCGGCTATCATCGTGAAGAAACGCCAAAATGAAAAATTAATTATTTTAGAAATAAATAGCCAGCGCATATGAAAAAGCGATGTTTTTTTATAATTTAAATCAATTAACGGTACTTCTAAATCATATTGGATGAATTGTAATGGAAAATTAGAGAAATTTGAAAGGAAGTGTGTTACCATAGATTTTGAAGGTACACGCTCGTACTTTTCCGTTGGTGATCGTTACCTGATTTTGACGTTTCTCGAATAAATTATACAATTTTTAATAAGTGTTTTAAGAAAAAACTGCAGTGGTAGCTCGCAAATGGTTAATTATTCAGGTTTTAGAATACGAATAGCGTTGTTTGGCATATATTAGAAATTGTTTAACGCCCGAATACAAATTTTAGAAACCAACTCGATCTTTTCTCTCTCTCGTACCAATTCTAACGAAACAGTTGCCGACCTCGTCGCACGGCTTGTTCGGTTTTTAGATCGGAATTTTTTGAGGGATCCAAGCTTCTTTAACACGTTAACGAATACGTCGCTCAAATTAATCTTTTCCCGGAAAATCCTTATTTCTCCGCAATTTATCGGTTTTCCGCCATAAAAACTGGCCTATCGTACGCACGCAAAAATTCTCCACCTAACCACCACCTGCCCGCGTCCCCAACTCTGAAACCTTGATTACTTTATCAAACAGGAACTAATAATTTCTTTTATGTAAGCAAAAGACATAGCTGTGAACATGGTATCAAATACCTGACACATAGTTAATTATATCCATTTAGACCGGGGCTTCTTTAAACCATATGTTGTAAACAGGCAGAAAACAGGAACCAAAGACAGCCGTGTTAACCTTTGACCATAAGTGAATTTAAAGCTTGGTGTGGATCCATCATTTTTACTGATGTCACCTCAGGCAAGGTAAAGTTGCATCTTCATAATTCCAAGAAGTTAAATTAAAGCTGATATGGAAATTACAGATGTGGTGTTGAGAGTTAGTGTTGTACTTAAAGTTATATTTAGTTGAAGCTTCTGTGCAAGACACAAGATAGAGTACTCAATTTTAAAATCTTCTGAATTATTCTTGTGCATAGCACTTATATCTTGGACATAAGTAATCGGTATATCCAGCATAAACACGATGACAGACAAAACACCAGAACTCCTGAATGGTCAAGAATCAAAACTACACCACGTGTATTAAGCAAACTAAGACAAATGAAACTAAACAGATATTAACCTGCGACTTCTAAATATAATTGTGAAATTTAGTTTAAGCGATTTTGTAACAGATAGCTTGTAAACAAAATGAAACTTTATTATTTGTTTAACAAAAAAAAACACAAAGCATTTATTCTGCATGACTTTTCGTACTGAGAAAACTTATGTAATTTATCATAAAGGAATATTAAATTTGTACTAGTAATGTTGGTTGCAGATAGTTTTTATACGCGAGACCTTGTTTTAAAGAAATGGTTTTAGCCTTCAGTTGTAACATGCACGATGGAAAACTGGCATGGTGCAATATGATATTGATGATATGAACGCTAAAGTTGAATTGTTGTCTTCCAACCGTAAATTATTATTACAGGGTGTCTACTTAAACGACTGAGTAAAAATTCAGTTCTTTTTCTGTACTTCTCAGTACTTTAATTGAAAAAAATCAGTACTTTTTGTTGCATGAAAAATGGAAAATAAGTGTGATCAAAACATTCGAATATTTTAATTAGTTGAAAGTGAATACACCTATATATTCAAGAATAAAGTGCATAGAAAATATTTTTATTTATGAACTCTCCAGTCCCATTTTTAATTTTTCTAATTCAGCATCGATCTCTAGTTCTTCTTCCTTGCACTTTTCTATTACTTCAATTTTCTTTAACCTGAGTGTCTTGATGTCAGCATGCAATTGTTGAACCTCTCGCTTCTTAGTAAGTTTTTCATTATGCCTAACTTTTAATGCTTCTCGCCTTCTGGAAGATGCATTTCGAAACTCTAAAATTATCTTCTTAGAAATTGTAAATTCGAAAAGGTGTTTTCTTTTAGAAGTTAAAATTTTTTCATAAACAAGTCGTTGGGCAACTAGCGATTCATTTAAAGTGTTTTCTACGAGGCATTCTTTATTTATCGAAAAAACCTTTTCAACCAAAGCATTGCCGTGAAACATGATTAAAATTTTTTTAATAAAATTTAAAAATACAAATTCTGATAAGCCACACTCTTTACACAACCTCATTAAAAATATGTCCAATCTTTCCTTTTTTGGTAAATTTTTCCAGTTTTCTAAAGCATTCTTCTTGTCGTCACATAATTGGTTATAGTGTTTTTTTTTATATAATATCTGCATCAGATGCAATTATCTACTTGCGCTCAATAAATTCCTCTAAAGCAATATTTAACCTGGATGTTTTTAAGACGTTGCTACACATTACCATAGGTGACAAACAAGAAGCACCTTTGATAATTTTGTATTTCAAAGGACTTTTCTCTGTAATTTTTTGGAAAAAATGTTTTAGAAAAGCTAAACAATCATTTTTAAATTTAACGACATCAAGTTCCTTCAAACCCTTCGCCTTACAAACAACAGATGTCCCAAAATCAATATATCCACATTTGCAATTGACTTTAAGTTTGCAATTTTGGTTATATCAATTTTAATTAGTTTATTAGGGATGTTTGCTTAATTTATAATTTTCGCACTAATGAAACGACTTTGTTATTATGCAAAATAGTATACAATTCCTGAAATAAAAATGGTGTTAGGGGATCGTCTGATTGAAAAAATTTTAAAAACGATTCAATTTCTACACAAAATTGATTTAAGAAATTGTAATCTAGCTAGTAAAAGTTTATCTGCTAAAAACCTTTTATCTTTTGGAATGTTCTACTCTCAGGACACTTCTTTAAAGCAATGGATTGTTCAACATATACCCCTACAGGTTTTATTATTTCAATGGCTCTGGTAATAACTGCTTGATTTTCCACCCAACGTATGCTGCAAAATTGTTTTGGAAATACAAAAGAACCAGAAAAGGCCGTATAGTTAGCACGTCTTCAAGGAAAATCTTTAAAAAGATTATAGAGTGATCGTAAAAAATCTTGCATTTTGTCAGTAATAAATCTATAATATAGGGATTAATGTTATATATCCCTGCATATTCTGTTATTATGTTGATTAGTAACATATGGAAACAAAAATAGTTAGTTACTGTCAATAAAATTTGTTGTGGATACAAGCTAGTAATCTGGATAGAAATAAATAGTTTCTTTTTTGAACACTGCTAACTAACTTTAACTTTATTCCACAAACTTGCTACACATTTCCCAACCCGTTTTTTTTCTGCTGTTTTGAATGCCCCATGAATCACATGTGTTCCACAAGTTCCAGTGGAAAACAGTTCAGGATCCTCACTGCTTTAATCTTTTAAATATTTGCGCAAGTATTTAAGCATTCTTAGATTAACATTAGGACCGTCCATCCCTACCTGTACAATTTTTTTCAGAGACACGCCCAACTAAGTTATAGATTCAATCAATTTATGCATTAAATCAGAAGCAGTTGCATGTTTCAAAAATGCCAAATTTAGAAATCGTGTTTGTACAGCATCTGTTGCCTCATTCCAAAATCTGACAATTATGTCCATCTGACCAAGTTGGGACATTTTATTAAGACTTTCGTCAAATGACAAAGTATAAAATGTACACTCTTTTAATTGGTTAGAAAGTTCGTTTTGGATACAAGGTCCTAGTCCATACTTTATAGAATAAGCTATTTTATTCTTATGAAGTTGTAAATTTTTTGCAATCACACTATATGGAAACAGCAAAAAAAAACATCTGTGGCAGTTGCAAAACTTCTCTCTGAGGAATGTGTGAATTTGTGAATATTCTATAAAATTTCTGCTAATCTTACTTCTTCTCTTTGTAAGTAGGTTAACTTTACCATTACCAGAATATGTTGAACTATCTTTTGTCAAGGAATTAGGTGCACTTGTACTTGCTACTACTTTATCACCATCAGCAACGACAAGTCCTGCATTTGTATTTAAGCATTCAATATCCATGCCAATTGTAGGCACTTTAAAAAGTGTAGTTTGAGTCCCCATCAGTAAAGGTTGCACAATTTTCAAATGTTTTTTACCTTTTGCCTGTGTTTTAACACAATGTATACCACCTTGGCCGAAAGTGAATATATTAGTGAAAATAGTCTGTTAAATGCTTGTGCTTATTGTAACAAAAATGCAGTGAATAAGTATGTGCAGTGTGTTAATTGCTCAGCTAGAGCTCATACATCTTGTAGTGAGAGGTCAGGATTATATAACTTAGATAATGGAAAGAAACATTATACTTGTATGGATTGTCTTAAAAACAATCAGGTGAGCTCACCTGTGCTTGATACTACTGTCAATAAAGCTACTGAAGGCATGCATAAGACAACTTATGATAACAATCCTAGTCTTACTATCATCAGCTATCTACAAAGTGCAACTTTTGAGCTGTTGTTAGAGTCTGCTGTTAAAAGAGCTACTATTCGCTTGGAAAGGGAATTAGTTGCACTAAAATCAGAAGTGGAAACACTGAGACTAAGTAATACTGAATTAGTCAGGCTGTGTAATAATGGAATTTCTAATGTGCTTCATAATAAAAATCAGAAATCAATTATTGATTCTGGAATGCAAGGTAATATTAATTCTAATTTACTAAAACAAGTTCAATACCCAGATGTACATAATAAACAATGCTTATCAAAGTATAATGATAACATGCATAAAGCTATGTTAAATAAGCCTAGTGATTGTGTAAACATAAACAACTATAAAATTATTGATAAACATGATGATGGTTCTCTACAATCTTCGGCTACCACTGCTACTGGTAGCTCTAACTTTGTGGGAGCTGCTTCTATTAATACATCAAACAATATCAAAGAAGACTGGAACTTAGTTGTTCGTAAAAAGCAGAAATCCAAGCCAAAGATAATTGTGGGTGCTGCAGAACTTGTAGCAAGTCAGAATGGGCTAGAAGTACTGGCTGGAGTTCAAAAACGAGCTTGGCTACATTTAAGCCGAGTAGCTCACAACAGCAATGGGGATCCGCGGACTGCTGAGGATATTTTGGCTTACATGCAGATTGACAGTACTAATGCTGTGTGCTATCGAATCAGTACCACTAGTACATTCAGCACCTTTAAAATTGGGGTGGCATTGCAGAATAAACATCAATATCTAGATCCTAATTTCTGGCCCAGCAATATCACTATTAGAGATTTCGTGTTTAAGCCCTCTAAAGATAAAAGTGCAATTAATCAATCCTCGAATCGTCATTTTTTAGGGAATGCAGAGGTCGACAATCCACCATCTTAGGGAGTCAAGCCAAATTTCTGAATGACAAACAGATGTTATTGTTCTTGAATATTCAAAGTCTTAATAATAAACTTCATGTTCTACACTCAGTAATTCAAGAATATAAGTTCAATGTTCCTTTTATTGGGCTTGCAGAAAACTGGAAGTCTGACGTTACAATAAAGAATGCATCAATTCATGGGTATAATCTGGTTAGTAGTTACTGCCGCAGCAACAGTAAAGGTGGTGGTGTTGCCTTATGGAGCACTGCCACGAAGGTTACTACTCTAGATTTTAAAGATATTTGTTATGAACGCAACTTTGAAATATGCGGTGCCAAGTGGCGTCATCCACTATTAGGTACTGTTATTATCCTAATTGTCTATCGCTCGCCGGCAGGGGATGCTGAAATGTTCCTTACAAGATTATCTCTTGCATTGGACCGTGTCTACAGCAACACTCATCATATAATTATGGCCGGTGACTTTAATATAAACACTGCTGTCCTCTTTGACCTAAACACTAAGTTTATCAATTTAACATCTACTTATAATTTGCAATATTTAGTCTCACAACCTACTCGTATCACTAACACAACCTCGTCAATAATAGACAATATTTTTACAAATGGTAACCATAGTTTTAAAGTTGATTTACATAAAGATCATAAAGATCAGGTGCAATTGCAGGTCAATAACAATCCACTTACACAAGTTTCTACATCCAAATTTTTGGGAGTTTATGTAGATAGCTCATTGAGATGGGAAAATCATTGTACTAAGCTTTCTAAAACACTTAGCTCAGTGTGCTTTCAAATCAGGTTTCTAAAAGCAGTCTTAGATTTTCACACTTTAAAGTGTTTCTATTTTGCAGAAGTACAATCTAGGTTGTTATACGGCATTATGCTTTGGGGAAATTCTCCTTACGCAAAACGTATCTTTTCTATCCAAAAACAAATCCTAAGATGCATGGTTAATGCCAATAGGTTTGATACCTGCAAGCCCATTTTTCGACAATTGGGCATAATGTCCTTACCTTGCCTATATATTTTCTCTGTTGCTATTTATGTGCGTAAGAACCTGCTTTTATTTTCTACAAACTTCTCAATTCATGGTCTTACTAGGTTCAGGCCCTTACGGATAAGAGCTTTGTGTGTTTGGCTATGAAGGTTTACAATAAAGTACACATTGACATTAAGAATGCTCATACTTATAAAATGTTTAAAGTTAAGCTTAGAAATATGCTAGTGAACAATTGCTACTATGCAGTTCAAGATTTTCTGTAAAATGGACTTATAGACCTATCACACATTGTAATATTGTGACTAATAAATGATTGATTGATTGATTGACCTTGACTAACATCAAACTCCTTTCTGCACATATTACAAAGCAATTTATCTTCACACGGCCATAATCACAATCTACACTCTTGTAAATCTGACCATAATGGATTTAACCGACATTTACCGGGCATATTAATAAAAAAAAAAGCACTACAGTGCTAAATTTGTTTCAAAATATTAATAAAAGTACCGTAATTTAAATTAGCAGCACATAATAAAATCACCGCCACCGTGTTGTAACTTGTATTACAAATAACAGTTGAGTATGCTAAATTTAATCTTTTAATGAGAATAATGATGAAGGAAAAACAATAACTTACTTCTTTGAAGTAAGTTTGCACCCTACCCTTTTTCAGGTGTTATAAAAAGGATAGGCGCACGACAGAGCATAAAAAAAATTACACTCTGGCACAGCTAGCATCGACCGTTGAGGTTGCAGAGGCTGCAAGAGACTTAAAATCTCGAAGGGGAGAAAATTTGTGAATTAATAACTGTAAAATAAACAACTGTGAGAAACTATGAAAAGTTATATAGTGTATTTATTAAATTTTATAGAAATAAAGTTTTGAACAAAAACATTAATATTCTATGAAGTCATATAAAATGAATAGATCAGTAAAGATTATGATACTTGTTTTTTATGCAACTAGTAAATGTAGCTATATAAGTTTAAGAGAGTTTTTAAATATGTGAACGTAACATATAAAAAGTCGATAAAATATTTAACGTGAACTAAACGCTTCAAGAATACTAAGAAAAGTATCTTGTGCTTTTAAATGCGTAACAAAATTAATAAATGTACTTGACTACCATAAGTTTCATGAAACATGTGGCTTACATTTGGACAGTATGCGTCCAGTAAGACTATGTATAAAAAGAATTACTATTTGTAAATACCAGATAAATTATCTGTAAGATTAATATGTTTTACAAGTGTAACATAAAGAGAAAATTTAATATTGTATAAATCAGTTCATTAAATTTTGAGTAGATAAATAGTATTTTAGTTTGTCATACCTGAATGTGCATTGAATAACATATTTTGTTACCCCGAAATTCTTTGAACGGAACATCTGTAGAAATCCAAATCAAATGTGTAGAAACTGCAGGAGTCCCAGGTAACATTAAAAACAAGTGATGAGGTAGAATTCGCTAGCATTCAAACAAGTTGAAAAACATTCCGTGTTTAACTTCATAGATCCATATTAAACCAAAATTTAAGAGAATAATTAATAAAACTAAAAATGTATGTTGAGGTAGCTTAATTTAAAAATACAACGCCATCGTCATCTCATAGTTAAGCGACAGCAAAACAAATCTGCTTCTTTACGGAGCGTAAGGTAAAAATGTAGTAAAACATGAGGGTAGAGAACGACCCTAAAATATAATACGTGAATTAGTTAATACGCAAAAAACAAGTGAAAAGGAATTTAAAATACATCCATTAAATTCTTACCATCGGAAAAGTAATCCGGTGGGATTCGTGGTTTATGAAGGGAAGGAAATGCTAGGCAAGATATCTGTAATAATATTTAAATGATTACACATCTTTTATTTAACAAAATAATACATACTTGATACGACCTCATGGTCAATTTTTATCACCTTGAATTCAAAACGACCTGTTGTGCACCAAATCAAGACAAGAAATGAATCTTTTGTCAGAACGTTTTGACAGGCAAACATCTGTCTCAAATATCAGAGCGGGGTATTTAGAATTGTAAAGAAAGGAAACTACAGAGCTCTTCTGCAAAGTAAGTGTGAAATTAAATACCAAGAATACTGGATTGTAGGCAACTTTACAAACAAGTATGAATATTAGAAAACAAACATGGTACTTTATAAAGTACTATAACCTTTCTATATTCTGAGATTATAATAAATCTATTAAAAGTAAAAGTGTATATTAAGGTTCAATGGACTTTTTAAAGTAAAATCTGAGGTTTAAAGGGAGAGATAAATCAAGCTGAAACGTGGCATTTACCATAGGTAAAATGACATGTTACAAGTTTAAAAAATGCAACTCTGAATGAATGGTCCAGAAAGATCCCGTTATGACTAATACTCACGATAACAAGATGAGATGTTTCGACTAAAATTGTAAAAAACCGTCGATTCAATCAATGGTACAACAGTTGAGTAATTGCAAAATAGGAGGGCATGGAAAACTGTCAAAAATCCATTTTGTTGGCTAGTAAACTAGAATACAGATAAAAATTTTAAAATAATTATGTTTATCTTCTGCTAATAACTTTATGAATTTCACCACTAAACAACGGAACTACTTGCATTCGAAAGTAATTCAAAGGTTATTATGTTTCTTATTGACATTTTTAATACGTTATAAAATGAATTGAGGCACTCTTTCGCCAATTCGTTTTAGACTTGTAAAGTGATGATATATCAATTATCAACAGAGATGTATTATCCAGATCAATACATGCAGAAATAGACGGCCCTTGCTAGAGTGCCTAAAGATCCAGCATTAAAGCACTTAAATAATTTAATCGAGAAGAATGGATTTAATCTGAAGAGAGATGTAATGTAATTTGTTTTCGATTATGAATGTATTTACGGCCGTTGTATCCGTTCGGGCAATTTTTAGTAGTAAAACATTTCTAACAATAACCTAATACCTGCCCACTATTTTCGCATATATGTACCTATGTATTTTTATGCACTTTAGCAATCACAAAAGTTTTATTTCATACACAATGAAAGACTACAAAATAAAAGTCAAACTTTGCAATGTCTAAAAGCAGACACTTAATATCCGTACGTGAAGTATAAATTCTGCACTTTTTCCGCATATCCGGACTTGCTCTACAAAATCAGCACTTTTTCAGTACTTTCAGAATTTTCCGTACCAGTAGACACCCTGTATTAGATATGCTAGTCCCACTAAAAATTTGCAGATTTCTTAAACTTCAATAGTAAAATGCAAAGGTAAAGCCTTATTTTTTCAACAAAAAAAAGTGCAACAAGCCTTAGTAGTTTTCATCAACATACTGGGAGCCTTCAATAAGGCATGAGCAGATAAAATCTGAAGGGCTCTATAGTAGAGGCACCTGAGTGTTGTGGCAATTTGGGTACGGTCAATGCTAAGGCAAAGATGTATCTAGGTGATGCCCAGATATAGTTGGAGGTTACAGAGTGCTGCCTACAGGAAAGCTACCTATCATCCCACCTGTGATGTCTGGTAATGGACAAACTTTTGGAATGTCGAACCACAGAAGGTTTTTTTACACTGTCCTATGCAGAAGATGAGCTTGTTCTGTTATCTGGCAGGAAGGATAGTCCGCGAACAGATGCAGGTGGCATTCTTCTTAATAGGAAGATGATGTGTCTTTCGGTAATTCCACAAAAAACCTAGATGATGTTCTTCACTAGAAGAAAGAACATCAGAGGATCCAGAGCTCCACCACTGTATAGTGAACTGTTTGTTTATAAAACAGAAGTTAAGTACCTAGGTGTGATCATTGACAATAGGTTATATTGGAGAAAACACCTGGAAAAGGCAATAGAGAAGGCGATAGCAACTCTCTTGAAAGCAGCACCGTGTGGTTGGCAAGAACAGAGACATAACTCCCCAAGCTATATACTTGCTGTGCAAGGTAGTTGGTAAGCCTAGGGTCCAATATGGGTCATACGTATGGTGGTCCCGGACCCAACTTCTCAGTGTCTTCCTCAGGCTATCCAGAATCTAGGTTAGCCTGTCTGACAATATTAGGAGCAATGAGGACAACATCTGCCAATGCTCTAGAAGTTTTACTAGTGCTCCTAGCTCTTCCTGTGTGGATGCAGAAGAAAGCTCTGATGACTTATCTCAGACTTCAAGATACAGACGAGTGGTTGAGCAGGAGGGAGATAGTAGGGCATGCTAAAGTCGCTGTTACAGCAAAGAAGAAGCTTCCTATTTCAGCTATCAAAGTGAAAAAAGCAGAGAATAGAAAGACTACAGAGACAATTCACTCTCACAATCCCTTCGAGGAAAAAATGGGAACAAAATGAGGTTACGCAGAATTAACTGGTGTGGTATGCTGACAGGTCACAAATCAGGGATACTGAACTTTCCAGGGCAGAGATATTTCTGAAGAGTAGTGGGGTTTATTGGTGCTTTCTATTAGGTCGATATACAACCATCTGCTAGACAGACGTATACACAATATTAAAAGTGGCTGAAAATCAGGAGATAAAAGAGGTAGAAGAGCGGCGAGTTATTATCTGCTCAGATAGCCAAGGAGCACTCCAAGAACAGATGTGCACTGGTTCAGAAGTGTGAAGATGTATTGGAGGAATTAGTCCGTCGGAAAAAATTCAATTCTTCGGTTCCAAGACAACACGAAGTGCAAAGAAACGAGAAAACTGATAGATTAGCTAAGCAAGGTATAGGAACCACTTATTTAGGGCCTGAATCATGCATAGGTATAATGAGAAAATCGGTGGCGTCCAAATTAAAATTTTAGATGCAAAAGAGATGGAAAGAGGAGTGGTAATAAGGAGTGGACTGTATACAATCAAAGATTATGATAGCCGGGATGGACGAGTCAAGAGAAACATGACTATTAAATAAAGATAATAAAACGCTTAACATGTTAGTTGGAGTCCTCACTGGCCATTTCAGATTACGGAGACACCCAACCCTGCTGTGAGAGGCAGGAGAAAATGATTGCCCATCACATAGAGGAAGTGCGAGGGATATATGAAGGTACAAGGTTTTAGGCAACTTAATGCAGGAGAAGTTGATCTTCCATCCCTGACCACACATGCTGACTTTCATTAGAGAAACTGGAGGGTTTGTATGCAGAATGGGGAGGAGCTGAAATAGAAAAACATAATAGTGAATATTAGGGAGATGGTCATAGGGGTTAGTAAAAAGAGCCAAAGGATGTACTTGCTGGACTGCTTTCGTTTTGCCTAATGTACTACTACTACTACTACTTTTATTATCAGTAATTAAACTAGTGGATACACTGAATGTCGAAATTGTAAGGTCAGATATACAACTCGCTCACAGATTACCAAGAAAGCATCCAGATGCTATTCCATCGGTAATTGTACGCTGCTCGTCCCAGGAAATTCGGGATAAAATACTGGCTAAAAGAAAGACTATTATAACGAATAATGAAGTTTTGAATAATAGAAGCGATAGAAGGTTAATATTGTTTGAAAACCTAACACCATACTATAAGCGAATGTTGTGGTTAGCGAAGTCGCGAGCTGGTGATAAAGGTTGGAAGTTTGTATGGTTCAAATTTGGAAAATTATTGGCAAAAAAAAAGCTACTGACAGTCCAGGAGTTCTCAGAATTAATACTGAAAACGATTTAGAAAAGATTCTTTAATAAACCGGTAGTGTAGTGGATTTAGTAAGTATAGTTTAATAAGTTAGAATCAAGTTATAGTTAGACTAGTTTAAGGATAAACATTTGTACAATTGTTAAAATTCAATTCGAATAACGACAGGTTTTACCAAAACAATACAATTCGTTTTCAATCTTTTATTAATATATTAGATTGGAATAAGGAAAAGAACGCACATGTAAGTAATAATGACAATAATTGCACCGATTTATTGCTAGTATCGTTGAATCTTAATGGCATAAAATCCCACTTCGATGAATTCACAACATATTTCGCACAGTCTACATTTAACATTATTGTATTAATTGAAGCAAAAGTTAAGGCAGACGAGCTATCAGCGTTTAATATCTTAGATTATAAAATGTTCTATAAGTTACGTACACGTATGGGAGGAGGTGGTATTATCTTGTACATTGCAAACAACATGATCTTTATTGAAAATAAATATAATACCTTAAGTTACGAGTCATTAGAAAGAACAATTAGTGTAAGTACAGGAAATAAATTTAAAATTATAATCGTGTATAGGCCACCAAATAATAGCATTGCAAAAATCTTGAAAGAGTTTGGGAACCACATAAATAATTCTGATATACAAAAATATCATTTTAGCTGGTGAATATTAACCTCGATCAAGCGAATAGCAATATTAATGAGTATGAAGCGCTATTAAATTCCGAAGGATTTTATAGATGCATCTTAGGATATACAAGGGAAGCTTTTTATCGCGAAAGTTTAGTACAATCAAACATAAATCATATTTTTATTCGGGGTGTTTATGATAGTGTGTGCTCTCAGGGGTTATCCATACTAGAACTTCTGATCACTACATGCTTGTTACTCACTTAATTTTTAAGGGTATCACTGCATCATCAGCTTGTTTAGAAGCAATTAGAAATGAATCTTATATAAGACGTCAACTATTTAATATGGATTTTAGTTCCTTAAACGAAAATAATGATCCGGTCTATCTGTATAAAAAAATATACTATCTATTTAATAATACTTATAAAACCAGTATAGTCTTTGCAATTTCTAAATAGACCTCGTCATCCGTGACGTCACACAAGTACTAACTATTTATGTAGATGTTTGTCAACCTAATACCGTACAATATTAATGTTATAGTTTTGGTTTGAATAATAGCAATTTACGACGTTGCCAATAATTTTAAAGCCAAATATTAAATTTTGGCGTTTAAATTTTAGGTTATATTCCATTCCTTGTTTTGTTGGTGTCAACGACCTCTTAAATTTTTCCGTTTTTATATATTGATATTTGGCTGGTTTTTGCCTCAAACAGTGCTATTCACAACTCATATTAGTATTAAACTGAACTCTAATAACCAAAGACGATGAACGAGATTCATTTAGACCCAGAACTAAGCTACTTGTTGCTAGTTTGATCACCTTTATAGGCTGCGTGAAAATCGCTAGTATTTGTTTTCCAGTTACATTTATAGTGCAACATGTAATTATTTTCGATTTATCACGTTTCTGTTGATACTTGATGGTTGAATTTGAAACATGTGGAGTTTTTAAAGTTAGTGCACGATCCCTAAATACAGTCTTGGATTTAAATGGCTGAAAGATAATCCAAGAATAGGTTTAATGAAACTGTTAAATATTATGAATAAATAGAATTCGATTCCGGAACATATATGAAAATAAAAGAAGAGAATCTGTAGCATTTTTGTGTTTTTAGACAAAACATGGCTTTTTCAGAATGGTGCCGTATCTAGCAAAGCGTGCAATAAGAACAATTAGAGCACACAAATTGATCGAAAAAGGTTGGTGTCATCTACTTATCCTTAATACAGTATAATGTAATTAGTCTTTTAGGTACATTATATGCACGAAATGTAAATGAATTACTAAATGTGGCTGAAATTGATTTTTCTCGTCTTTCACAAAAAAACCCTGTTACTACAGAGAAGTGAATGAGCAAAATTTGAAAATTAATTATTAAAGAATTTGGAAAAATTATTTGCAATAATTTTAGACATGTCGTATTATTATACTTGTTAAATAAAACATCTAACAGTTTCTAGAAAAAAAGTAACATTGTAGAGCGACACTAAATAAGCAATTTCTTATGGAACTAATGATTTTAAGCAAAGCTTATTTAACTTGTGACGATGTAAGTCTTAATTATGTGCTTTATAACATATCAGTATTAATTAAAAATTTTAGGTATAAACCGCCAAAGATTTTTAAAGCGGATTTGCTGGCGAACAATATGGACATAAGGTGTTAAGATTGCCTCCGTATCACTGCATATTCAATGCAATTGAAAATTTTTTACGATGTACGATGTACTTTTATTAATTACAACTATCTTAAACTTTATGTATAATAAACAAGTACAACCATATATATTTTATTGTTCAATTACAAGCTTTTAATACTCGTTAAACTCTTGAGCGACTTGTTTTTAAAATATGGGTTGCAAATTCATCTTCAGGATATTGGATTTTTGGCATCCTAACAGCTTCTACAGCGTTCAATTTTAATGGATGTAAGAAACACACTGGTGATGAACTGGCCAATACTACACTAGCTTAAATTTTGGAGGTGCTAAATACAAGTAAGGTCAAAGTCTTTATATTACACCAATCTACAAAAAATGGTAAATTGTATATTGAATTATTTGTTTCAAACTACTCAATTACCTGCAACAATTATATGGCCTCAAGAGTAATAAAGTAAATGCCTATTTTTGGAAGATTTTGCCCTTCATGCTTTTGTATATTTAACAAACTACTGTTTATATCTTTAAGAATTCTATCGAAATGATTAGTCGTTGAACCTTTTGGTTATAAAGTTTTCATTTTTAGCTTACGACACCGACTGGAGATAACTTGCAATTTTGGATTTTACTGGGAACAGTAATAATCCTGTAACAGTTATTCTTTTCTTGAATAATGGCATATTTCAACAACATAATTCAAAGTTGGTTCATTTAAAGTCTTTATCCATATGTATTGTTTTAGTTGGAAATGCTTTCAAAACATGCCGTATTCAATCTAGTTGCATACTAATAAACAAGTAAAATGATCACAAATTTTAGGGTGATTTGAAAGTGTTAAATCCTTCGTTTGCATTGTACATAACATAACTTTAGTCTTTGTAGATGGTTTCAAGGAAATCTAAAAGATTATTTTAAAGTGACATATCTTAATTATTCAAAGTGTATGAGAATTTTACTTACAAATGGAATTGTAATTTCTGTTTCTTTTCTTTTCGATTTGTGTAATCAAAACGTTTAAATTATAATTCCAATGACATAACCTCTTGAATAACTGTGGTTATTATTGCGCCTCTGGTATAATATACTAATGGCCATAAAATTATGAGCATTAGAAATACGCAACTATATTTAAAACATGCTCAGTGGTAAAAATATAGAAGTAAATAAAATATATTGTTAATTAATGACTTTAACCTGTAATATTGTCGATAAAAATTTATCCTAAAAAGTACTTTTTTAAAAACTAACAAATCACATTCATCATCTGCTATTAAACATTTTCAATCTCTGTATTCTACCGATGGCGCTAATATAGTCATGTGGCAATAGGATATTGGTAGCGGCATCGTCGCTACAATTTGACGTCACAAACGGTAATGACGCAGGTCTATTTAGAAATTGCAAAGACTATAACTTTGTCAAACCATCAGCAAAGAGTAAAACGAACCTAACAAGATACGTAACTAAAAAGGAATGGATGACTCTAAAGCTAGTTAAACAAATAGAACTTAGGGATAAATTATTTTGTAAATGGACACACACTAAGTTACAATTGCATAGGGAAGAGTATAATCGTCATAGAAATTGACTAATATCACAAATTAGAAAAAAAAGCACAAATATTACAGTGAATGTTTTAGTAATTCACAATCTGACACGCAGTCCATTTGGCATGAAATAAATTAATTAATTAGACAAAAAGATAAATGCTCAGTGGATGATGTTATAAAACAAGCGAAACTGAACCAAAATAATGAATGTATAGCAAATGAGTTTGGTACTTTCTTTTACAATGCTGTATACTCCACAAGACACGACTGTTCATCAAAATTTATCAACTTAAATACTATGACCAATATCCCAAATTGTAGCATATTGTTAAAATATACTTGCTCTGAATTTGTGAACAGGTAACTTTCAAAAATGAAGAAAAATAAATCCCCGGGATATGATCAAATCAGAGTAAAAAACGTTTTACTAGTAAAAACCGAAATGGTACCAATAATAGTAAGGTTAATTAACACAATTATTAAAACTACAGTTGTACCAAATTTTTTGAAAATCTCTATTGTTAGACCTATTTATAAGAAAGGAAGTTAGTTGGAGTGTGGCAATTATCGACCAATATCAATATTACCGATATTAGAAAAATTCTTTGAAAAACATATTTCGGAACAAGTTAATACCTTTTTAGAAGCTAACTCAATAATCACGAAAGAACAATACGGGTTTGTTAAAGGATTAGGTACAAATAAGTTGTTGTCGGATTTTGCTGATTATGTGTATAGTAAACTAAAAGATAGTTTACACGTTTTGTGTTTATTTATAGACTATTCCAAGGCTTTCGAACTTATTGAACAAGGAATACTACTAAAAAACTTGGAACAGTTGGGCTTCGGTGGGAAGAAACTGGCGTTATTTTCAAACTATTTACAATATTGTCATTTTGTTGTAAAGATAAAAGATTCTTATAGTCAAGAATTTGAGCAAGATTTTGGTGTACCGCAGGGATCTGTATTAGGACCAATCCTGTTTCTCCTATATATCAATGACCTTCCTCAAGTCATACAAACATGTACAATATATATGTTTGCGAATGATATTTTAATAGTTTCGGTGCATAAAAGTTTACATGTTGCCAACAAATTTTTGCAATTAGATATGGATAACACCGCTATGTGGTCACACGACAACTTTTTAGTCATCAATGAACAAAAAACGAAATTTATGCACATAACAACACCTTATATGCAAAAGGATAGCGTGGAAATTGTCCTGCATTGTTGTAAATGTTTCCAGCTGAAAAAAATAAGGGCATGTACAGGTTTCTGAATGTAAAGCTATTACGCAGTGTAATACATACCAATATCTAGGGGTAACGGTAGATCACTACTTTCGTTGGGATACACACATATCAAACGTGTGTAAAAATTTAAACCATGTCTTAGTTAAATTGTACTATATAAAGTCAATGGTTGCCTATAAAATAAGAAAAATTATTTGTCGCTTTAGCAGAGTCCGTATTGCGATACGGGCTGGAGGCATGGGGCTTTGTTAGTAAGGCTTATCTAAACCGAATTATAATAATCCAAAAAAAATTATTAAAATTAGTTTACGGCAAAGGGAATAAATTTACTTTTCAGGAACTGCTAAAAGAATGCGATTTGCTTAGTGTATACGGATTATTTTTCTATAAATTGATTATGAATAATTATTTTAAGGACACATATTTAGTAAAAGGCGCCCATATATATGATACAAGATCTAATAGTTACGAACTACCTATTATTTTAAACAAATATGGAAAAAATACACTTTCTTATATTGTTCCAAAAATTTTTAACGGACAAGCCGAAGATTGCAAAAGATTCTTAAGTATGAAAACATTAAAAACCTCATTAAAGATGTTCCTTAATGTTCATTATGCTAGCTAGTGCAAAAACTCATGACCTGCAAATTTTGCCTAAATTCTGCTTAAGTCAAAACATCGGCAGAAACCTTTGATTTATACTAAATACATCTATAATTATATTTACTACTATTCTGTAATTATTGTGTGGGGTTCAAAATATTCGTTTATTAGTTTCTAAAAAAGAGGGTTGAGCTGCATGAAACATAGTGTTAAGTTCTTAGTAGATATAAAGTAGTGGAATTTTTCATTTAAAATTAAATAATCAAAAACAATATATCCGTTATGTCATTTACAACGTAATTTCTAGGAATAAAAGTGGATTCATTTATAATAAGTATGTTTTTACTTAATTTAAATTTAATTTATAATTAAATAATGGTTGTATACTTTATAGGATAGGATGTTTAAAAGAGTAAATGAATTATGTAGTTTATATTTTTAACTTATGTACTATTAAGTTATAAACTGTTGATTATTTAATATGAAAAACAACTTGCGATTAATTATAACTACTGTAAATTAAGATGTACACCTGGTCAAGCAACCGCGGTTGTTTTAGGTGAAATTCAAAAGGATGCTAATAAAGATTTATTATTACTATTACTATTACTACTACTAATATGTGCAATGTTCGCATCTTGCATTCTTTGACGCTCCTTCATAAAATTATAACTAATACTCCACCCTACCAACATAAAAAAATTGTAAAATTTATGGACATTCACAATCTAAATTTGCTATCTAAAGATACATTATTTCCTAATTTGCATCAAACTGCTGCACTTGAATGCTCATATTTTTACCAAAATATTAAGCTTGTAACAAGTTTATTTTCCCGCAATATTTTGACGAATATTTATGTTATTATTTTTATAGAAGGTCAATATCTCTACATATTTTTACGTTATATTTATTACATGTTGTTTAATCTAACATAAGCTTTAAAACCGCGAACATAAATTACAAGTTGAGCAGTGACATAAAATACCATTTACAAGTGTCATTATAAGAGCTTCCTCCTTCGATAATTATAAAGATCGTTGTAATTGTTGTCAAGCGGTAGGATACGTCAGAATACAGCACTTTCACCTGAGCTGTTGCTTAAGAAAGTCGATCGTTCTTGTGATAAGAACATGTTGTCAAGCTGTTATGCTTGGTGTTGGAACCATGTGAAGAAAAAGTCGATTTAAAATGAAATCGTCTTTGTTGGTGCACTACATGTCGAAGTTTCACAGAATATGTTTGCATTAAACTAGGCGTAAATGAAAATGGTTGGCATTTGAACAGCAGTAAGTATTATCAAGCCTAAGGGCCCTTGTTAATATAAATTTGCAGTGCAATTTACTTGACGTGGATACACGTGATGTTCGTTTGATATTCTGTAACAAGATTATTTAATTTATGTGATTTTAGAGACTTCTATCCTGATTATTATTGTAACAAGCAGATTTCAATTATCATTAAATATTCCGAAAATGGTTCAAGTACATCGCAATTATTCTTTTGATGGATAAACATCTGGTATGTAATTAGTGCTCTTTAAGTACGTCAAGTTGTAACATTTGAAATGACAAACAAGTAAGTTTTTTTATTTGTTCGACGTGGAAATTTTCTAGTTCGTTATGTTGTTGACCTCTGGATAACTTTGTTGTTTGTGATGAGAACTTGATAGACTTCACTTTTATTTTTCATTAGTACAAATGAAAAGATTACAGAGGGCAGTACATATGTATATTAAGGGTTAATTTTCAAGACTTACAAAATTGAAACTAACATATTGAATATAAAAATATTTAAGTTCAGATAACTAAAATGTTTCATTTTGCTCTATAATATTTATTAATTGAAATATTTTAAAATACAATTTAAATGTGAAGTCTCTAAGTAGTACTACCGAAGGTTAATAAAAATTGTGTAGTATACCTTTAGTCATTCTTAATAATCAAGTTTGAACATTAACAAAAATAAGCATTGCTAAATTTTTATAATGTTAAAATAACAACACTATCTAATTTTTGTAAGATATAGGTGTTGAGTAGCATAAAATTTGTTAGCTCTTCTTAAATCAACTGTCTGCTCAGTGGCTATTACTCGTTTGACATTATCATTAAGCACTTTGCTTTTTAGTTTTGTCTCCAGTTCTTCACATGTGGAGCATGTGTACTCTTGAAGGTATCCAAGAGATAAAGAAAATTGCTTGTAAAATATCTTCTTATAGTAAGAATATGTTACAGGTAGATCTCTGTGTTTATCCTTAAACAAAGAAAACATAATTTTTATGTTTAACTTTTCATCTAAGTATCTGTATTTTCTGATTGTGTAATGAGCAATTTTTATTGGAAATGAAGCATAGATGATATATCCTGGCTTAGCATTCCCCGATCTATTTTTACCTCGATCTTTAGGTACTGTTCCTTGTCATCTCAAAGTTGTAAGTCGACGAAGCATGTCATGCCTTTCTGTACACTTTGTGTGAACCTGTCTGTCATTAAATAACGTATTTTAAATGTAGAAAGCCTATCTGGCTTTGTAAAGATACCTTCAGATCTAACCCTCCTTCTACGTTGAACTTTGTGTACTGAGATTAAAGACCGAAGCAAACAATCTTGTTCATTTTTAGTGTTAAGTTTTTTCATCACATCTAATATTATCCGATACTCTATTACACGAAACGCTAAATTTGGATGTGCTAGGTGGGCCTGCACATTTGACAATGAACCTATATCTTTGAAGATAAGTTTGTGCAATAGTCCGTCTAAATGTTAATTGCATACATATGCTGGTCACATCCTTTTCTAAACAAACTTCAAGCATTACTGATGGCGGCGTCCAAACACCAGGTAAAAATATACCACCACCACTTCTTCGAGCTGATACCAATACGATAAGTATTTATATTTTCATCCATGCGATCTGTACCGTCCATGTTACTGTTATATTTTCCGATAAGATATAGTCGTGGGACATTGACATATTTTTTTTCAGTTTTACTTTTAAAATAACTCAACGGCTTCACTCCGTAGCAATTGAAACCAAGAGTCACCATGCTATTGTCAACCCATTTGACAAAACATTATACCATTATTTTTATATAGAACCTGTGCTATCGTTCCCCTTTCTTTCTTCTTCAAGTCCCTTTTTGAAGTTAATGGACATTTAGGCAATCGATCTTCTCTAAATGTTCCGGTACACCTGTAACCATTTTCTTTGAAATAAATAAATATATTGGTAGATATAAAAAGGTTGTCTAAATGAAGTATGGATATTGTGGTTTTGGTACATCATTTATCATATTTATTAATGGTGCAGCTTTTCCAAACAACTTCTCGCTCTCCGGAACAGCGTCAAATCGTTTTCCCTAATGCACTTTGAAATTTATTAAGTATCCATCTTTAGCATTCAGTAACCACATTTTAAAGCCAAACAGTATTGGCTTACCTCTAATAAATTGCTTGCTGAAATGCCTACCGAAATACTTGACCATTGATTGATTGATTCATTGAGGTCTAAATATTCAACGTGCACAAAAATTTTCAGAAAATTTTGTTTAAGAATATTCATCAATGGACGTAGTTTATACAATTAATTTATCAGTTTCATCAACTTTGGTGTTATCAGTACAAAGCATAAATTTAAAATTGTTTCAAATCTATTCCGTCTCATAGTTTTTCTGTAGCTGCATAATTCCTCATATCATTAAAGGAATCCCAAAACATTTTTTCTGGGCTTTATATCTTATTCGCTGATTATTAAAATTGCAATGAAACATTTAACTTCAGCGGTAGTTATATTTGGATCATCAGTTTTTGAAATATGCATATCTTCTCCATTCTGTAACAAGCAAATCTATTATGACACCTGGGGAGCAATTCTTGAAATAATTCGTATACAGAAAGCTTACTTTTTCAAACGGTTTTACCTGAATTGTATTCTCGAGTTTATAATGCAACTCGCATATGGATTTACATCAAACGGTGATTTAGCATTCGGATTCTGTTTTTGAACGAAAACTAATGACATTTGTCAATATAACCTATAAATTTTAGTAATATAAATCACTAAATGTTTTTAATTAATTAATACTCAATTTCAAAGAAGAGCATGACGACATGTGCGAACTACTTTTTCAAATTGCTGCATGTTAATGTTGATGTTAAAAACATAACCTTATTCTATTCAGTGTTGAATGGAAAGATTCCAAATAAACGAGAATTGCTGCATTGCCAATTCAAAAATTCGATCGCTCTACTGAGTGCATTCAAGAATGCACTTTCAATTCCGTATACGTAAATTCCTGTTCGATTTGTCCATATACGAATCAAAGTCGAACGATTTTGAGAATTGATCCACAGTCACAAACATTTCAAATATATCAATACATGACAGCACTTCAAATTTTTTATAATCTTTTGAATGATCCGTTGATTGCTCCAACTCCCTTCTCTATTCAAGATCACTTCATTTGCTCTTTCCTACTTTGTTTTAAAATTTAGTACCCTTTCTTTTACAGTGCACCATCATTTGGTCAGATTTTGATGTATTTTTCTCTATATAAACATCTTCTTGACAACTGATTCTGGTTTCATTATAACAAACAAGTTCAGCCCCACTTTGCAATTGTTTTCCACTCAAATTATCTGGTGAGTTGCCATAATCATTGTCATCTGACTCCTGATCAGTAAGACTATTTACTGCTGGTGGTTCAAAATATATTTCTTTTACATCCTTGGAATATATAATATTCAAAACTACTTGTAAAGTAATCCCCCTACAATTAAATATAAGTTTTTCTTAAAATGTTCCACGATATCCTAGCATTACATATATGTAACATACACTGTTAGGTTGAAAATAATAAGAGATAATTGTTTTAAATTTTACATGCTGCTTGACTATCAAAATATTTATATTAGTATGCTACATCGATACCAATAAAAAGTATTAAATTATCACAAAATATGATTTTTATAACACCTATTTTAGGTTTATGGACAAATTCATGGTTAAAAAGTATTGTATAACTTTCTAAAGTGCATACAGTGACAAGAATCAACTTGGAAAGCAAAATTGCCTTGCATATATGAATTTATACCATTTATCTCCTACCCATAAGCACCATCTCCCATGTAAAAGTCCTAATACAATAAAAATAAGGAGACTGTAAAGGTTACATATATGTAACGCTACGGTAAACTTATGAAAGATTTAGGATTTAAGATACAGTGCTGAAATCATCATCATTAGGTCTTCAGTCCTGGAACTGATTAGACGCGTACCCTCATTAATTCCTATTCTGAACTAACCTACACATTTTGCTGAAATTTGCAGTCTGCATCTATCCTTATCTGCATGCAAAAGTCCGATCTCGGTGTACCTCTACTTCTTTTTTCCTATCTCTGCTTGTAATATATCCCTTACTATTCCCCAAAAATGCCTACAAATGTATCCAACCCTTCTGTTTCTATATTTTTTTTTTGTTTTCCACAGATATCTTTATTCCTCTACTATTTCCATAACCTATTTATTATTAACCTTTAAATTACACAACAGCTTGCTATTCAATCACAAACTATATTGTGATTAATTAATTGGTTTTTATCTTGTTAATATTAAAAGAAGAAGCTTTAATGATTAGTAGATATTTCTATATGGAAACCAACATTTATTGTATGGGTGATTGTAATTTGTTTCACATGTATAATGAGGTGTGTGTTTTAAAAAGGTGGCCATAGAATATTTGTCCTTGATATAACATTTCTGTAAAGTATATATATTTTTTATGTTGACAGTGGTGAACAAAAAATGGCAACTAGTTTTGTAAACAACATATTTTAAGTTTATAAATACCATTTGATATTGGGGAATGTTTTTCAATATTTGATTCATGATGAAAATATTATGGTGGAATAAATGTACAAGTTTGTAAATATATTACGCACCATTTTTGAGATAGTAAATGCCTACTTTACCTGTAGAAAATTTTGAGTTTCGTATTCTCTGTTTCTTGGTGAATGGTAAGTTTTGGTGTTTGATTTAAGATTTTAGCCAACACGCATTGAACGAGCCCGACACGCTGAATAGGTATGTAATCTGCAACGATTGTTAAAGGGTTATTCCCAGAATTAGCTTTGCCTAGAGCATATGTCCTTTACATTATTAAGTTAGAAAAAACTTTAATGTGTTATTTATTTTGAAATCAATCATATGTTGCATTTCTTCTACAAAGCAAAAAACGATATATTTCGATATGTCAAGAGTACTATTTATTCCTTTCCCATGTCTTACACTTCAAAACTGTATACATTTAGTTCAGCAATCCTAGTATTTAACAATAAAATAAGATGGTCTTTAATAAGTTATCTTAAAGCTGGAAAAGTAACCTAGTTTGCCAACTACAAGTGTGTACTTATAGAGGGCAGCAAATGTGTTAATGCAACAATACATACATATGAAACAATATATAATACATATCAATAATTCAGTTTAGAATTACTATTTCACACTGCAATTTCCTCAAATAAATTAATAAAATTAGTACTTACAAATGCTTAAGATAATTTCTTGCGTGCTACTACAGTTGTTCTTCATTAAATCATACACTTAAATTCATATATTTCCATTAAATTTCAAAAATTATTTGGTGCACTATTTTTCAGATTGTTCCAAAATAGTATCTGATAACTGCTACTTTTTATTTAACAATATTGATCACCTCCATAATAAAGCAATTACGAGTTTTAAGCAATCTATAATTATAAAATAACTTGTACTATCAGTGTTCTAAAAGAAAAATAATTACCAATTCAAACTGATTAACAACCAATATGTCCACAAATATGATAATAACAATTGCAACACTTCCTTAATTTCATTAAAGATAATAATTATTTTACTAAATAAAAACTTAAGATATGACCCTAATAAACACTCGGGAACAGAAAACAGTTCATATGTATAAATGAAGAAATGTTCTAATTTTAGGTTTCGTTGTTCAATTATTCCACAAATCATTAACTCCAAATTTTTCAGACACAAATTATTTGAAACAAAGTCCTATTTATTGTGTTCGGAAAAGGATCTTTTTATAAACTTTCAAACACTATCGGCAAAGAGTATACATTATTTGTATGGGTAAAATGAGCATTAAATTAATTATTTTGTTTTGCCCTGAAGAAACAAAGACCCCCAGAACAATATATGAATGTTCAAAATACTGCAACGGTGCATAAGTTTGCATGAAAAAGTTATAAAAGCATGTATACAAATAAAGGAATAAAATTAAAAAATAATGAATATCCTGGCTTAGATACGAAATTCTGTGTTATAGCTCTTACCCTGAATAGTTTTTTTGTTACATGCCAAAATTGATAATGTACATTTTTAGAATTAGATTTAATTTGTAAATAAATTCCTGCAGATATTTTTAAATGAAACTTGTCAACTTCCGTCATTCCGGACAGTCATGTTTGCGCAAAGGAATGTGCAGGTGCGGGTAGTGTCGAAAGCGGGCATTAAGCTACGAGACCTCAATCAAGAACATCTATCTGTGTTGTGTGTGTGTGTGTCTTTTCTCTTTGTAGGCATGTAGGTTCCCTTATCTTTACCTTCTATGTACCTCTACTTGGTGTTCCTTCTTTCCTCTACGAGCATAAAAGAGACAGGAAGAACGGATTAGCAATTTGAAACTCAGCAATGGTGTAACCTAACCCACAAAACATGATGGACCCTGAGATTTAGCTACGAAATACCATCCACGTGAGTAATCTGTTTTACTTATATTGTGTATGTAAATTTGTAACATGTAAAAATTCCGAACTGAATTATTTGTCAACATTACTGCTACAAACCCGTTAATTTAGCATTTATTCATTTAACGCTTTACCCAATATGAATTCCAATACTCTTGTATATTTAGTAAACCAATAAAATTAAAGCATTTTATTAATATAGCTGATAACACTATTACAAATCTTGCACGTGTTCCTTACTCGTATGTAGAATATCTAAGATCCTCATGTTGTTTGTCGATTTGTGTCACATGCTCACTTATTGTCTTATCGTCGAGCCGAAAGGTCACTTGTCTGTTAAATATAAAACAGACAAGATGTTACAGGAAATTAAGTTTTCCTGGCGTAAGCGCCGAAACAGGTAACACCGTTAATTTAGTTGTCTAAGACAACAAAGTTATGAAATAATTAATCTTTACAACGGTTTGTTTTATAGGTAATTAATTACGATTTTTAATAAAGTATATTGCAGTGCAACTTTCGTAATCTACTATGCAACTTCAGTAATCTACAAAGGTTCTAATGGAATATTAAGATTATTCTACTTAGTTGATGTATAAATAATTTATCAACATGGAAATTCATTTCGTACAAAACTGTAAGCAGATTTGTTGGATAGTGCCGACACGTGACAGAATGCTGACGTTGCAACAAGTGCTGACAGGTTGTTAGTGTAGTGGTTCTAAAGTTATATACAATATTTAAAAGTGAATAATGTGATGTGTAACCGGATATTCTATAGCTGGGGTTGTTGTGGTATGACGGAAAACGCCGATCGCACGAGGGAGGTGCTTGTAATAAGAGAAAACGCACGAACCACGGGGACGGCGAGAGAGAGTCGGTTCTCGCTGGTTACAACGAGAAGAACAATAATTATTATTATAACTATGAGGGGCATCACATGGTTGAATTTAAGTACGATCATCACCTAATCAATCGGCAATCATACTACAGTTATATGGATTCACAATGCACAACAAAGAAAAAGGTTTTATTTTTAGGGTGGCGTCACCAATTATTCCGTTTAGAGTCTAAGTAGATTAAGATTTAAGATGAAATATATCATCCAATTAGTGGTAAGTTTTGTTAGGTAAGTGACTAATTTGTATGTTTCTAATAAAATTATTTATGACACAGTATACTTGATTTATCTTCGAATTTTATGTAGAAACCCCCCCAAAAGTTAATAAAAACACTACATTAAATGGCGCCCTCCGTTTGGCATGAAATTCGAAGGAAAATCATTGTATTAATAATTTTGGTATTAATTAAAATATAGACGAATTAATGTACATTTAAAAAAAAAAGGTCAAGGATATTCAGATGGTATGTATAATATGTTACTGCTATGTTATGCATCAAAGATAGTGGAAAATTTTTATGTACAGTTCAGGATATTTTACCTGTTTCTTTCTAGCTGAGAAATGCGTTGAAGTGTAATAAATAAGTGGTTTGAATAAGCAAGGCAAAAACAAGTTTATTCAAGGGTGGGTGCACTAAACTTCTGATAAATTCCTGGGAAGAAAGTAATTTTGAGGATATAGGAATAAGGCCAGTAGCAGAAGTAAATAGGTTTGATATTCGATCTTGAGGTAGTGGTTACATTTTATTTCTATAATGGAGGATGAAAACACAGTATTAAATAATGATGTATTTTTAAATTCTACTTTGAATGTGAGTGGGGTTGAAAATTTTGGTAGTAGTGGAATGCAGAGTTACAAAATGATTATTATAATCAAGTAATGAATGGGAAAACTGAAACAGTGGGAGAGCAAGGAAATAACTTAGATAAAATTCTTTTGATGTTAGCACAAAATATAAGTGAAATTAGGAAAGAACAATCAAACAATTTTAAGTTTATTCAGCAGCAGGTTCAATTGCAAATCCAACAAATCGAATTACAATCAAAACAACAAAGTCAAATGCAAAATGTTTTATTGAAAATGTTTGATAAATCAGATACTGAAAGAGATATTAATGTAAGAAAACTAGAACATGAATTTTGTAAAGAAGATGGGTCGTTAAAGCAGGTACAATCATCAGCTACTCAAAGTACAACTTCTGAAACTAATACAAATTTTCAGTATTTTACTAGTTGGCAGAATTCTTTGGGACCTACAATTAAATTTAATCCTGCTGGAAATTTGCATCCAGTGGCATTTATCAGAAAAATAAAAAAATATTTAGGAGAGGCTGAAGTACCAGTAAATAAATGGGTTAGTTTTGCTGTGAGGGCTTTGTTAGGTAGAGCTTCAAATTGGGCAGAGTTAAATGAAGATAAATTTAGGGATTTTGAAAACTTCTAATTATTTTTAATAAATATTGGAATAGTGATATTGAGAGGAAGCATTTAGGAATTTAAATTAGGGCAATATCGATCTGGTTTTAAGGCAGAGTATTTCCAGAAATTAATAAGTGAGGCTTCATATTTTCACCACCTTTAAGTGATGTTCAAATACTTCAAATGGTTGGAACATTTCCACGAAATCAAAATGGGTTTAGCGATTTGTAGGTCATGTGACGAGGCTGTTGAATATTTAAACAAAGTTGATAGTTATGCGGAATAAACAATACAAGATTGCCTTATAGATATAATTCTAATAATACAGGCGAAGGTAGGTACAGTCACCAAAATGGTAATACGAGAAGTAATGATATGTCGCCTGGGTACAATTACAACCGAAATCAAGAACATCGATATGTACAGTCAAATATTAATAATAATGATAATAACCCTTATCGTCATAGTCAATATAATCGAAATCTTAATCAAAATGAGAATCATGAGGCAAATGCTAGTGCGGGCAATAGATCACATGAAAATCAAATACGGAGCAATCTTCATATCAATTGCAATCAGATGGGCCATCAGCCAATTGTATTGAGTTTAATAATAACGGTGTTAATTCAGGGAAGAAGAACAAGTAATATTGCCTGGAAATGAAATTGTTAAAGTTATTTGTAAAAAGGATGAAAATTATTTGCCTGAGTGTAACCTAAGAAAGGAAGACGAGAGTAGCGATTGTGGCAAAGAACAAGGCAGGTGTTATATGCCTATTATAAAAGGAAGAATCGAGGATGTTTATTCTGATATATTAATTGATAGTGGGAGTACTGTTAGTTGTGTGTCACAAAGGTTTTCCAAGAACTTAAAAATCTGATAAACTGATGCCGGTAGTTTCCGTCAACAATATTTCGTTGTCAGGGCATTTCAATCAAATGCTTGTAAGGTCAACTTACAGGTTGGTTTAAAAATATTATTACAAAATACTATTTTTGAATTTGTGTGTTTAGTTGTTCCTACGCTTTGTCGTAATATTATACTGGGATGCGATTGGTTGGAAGAATATAAAATAAATATCGATTTTGAAAGGAGAATTATTACGGGGAAAATACCAAATGATAATGGGCAAGTTTTCAGATTAAATTTTAATTCAAACGGAAGTAGCGAGGAAATAAATGAAATATTTACTAATAATGGGCACCCTAACATAGTTTTTGAAAATGATTATGAAGCTAGTTATATCGATAGAAACAATCGGGAAGATAACCAGAAAAGCAATGGTTGCGTAACAATGAGTCAGAATGGGAACAGGGATGACAATTGTGATTTTAATTTCTACAAGAATGTAACGGATTTTATTAAACCGGGGGAGCTTGATAAAACAAACGGGAGTAATAGCAATAATGGGAAAAGTGCCGACACAGATATTGATCAAATATGTGTAGAGAGTGAAATATTGAATGATAGCCAACGAATTATGTTGAATAATTTATTGAATAAATATAAAGATATTTTTTCAGAATTTCCCGGTAAGATTAATTGCTATAAACACCCAATTAATGTTAAGGATGATACTCCTTTTTATATAAAGCCTTACCCGATCCCATTTATTTATTTTGATGAAGTAAACAGGCAAATCAATGAAATGATTCAATTAGGAATTATAGAAAAATGTCAGACCGAATATGTGTCGCCCTTGGTCGTGGTAAAGAAAAAAGATGGTTCTCCCAGAATTTGTATTGACTGCAGGTATTTAAATAAAAGGATCGAGAAGGATCACGTGATTCCAATAAATCCAACGGAAATATTTTACCGATTTAAACCAGGTCAGGTTTCATCTACGTTAGACATGGTTCAGGCCTATTGGCAGGTCGAGGTAGTAAAGCAACATCAAAAGTATTTGGGGTTTTCCTTTAACAATCAAACCTATATTTTTAAAAGAGTACCATTTGGATTAGTCACTAGTGTAGCAGGATTTCTCCGTGCACTACATATTGCTTTGGGCGAAGATTGTATGAGTTTTGTAATGCCATACGTGAGCGATATTTTAATAACATCTCCGATGTTGACACTCATTTGAAACATTTAAAGATAGTTTTCGAAAAATTTAGGCAGTCCAATATTACTATCAAACTGAGAAAATGTGTTTTGTGAACCAAAATTACCATTTGTGGGTCATTATATAACGCCATATAAATTTGAAATGGACCCAGCCAAAATAAAGATAATTCAAGAGTTTAAATCTATTAATATCAAGACTTTAAGAGCCTTTTGTGGTTTAGTGCAATATGATAGCAGATTTATTAAAGATTTTCTCAGTACATGATTCCGTTGAATAGATTATTAAGTAAAACGTTAAATGGCAGTGGGGAGCTGAAGAGCAATATGCTTTTGAATTAGTAAAGAAAAATTTGTAAGTGTTAATTCATTAAATCACCGGATGTGTCCGAGATTTTTAATTAATACCGATGCAAGCGGATATGCCATTGGGGCTTGTTTATTCCAGATAAATGAAAATAAGGAGATTGTAGTCATTTCTTACTATAGCAGAGTGTTGCGCAATGCAGAAATTCGGTATTCGGTATGCGAAAAGAATTTTTAGCAGTCATTTCTGCTTTGAATCATTGGCGGATATTGATTTTGGGTCAAGAATTATCTTGAAATCAGATCAAAGGCGTTGAGTTTCTTGGATAGATGTCGTTTTGTCAATAATCGCATGAGGAGATGGATGCTGTCGATCCAAGAGTTTGATATTAAATTTGAGTATTGGCCTGGGAGAGATAATAAGATCGCTGATATTTTGTCGCGATTTCCTAACGGTGAGGAGTTTCTTGCAGCCAAACGGTCTGATGAGAAATTAGAAGTAAATGCGATAAAATTAACCATGTTTAAAAATAAAAATTTTGTTTGTCAAACACAAGACGGTGATGAATTTTGTTCTAAAATTAAATCTCTACTGCAGAATACAGATAAGAGTTCGAAAAATAAAGTGGTTTGTGTTACACGAAGGTTTGTTATTCAAAAAAGGTTCTGATACTGAGCCTGGTTATAAATTAGTCGTACCTAGAAATCAAATTAAAGAATTAATAGAATTCATTCATAATGAAAATGGACATTTTGGTGCAAATAAATGCTACCTCACGTTCTGCAAAGATTTTTACTATCCTAAAGTTAAAGCATTATTTGGAAAGTCACTTCACACTGTGAATTGTGCCAGAAATCTAAAGTCAGTAAACGTAATCATGGAGAGATGCAAAGTGTTCTAGTAAGTCAGCCTAACCAAACTCTCAGCATTGACTTTATTGGGCCATTACCTGTTTCACTGAGTGCGACCCAATTATTCGTTATAATTGATGTTTTTAGCAAATATGTTGAACTTTTCCTTTAAAAGAGCAACGGCTAGTAGCCTTTGCGTTGTTTAAATAGGTGGTTTAATTGTTTTGGTACACCTCGTGCTATTTTGAGCGATAACGGTAGCCAGTTTTGGAGTAAGGTGTACATAAATACTTTAAAAGAGAAAATATAAAATTTTACATACTTCAACTTATTTTCCAGCAGGAAACATGGTAGAAAGAATGAACAAGGAGGTAGGGCGTTTACTAAGGGCATTTTGCTATGACAAGCACCAGAGCTGGTCTGTAAAGTTAAAAACTATACAAGATTGGTTGAACAATGTTGTTCACCTTTCGACGGATTTAGTCCGAATGAAATTCAAAAGGGTCCCATGGCCAATCCATTGTTATGTAAGTTAAACATTCCTCCAAATGTAATAAATAAGGAGAGAATTATTGTATTAGCAGAAGAGAAACTTAAGTCGAAAGCAGAGAAAAGAAAAGTGAGACATAATAAGAAACATAAAGTTGTTAAATTAGCTGTAGGTGATAAGGTATTGGTCAAAACCCATGAACAGTCTTCACACGAGGATCATGTAATACGAAAATTCTTTCTTTTATATAAAGGACCAGCCACAGTTGTTAAGATCATCTCACCCAATTCTTATGAAGTGGTTGATGATGTCTCAGGCGGTCATGTATTCAAAATATTGTTAATATTAAATTGTATAAAATCCTAAAGATTTTGTTTGTAATATTACTATATAAATGTTTCTGAATATTACCAATTGTATAATTAGTTAGTAAGAATTAAAGGATAGTGTTTTTTTTCTCATTGTGCGAGAAAAGTTTCAACTGTTAGCTAACAGGTATCTTCAAGTGTGAAACTTTTGGGGAGCTATGTAGTGGTTCTAAAGTTATATACAATATTTAAAAGTGAATAATGTGATGTGTAACCGGATATTCTATAGCTGGGGTTGTTGTGGTATGACGGAAAACGCCGATCGCACGAGGGAGGTGCTTGTAATAAGAGAAAACGCACGAACCACGGGGACGGCGAGAGAGAGTCGGTTCTCGCTGGTTACAACGAGAAGAACAATAATTATTATTATAACTATGAGGGCATCACATGGTTGAATTTAAGTACGATCATCACCTAATCAATCGGCAATCATACTACAGTTATATGGATTCACAATGCACAACAAAGAAAAAGGTTTTATTTTTAGGGTGGCGTCACCAATTATTCCGTTTAGAGTCTAAGTAGATTAAGATTTAAGATGAAATATATCATCCAATTAGTGGTAAGTTTTGTTAGGTAAGTGACTAATTTGTATGTTTCTAATAAAATTATTTATGACACAGTATACTTGATTTATCTTCGAATTTTATGTAGAAACCCCCCCAAAAGTTAATAAAAACACTACATTAGGTCGTTGACGCCGGTGGGTAAGCCCATTTGATTTCCTGAAATTTTTGCTGCATGTGCCGTATTTTATTTCGTATACACATATATGAATTGACATAATACGTAATTGCTCATTTGTAAATTACTTTATGCTTTGATATGCAAATACCTTCCCGTACAGATAATTTAGCAACCAATTTATTAATAGAAAGAAGCTTAACTTTTAACGGTTCAATATTTAAAATATATAGGATGATTTTATTTTATTAATCACATGTTCAAATTTAGAAGTCATCCTTTGTCAAAGTATGTATAAAAAGATATTAAGTTACATCAATGATAGTAACATGTTGTTTGCAGCATTTGTTTAACCAAATGTTATTTCTTATCTTGTTTACCGAAACCTTATTTCAACATGTTGTTTGTGTGCCTTCATTCTAACAAATGAAATTTTGATTTGAGTTTAATCAACAAATACATTATTGCATGTACAAAAATTTGAATTTCTTGTACAGTTCTCGTAGCGCTACTCCGAACTACTAAGTATAAATGAATATTGTTAAATAAAATACAGACTTCAACTAAAATTCAGTAGACATAAGAATTTAATTTTACATCTCCTGAGTAACGTTATAATTATATTCATAAGAATTTATCTTTGTTGAGTTGCATTATCATGTACATAATTGTTTAATATGAGAATATAGAAACCTTTTTTCTTCAGCTCATTTTTTTTATGAATATTTAATTTCCCCAAAGATTTTATGACTGCTAAAGGAATTAATATAACGATTCAGTGAAAAGTATTTGAAACAAAATTAAGGACTTCATATAGTCACAGAATTATTAAATAAATTATATGTTTGCTAGTAGTAATTATGTTTCAGAGCCATCCTAGAGCTTCGTTAGAGCAGAAAGAAAGTAAGTAACATATTTGTGACAATCAATCTTGTATTTCAAGTGGTTTGTGATAATCTAGGTTTCCAAATTTTCCCTTTAAGCAAATTCATTTAGTCAATTGCTTTATAAAAAATTTAGGTGGCGTCCTTTATCTTATTTTTTTAACTTTAATTAAACCGACTGACCCAATCTCATGCGACCGTGGGTTAAAAGCTCAGCTAGCTACAAGTCATAAGAGTTTTCTTTTTCTAAAAGCCGCTTGTCATCCAACCTTATCCTGGGCTTATTACAATTTACAAGAATCCTCGATAGGTATAGAAAATCAACCACGATTTTTTTTTGATAACTTACACTAACGCCCATGGTCTGGGGCGTGATCGAAGGTTGATTAGAATTTTAGCTTACAAATTGACTTTAAATGTGCATGAAAATTTGATTATTGCATCATACTTAAAACGTGGTGATACGTTTCTAGCAATTACGCATCCTTTAACATTCTGTCAAAATCAAGGATTGCCAACCGTCGGCACAGCAATTCCTTTGATATTATTTTTACACAGAAGTGGATTTTCCGTAAAAATATCTCTTACTATGGTATCCTATACTTCATTACCTGATATTCTACCTTTCTTGAAAATAACTTTAAAAATACATTAATTTTGTTAAAAATTGTGTAAAATGTCTTTTGGCTGATTATTATCTATATTTTTTCTGTCAATCTATACCACAACAATTGTGGTAGATTAACATTACCTATCGAGAATTCTTATGTATTTGTATTAAGCCCAGGGTAAGGTTTGGATGGAAATTGGCTTATAGTAAAAGAACACTCTAAAGATATTGAGCTAACTGGGTTTTTTGGCCCACGGTCGCATGAGACTGGGTCAGTGGGTATATTTGAATTGAAAGAAACAGAATAAAAGACGCCGCCTAAATTTTTTATACAGCAAGTGACTAAGTGAATTTGCTTAAAGGAAAATTTGGAAACCTATATTACCATAAACCACTTTGAATACAAAGTTTGATAGTCACACATATCATACTTACATCTGTTGGTCTTCTTCAAAGATCTAATGTTGAGTGGGGTGACTCTGAACATAGTTTCTACCAACATAGACACCCTATATATATATTTTACGGATCAACATGAATATAGTATCTTTAACTTAATTTCAATTGTGTCTACTATTTTGATACCTTTTGGGATAAGTTTACTTTGTAAACACCGTACCAATTTTTGGAGAACTTAGTATTATTGAAAAATGAACTGAAGTCCAATAAATTAATTCTGTATTCTTATTAAAGAAAAGTACATAACATCTTGATAAATAACATTGTTAAAAAATTTTAATTCTTATGAAAATGAGTGTAAGTGAAAAATTTAATTATTGACATTTTATATTTTATAAATTAGTCATTGTAGCGCTACGCGACCTCACAATGTTTAAATATTGCTTAATAAACGTTTGGCAAAAATCAACAATTATCAGATTACTTTAAATTCCAATTTACATGATATAGCTTTCAAGTGTTATAATTTAACATATTAATATTTCAAATTGTCAAAACAAGATAACTGAGGAGGTATATCCACACCTGTACAATCGGTGAGATATGATATATAAGTTGAACACGCTATTAATAAGAAATATAGGTCATGGTACTCATTGTACTTTATACTTAACCAAGGGATTTAAAATTCAATTGACAAAACATTTATACAAGTGATATTAGTTGCATAAAGCACGTAATGCAAAACAAGTTTCATAAGCATATTATTGTATGCACAATTTATGCAGTGGACTTTGTAACGTCTGCCTTATGTAATAAACTAATACATTCTTACTGACCGCGGCAATGACCTGCAACCTTGAATCGACCTGTGCATCAGTAAAACATGCTGGTTACAAGCGACATCGGCCACATGTGGAATACAGTAGTCTACAGCTTTGACTGCTAAACGGGTTCCATAAATCAAAGTGAAGTCTCCTCTAAAATTATTACAAGACCATCCTTATTTCTGTATTAAAGTTGTACGGGATCAAAGTTTCATTTTTCGTGATTGTAAAATTACACGGCATCAAAGCCTTACGTCCAAAGTTATACGTTAAAAGTTGTACATTAAAAGTTGTACGTTAAGAGTTGCACTATAATAAAATAATTAATTTCACATTCTAATTTATTTATACAAACCGTTCGCCAAGGGATTTGTACACTACATTATTACTATAGTTGTCATGGACAACTTCAACAGACTGCTCGTCTGTTACGACGTCGTCGCCAGGAAAACTTGGTTTTCCTGCACATGTTGAACATTTCCAACACGGAGCGACCTTTCAGTTCAACTACGAAATGAAAAGTGATCAACGATCGCCAATCGTCGGAACAATTTTAAAATGTTAGATACTTTAAGATGTAGGAACACGTTAACAAGTTTGTATATATAAATGTTATCAAAAGGAATATGTAGTTTGTATATTTTACTTGTGATTAAGATTAAAATGTGCTTTGTGTGTTTATTGATTATTAAATAGGCAATAAGGACTGAATGAATTATATAAATGTTGTTAGATAACAACTAAAATAACAGCTACACCGTGCTAAAGTTAATAGACAAATTTTACCGAAAATTTATATGTTACATGATGTCTAGCCAAGTTACTTTCTTTGTTTTCTTGGCTATCAATAGAGTTTGATTGACGTTCGTCCCTTTTGATATCTGACTCTCTGCTGGTGCGGAAGTCACCATGAGGTCACTTATGACATTTTACCTGGCGTGCAAGATGAGGCTTTACATATTCAAACCCGTCCCGTAAATTATGGATGGGTTCTATACGTATCTATGATCAAGTCTTTGGTTTTATGTTTTATGTTAAATATTGTCACATTTTTCATAAATTTCTCACAATGTTTTATATACCTTTAAAACTACTATAAAATGCAAAACCGTAAGAAAGAAAGTTTTTGTAAAGGAAACTATAGTACCTACGCCAAATAAAATGTCTGGATGGTGGAAGTTTTTCTTTGGTGGAACTGTGAATATTCGGCAGACAAAGGGTTAAGTCTACTTAAAAAAATTAAAACTTCATCAGCTGTTTTTATTACAAGTGTTGACACCGCCAGGTGTTTTTACAGGATGTCATGTGGAACTCAAAGAAAACTATAATACAAGTAACAATCTCTACTAAATGGTTACTCTCACCAGGTATGATATATACTTAAATTTCTCTTAGTGTAAAAGGTAGTGCATAAATGTTATAACCTATCTTTTTACACATATCTAAACTACTTATAAATTATATGCGCAGACATTTAAAAAAAATGCTGTAATGGATATGTGTATCTATTATCAAAATATTCAATCTGTTAGAAATAAGATTAATGAACTAGAAGCATACATACAGGACAAAAATTATCAAGTCTTGTGCCTAGTTGAGCATTGGTTAAGCAACACTGAATAACTCTGAATAACTTTCCCCACTGAGTGTAGTCTTTTGCAAACTCTGCAGCCACTAAAGGCCGATGCTAGCTCTTCCAAAGTATATTTACTTTATACTTTGTAATACACCTACTCTTTATATCTCATAGGAAAAGTGGATCGTGCAACTGAATAAACTTCTCAAAATAAAATGTCTCTTCAAAATGACTTCATAACTGAGGTAGTAGGATATCCTTTACAATTAACTGACTTTATCTATTTCCTAAACAAATTCAAATAAAAAATCGACCTAAACTTAAACTCTGTTAACATAAAAATACAAATTTACTTTCTTAAAAAACAATTTCTTAATCTCAAATCTGGCCAGGTTATTGCTCAAAAAAAAATATAAAAAGACCTTAAATCTAAATCATCGACGAAACTATTCGCCGCTGTGCATTTTTCCTGATTTCAATATTTAATTATAAGACATTTGTAAATCACCATTATTGAAAATGTCATTTATAATAAACCAAAAAAAAAACAGTTAGATATCAACTTTTCGCTGTAACATTTAATTGTCCATTCCAAAATATTAAATCTTCCTTTATACTTCAACTAATACTAAATGTTATCACTAAAATTTACTTTCAAAAATGAATATACACAATTCCATCAGTAATTAGTCTAACCCAATAATTATTTTCACTTTGATTAAATACTTAAAACAGCAATCGCTGTTCTAGTTTCCAGCTTATCACAGCTGAACGTGAAGGTTCTAAAAATTCACAGTTGGGCTGCAACAACTCTTTGTAGCTGACATCTGCGAAATCACATCTCACGTCATACTGTTGATTGAAATATATGAAATTATTCTGCTTGATACATTTTACAATATAATTTAGAAATCTACAAGTCCACGAAAACTTTCTGTTATAAATATATCACGTTGTAGTATCTCTGAAGGGAGAAAAAATCATTTTCGTACTGCTTGACTGAATATGAGAATATCATACAAATTTATAAATCTCCAATCGGAATGTGTTGTGTTCACTTCTGTTTCAACAAACGAAACTACGTAATGCCTCATGAAATCATCAGAGATCACTGGTACAATCAATTTATACAAGAACCATAACCCGAATCGTAACTTTAGAAAACTTAGAACAAATTATCCACTATACCATATAACAGACTTTGAAATAAAACACATCTTTATAACAGAAAGCACTTTTACATTTCGTTCTTAGGCCATTGAAAACAGATACAATAATCATTTTTGTTTCTATCATAACATCCATTGTAAACAACCATGTCCAGATATGGAAAACTAACAGAGCGAGCGGCGATCGATAACATAGAAAAATCATATTAACCTATCTAGTAAAACAGGCCGTAAAGGTTCTAAAACAACACGAAAATACCTCAACATATGTAGCTAGGTAAAGAACATCTGCAACCAAACTTGTAGAACCATGGAGTATGTGTGGGGTTGGTGCTTTAATTTTCACATAAAATTGTAGAAATTTAACATATCAATTAATAATTCGTATAAAGATAGCGAAGCAAAAAATAACCTTGCAGAAACACGTACATAAGTTAATTGTAAAATTTCGGAAAACAAATGTTGATAATCAAACATCACATTTAAATGCTATGTAAAACAAAACAGATTGCAATACTTTGTTAATACTAAAATTCCAGATTTTTAGGCTAAATCAAAATAGATTTATAGCTGAATATTTAAATTATAATTACATGTACTAATAAAACCTATAGGATGTTGAAAAAGGAATCATTTAAATTGAGAAAGCGGTTGATTAATAAAAATTCACAAATGACCATGAATACAGTAAGGGATGTGAAATATAATTACATAAGAAGAAAATATTTACCTACAGGGACGGTACGTAAGAAATTTTTACCGTTAAAATAGTAGATTTATATTATCTTGATTCTATAAAATAAATGCACAAAGTTTGCAATAAACCGTAAAATTTTGTATGTAGTTAATTCGAACACAAACATGTTTCATTTTATTAGCCTTACTAAAATGGTACAACAATTCATGAAGTAAAGTTGTGGCTTGTGTTCTTATTACTTATATGGCTATTAGTAAGTCTTCCATTATCTTTTATGCTTTACTACTTGTAACGTTTTTAAAGCAACAAGTTTTTTTTATCTTCGATGTATCTCAAATTATTCTTTATGACAATGGTTCACATTCCTTTCAAAAGATTTAAGATTTCGTTATAAAATTTAAAAGCTTTGGTTTAATGCCAGATATCACTCCCAAGTAAACCCAACCGAACGCGTTAATCGTGTTATTATTACCGCTGTCTACATATATCAAATCTGACCATAGTAAATGGGACGAAAATATATTTCAAATTGCACAAGCTTTGAGAACTTCGAAACATGAATCTACTCTCTGTAATTTTTAGTCTTTGGCCGTTATACCCCAATTGATGGCAGTTATTATGGTTTGGTATCCAATAATACTGTAATTGAATTTGATGAAACAATACGTTGGGATAAAGATCAACAACAATTACCATTAATCTTTACAGAACTCCAAAAAAATCTATTTAAAGCTTATGAAAAAAGTAAAAATCATTACAATCTCCATAAAAGAGATATTTCATTTAACTTGGGTAAACAACTTGAGAAGAAAAATCATTTATTATCTGATGCTACAAAAAAATTTTCAGCTAAACTAGCTCCTAAATTTTCCTTATGTATAATCGATCAAGTAATTTCTCCATTAGTACACGAATTGCAAGATTTGAACGGTAAATATCAGAGCCGTTGACATATTAAAGACTTAAAACCTTTTTCATCTGCCCCTAACGAGTAATATAAACTTACTTTTGTTTTCATATCTTTATCTAAACATTTCTCTTTGGTTTCCTATCCCTGTTTCGACCGAGCTTTTTTTTAGCTTTATCTTCCATACCTAAACACTATCCATTTGTCGAACCCCCTTATACCTACATGGTTGTTAACCCTTTAACCCACAAATTTTAAGCCTTGTTATGCCATCATAGTCTTCTGTTTTTAAAAATAGCCTCCCATACCTAGTATAATTTCCTTTGCATGATGATCACATACACGCATATTGAATTTTACTCTAAATTCGTATCTTTTATTTGTTATTATTCCAAAATTACTACAGTTTTAACTTGGTTGACTTACGTTTCGTCTGAACAATCCAGCGATTCGTTACGACCTGTCCTAAGCTGATGTTTAGGGCTAGTGCTTTCCTAAGGGAATACTTATGCCCCTGTAGTAAAAAGTCGGTTTCCGCAGTTACAAATACAAGAAATTCCTATTCGATGTGTTTTCTTACGCATATACTTCAATCATTTGCATATATTTCCGTTATCAATCATTTCTATATCATAGGAATGCTAAAACATTCTTTTGTTTTTCCTGATCCTGTTGGTGAGAGCTATGGCCTTTTTGTTTTAAATATCATTCCTTCTCATTGCTGTACCAAAATTTCCTATCGTACAACTACCATTGTATTTCCATGGCAGTCATGTTTTTGAAATCATTTTGGGGTATAGTAAAATTGTTTACACTATCTTTGTTTGACCTTCTTACTGCCGCGGATGTGATCTGTAGGAAGATGATTTGTCTGAATTTATTTGGAATGTGGTTGTTTTGAAGTAACTACGTGGTGATGGAAGTTTTGTGGTATTGTTAATATTGTGGGTGGTTTTTTAGACCAGTTTGTATTAGTGGGGACATTTTCTTCGCTCTACCGTCACTCTAGGATGCTTATCCAAAATCTCAAGTGCTTTCTATCCCGCTATCTGCAATTTATTTCTTATTTTTCCTTTGGTGGACCTGTCTTAGGTCCCGAGACAATTGTTCATTGCATAAGAGTGGTGTTCTCCCATTCCGGGCTACTGACCACACCTTGGTTGGTTGAGTAGCACTTGACTATCCACCATTTCTCTGTCACTTTTTGCTCAATGCGAGCCCTTCCTCTCAACTCTTCTACCTGGGTTGCTACATAACTCTAACCTCCCACTTCCCTCTTTTAGCATCCTTTATTCCTCTTCTTCCTTTTTATTTTACGAAGTCGCTGCATGGATAGAGGGTCGTTACTTCACCATATTGTGCCATATGTGTGGAGGACGTCTGTCTAGCCGTGCATCGCCACTGTCTACCGTCAATATACAAGGACAGCGCACGTTGTTATTGTCTTGCTTCGCCGACCTGTCTACTCGACACTGGGGTGCAAAGATGCACTCCCGAGCGAATTGGTCCCGCATGTGTTCAAGTGAACAAGCCGCTTTACAGAGCTCCTCCGTTCTGGAGGGCATGTGTAAGAAACCCAAATTTAACAACATTCCCCCCTCCCCCGTTTTTTGTTATAACATTTATAGGTGATGCAGTGTGCTTCGAGAAAGAGAAGTCCGAACCAAAATTAGGTTTTACGTCTCAAAAAAATTTCTTTTATCGTAATATTTTAAGTTTTAGATTAAATCCTAAATGTCGTTTATTAAAGAATGTTTTAAGGATTTTATTTTACTGACTAATTATGTAGCCATGTTTGGTTAATTACTTTTTCTCAAAAATATCTTGGAGACATTATCGTATCCTATCTAACGCTTGAACCCATAGATGGTTAGGTGTTTATCGTTAGCTTTGTCTTTGTCTCTGAGATGTTGACTTTAACGTGCCTTTACCGATAAGTCAATTACCGATACCTTTTTTAAAATAAAATATCTTGAGAAATCACTTTATGAATTTATTGTTCCGAACCCTTGGTATTCATTACCAGTAGAGTTGATTATTGTTGTGTAAAGGAGCAAACTCATTCTTTAGTATTGTATTTGAAAGAATAGGTTACGGAATTAGGTACTATAACTGCGGTAGCATTGTTAATTTGTTAACGTAATGTTGCAACTGCTGCATTAAACCTGCTTTATTTTGCTGAAGCTATTTTAAATAAGTTTAGCTTTCAAAAATGTCTTTAACGAGACAGATAAAAGTGCAAGCAAAACTTTTGTAATTAGATTTATAGCATAGTGATAAGTATGCGAGTCTCATGTATCCGATAAAATTTGTGCAGTTGGCAGTAGAACGAAAAAGATCTGTGCACATTCAGTTCAAGTAAGCCTTAACATCGAGCTGACTGCTTAATTTAGGTCTCCGTGAATATGTAAGCTCTCGTACAAAGAGGGTTTTTGTTTCCTTTTTGAAGCTTTATGGCGATTGTAATGTTTTATTTAAAGTGTTTAGAAATTAAAATTTATTAATTTAGGAGTTAGGGGACCTCATTTTAATATTTATAAAAATTCCCGTTTAATTAGTTCAATTCCACTGATGTTGTGAAACCCTGGGAATAGTAACATTCACACGGATCTCGGTGACAGTAGTTTATCATTGCAAATGTAAGCACTTACGCAGGGTTCTGGCATGAGCAAGCATTTATCGTCCCACGAACACTAGCGGATATGCGCCAACCTCGGTTGGTGGGACAAGACATAAACAATGTGGACCATCGATTTGTGAAAAGACTATATCGTACCACCACATTTACCACATCGAAAACTTATCGTACCGGACAGTGCTGCCGCAAGTGTTGTCGTTCCCATCCTTTTTTTACCTTCCTTAGAGAAGCTCTACAGGTAGCAACTGCAACTCTAACAACAAGACCAAGCAGAATAGACTGCGATCTATGAGAAGAAACACCTTACAATATACCCAGGGTAAGTACTTTAATAACCTTAATTCGTTTGCCGGGGTCTTATTGCTAGGGTTGAGCATTATAATTTAATTAATTTGAGCTTATAATTTGAATGTTATATACTCCAACAATTTGTACAGTTGATTTAATTATGTAATTTGAAAGCTGTAACTTTAATATCTTATGCTACGAGTTTTCTATGGTTTCCATATACAAATATGACACCATTCTCGTGCAATATTTTCATTTCTTGTCTTAATTATTGGGCACATTACAATTCACAATATACACTAAAAATTATAGATTTCATTATCATCATGTCTTCAGTCCTGGAACTGGTTAGATGCATACCCTCATTATTTCCTAATATACTCATTTCCCTAAAATTTCCACGGTCTACATCTTTCACTATCTGCGTGCATTAGACTAATATAGGCTTACCTCTACCTCTTTTTTTCCTATCTCTGCTTGTAATATATCCCGCACTATTCCCCAAAAATGTCTTAGAACGTATCCTTTCTCCTATTTTTTTTTTATTTTCCACATATGCTTTCAACAGTTTTCTCCTTGTTTCTATGTTAGTTGTCTTCGAACACAGCGCCTACTTCTTGCAGTTTGGTTCCCCTACTGTTGTTCTACAAATATACGCCATAATTCCTCCAATATTCAGTGGTATGTGAAGGAGGTTAAGCAGCCTACGGTTACCAAGAACCCCCAACACTCGAACATTTGCCGAATTAATAGTTTTCCAATATAAACTTTCGAACAATCAACATTAGTTGGAAATATTTCAAAACTAACAACTAGTTGTTTATAATAATTATCAGATTTAAGCACACTTGTTTTTCGTCATTGCGTTTTTTTGTTTTGAAACTGGTTGGATACGTATCTCCATTTATTTCTATTCTGAACTAGTTTATACAGTTCCCATAAATTCCCCACAGCCTAGATACAGCTCGGTTCTATTTTTTTGTTTTCTAATTAAACGTCCTATTTACCGAGATTCACTGATATGTGAAGGGAGTTAAGCAGCCTGTGGCTGCCACCATCCCCCAACACTTAGACATTTGCCGAATTAATAGTTTTCCAGTAAATGCTTTTGCACAATTAACATTAGTTGAGAATATTGCAAAACCAATATCTGTAGTTGCTTATAATAATCATCATGTTTAAGCACAGTTATTTTTTTCATCAAATTTCCATGTTGAAATTGGTTGGGCGCATATCTCCATTGATTTGTATTCTGAGCTAGCCTACACATTTCTCTGAAATTCACATAGCCTACATCTGTGTGCAATAGTCTAACCTAGGTCTACCTCTACCTCTCTTCTTTCCTATCTCTGGTTCAAATATATCCCTTATGCCTTAGTATGTGGCCTATCATACTATCTCTTCTACTTTACTGTTTACCACATATTTCTTTCAACCCCTACTATTTCTGGTACCTCTTTGATCTTAACTTTGTCTGTCCATGATATATCTTCATCATACGTCAGTAGCACCACATTTCAAAAGCGTCTATCTTTTTCTTGTCTACTTCACCTACTGTCCACGTTACACAGCCGTACAGTGCTGTGCTCCATCCATCTGTTTTAAACAATCATTCCCTAGTACTTTGTTTTATTTTTGTTAATTTTCATACGGCACATTTCTATTAGAACTGTTTCTATTTCATCAAGAGCAACTCCTAACTGCCTTGCAAGATGCTAATACCGCTATATCATCTGCAAATCTAAGCATATCAATCTCTTGTCCCTGCATAATAATTCCAAATGCCTTCCTGCATTTGACAGTATTCAATGCCTCTTCGATGTACAAGCTAGAAATTAACGGGGATAGGGCACATCTGTCTCACCCTTTACCAATATTTACTTCTCTATGTTCCTGCTCTAATTCTATTACCTATTACAGCTGTTTGCTCTTAATATAAGCTATTTACTCTCCGTCTATCCTTAAAACTCATTCATCTTTTTGAGTATTTCGAACATTTTTTTCCATTTTACATTGTCGAATGCTTTTTTCAGATCCACAAATCCTATATACACGCTCACCCCCTTTTTTCTATCGTATTCTCCATTACCACCCTCAGAGTTAAAACAGCCTCCTTGTTTCCCTGTTTCGTTTAACCCAAATTGATCTTCTCCTAGTATTTCTTTAGCTCGTTTTTCATTATTTTTGTGCAATTCTAGTTAATATTTTTGACACGTGTGCTGTCAAACTTATTGTTCTAAAATTTTCACATATATCTGAGCCTCTCTTTTTTGGTAAAATGACTATAATGTTACATTTGAAACCTTTGGGTATCTCGCCTGTCTCATACATATAGTTAACAAGTTGGAAGAGACGTTCTGTTACTGCTTGTTCAGAGGCTTTTAAAATTTCTGCTTGCACCTTATCTGTACTTGGTGCCTTACCATTTTTCAGGCGCTTAAATGCTAATTCAAACTCATTTCTAAGTATAGGATATCTCAAGTCAACCTTTTCAATGTCTAATTCTTGTTCTAATGCTGTTAGTTCCTCTCCAGCATCTAAGTTTCTTATATATTCTTGCCATCTAACCACATTTTGTATATGACGTTTCCTTCCACGTCCCTTATATTTTTGCTATGTGGTTTTATATTCCTAAAATTCATTGTAATTAGTTTGTATGCTTCGTCTGTCTTTCCTATTTCCGTCTTAGTTTGTACTTTTTTGCATTTTTCATCAATCCATTGTTCTTTAGCTTTCCTGCATATGCGAATAATTTCCTATTTTATGGCTTTGTATTTTTGGTTTCCGGATCTATTTTTTTATTTTCGTCTTTATTCTATTAAATTCAGGATATCCTTTGTTAACCATGGTTTCTTATTTTCTTTTTGTGTATATTTCTGGCTGCCATGTCTAGGCTGGATTTAATGTTATTCCATTCTCTTTCTACTTCCTTAGTATCAGAAATTTCCCCGATATCTTTCAGCAATTCATATGACTTTTTTCAAATTTTTCGTGAATATCTTTATCTTTTAGTTTCTCAAAGTCAAAGTGCCTCGTTCCATTTCTTTTTTCAAATTTTTAAGTTTAAGTGCGGCCTTCATAATTACGATGTTGTGTGGTGATGGTTAAAATGTTTTTTGTCACAAAATTCTACCAACCTATTTCCCATGGCGTTTCTCGTGCCTAAACCAAATAAACCTATTATCGCTTCTTCCATACCCTCACCTACCACTGCATTAAAATCCCCCACAATTATTAAATTTTCATGTCATATCTTTGTAGATCGCCTCTACGAGCATATATACTTGTATTATTACTGTATTTACCGGTTTAGATTTTAATCTAACCACGAATACTCGTTCGTAAGTAGTTTTCTACACGTTGTCCTATCTTTTTTCGGCCTAACTATCTCCACACCACTATTTCCATTTTCTAATTCTGTATGAATTACCCTAAAAGTTCCACTCCAAAAATCCCCTTCCTCTGGCCACCGAACTTTGCTGATCCCTACTTTGCCTAGTGCCAACCTATCCTTTTCAATTTTTAAGTTCTTTAGCTTACCTACTTGCTTCATACTTCTGACATTCTACGCTCCGACTCGCAAAATGTTCACGACTCTTCTACATTGTACGATCTCATCCTCCAAAGTAGTCCCCTCCCGGAGATCCGAATGGGGAACTATTTTAACTTCGGAATCTTTTATCCCAGAGGATGCCATCATCTTAGTTACAATTTAAGTACGTTGTGTACTTGGGAGGTAATGTGTTGGTTTCCCGTTGCCTTCAATATTGCAGTAGGGAGTCTTAGAACGCGATACCGAACCCTATGGTCTCTGCTAATCTAAGTATTGAAAGAACTGCTGCCCTCTGTCGAGGACCTATCTTAGTCTAATTCGTCACTAAAAACCCTACTACTTTGGTTGAACCTGTAGTTTGGCTCTGGAACACGGAAGCCATTCCATCCGTTCTAGTAATCTAGAACTTCTTCAAAATGCAGGTCCATTTGGAATGGATAGATTTCGTAACCTCAAAAATTAAATTTTGATGCATTACTTTTCAAAACACTAAGTTTTAAATTTTTGCTTAAAATTCAGTCTTTCATTTTGATTACATCTAAGTGACAAATAAATGTTTCGTTTATATTATAATTATATTTATATTTAATTTATAATTTATATTTAATTATATATAATTATTTTTACCGATTGTATTTATTTTGGCATTTGCAATTTGTTAATTATTTACCTCTACCCCGTATATTCAAATTGTCATTGCATGTACCATGTATTACCTCAGACACCGCGTCTGTTTGTAAGTGTTGCGATAACGACACACTTTGCGGCGTCCTTCACATGTACAAGAACTTCTTATCACCTGCCATGGAGAAGACAAGAGTCAAGAGTCGATAATCGCTACTCGTCCTGTACGGTTGCATTAAGATTATTCCGTTTCGTACGGCCACAGCCAATAATTGTGCTACGCTTGGCTATTTTTAAGAAGGATAAGTGTCTAAAGTAATTGTTTGTTTTTGTTTATTATCATTTATTTTATTTTCGTATACATGTTTCACTTAGCTATCGAAATTACAGCAAAAATTACATAATATTTTGTTAAATTATGTATCCTACTTTAAATTACTACTCAAATATTATACTTATTGCTTTAAAACGCTCGTGTAGTTTAAAACATATTGCACTAATGATAGTCAATAAACACTGAGAAGAATAACTATGTAACTGAATATAAATCGCCTCACTTGTTCTTGTCGGTTCGACCTGCAAGCCATTTAAAAATTACACTTGTATACAACAGAAGACTACATATGTAAATATTTTATATAACTTTTATAAAAAAAGGTATGCATATTTTTTTAAATAATTGGTAAAAATTTTAGGTTAAAATTCTTTTGAGAGTACAAATTGATATATACGAGATAACCTAAATTGCGTAAAAATGTGATACTGTACAAAAATTTATAAATCTATAAATATTGCTTTTCTTTGGATGATAAATGAAATAACAGCTTCACTTTCGAAGTATGTCAAGGATGATTTTTAAGAAAATATAAATTTTAAGGTTAAACAAAAAATACCCAAGAACTCATGACAATGTCTATCAATCACTACAAATTTGAGTTATCTAATTTTCACTTGAGAAATTTTAAATATTACAGTGCCGCAGAATAGAAAATGGACACTTTTAAACAAAAATCAACTGTATGAAATTCCTGTACACTTCCCAATTTACCGAACAAGTGACTTTATAAATTAGATTTAAAAAAAATACAGTGTATCTAATTTTGTTTATAATTTAAATAATTATGACAAAATAATTGCAGGTAACAAAAAAAATTGATAATTTAAATAAATATAATTCCCAGGGAAAGTGTATGCTTAATAAGTTAATTAAACACTAGCAAGTACTAGAGATTTTGATGATAGTTTCAAATATGTAGAGAACCCTATTATATATTACAAAATCAAATCCCTTCCTTACAACATATTCATTTACAATCTACACTATTTTTCCATTTTAACCAAAACTTCCTAATAACTTGGTAACAAGGCATTTCATAAAGCTATGTCCAATCAAACAAATGTTAAATAAACATCAGATGATAATAATAATAATATTAATTAATGGCCAATGACCTTTCAATGATAAAATTAGTTATTGGCAAAATATAATTGAGAGTTCCCAATTGAATAGTTTTCAGCATCGGCTTAAGCAATCATTGTAATTATCATGGTCGTTTTGGTGACACCAATAGTTGTAAAAATCTATAAAGAATAAGTGTTGTATTGAAAATGTCATAAATTTAACTGCATATGTCCACTACTAAAAACTAACCCAATGATTTGTAAACATATAAGAACCAAAGGATTCAAAACAAAATTGCAGATGGCTAGATACAAAAACTAAATAAATATAAACTTTAATAAAAATTTGATATCAATTTGATACTAATCTGTTCATGCTCTCGGTTAAAGAGGTCAAAAACCTCATATTTGGTCATTAATATTTATGTACAATTTATTTAAAAACACAAACATAATTTAAAGTATAATACTTCTATTTTGCTTGTCTACTAGCACTTTAGCTTTTAAAATAATCAATTGCTATATCGTAGAGAAGAATATTTTTAAAATGTTTAGCTCCGACTAAATGAGTCATTTAAATTAGATAATACTTTCATGCTCTGATATTTGTTATCAACTCGATGTAACGTGATTACTGCTATAAAAAACTCTTAACGCAATCAAATTTTCGTTTCTTAACAATTAATAATATTAAACTTCACAAAAATCAACTAACGTACAGAGCATTTCGACATTTTAAATGACATTCTTAATGTAATGAAATCTGTTGCATACCGAGCATAATGCTACTCTTAATAATCAAATTATATTTCACAAGAGAATAAAGCGTTGAAAAGCAAAGCAGACTAAAAATCCTCTATTTCATTGTTTGAAACATGGGACAGATTTACACTGTTTTTAAATATTATTATTTTGGGTTCAAACTGTGACAAAAATATCACCAACAGGATTCATTATTTTTACTTCCCATAAGTTTTAATTTCTATGAATATTGTATAAGATTACTTACCATTAAACCAATAACGTAGAAGTTGGTGGAAGGAGTATAACAAAATTCTTCAGTGATCAGATAAAGATCTATCAATGTGGCACTTTGTAATATCAGGTAAGGGTATAACGTTTATTAATTTATGTGAAACAGGCCGGTAGCTAACTTATATAAATTTGTTGTTGCAGCCAATTAAAAAAGGTCCATCAGTCACATGCTTCCGTCGCAGACCTTTGTAATATATGAAATATAGCATGGGCTTTCTAGTAACTTCTGATTTGTTATGTTAAACTGTTATACGAAAAGAAAAATTAAACTTTCTTTGGAACAATTATTTATTCTTTTAAGAATTATTTTAACTGCAGATTTTTGTTTATTTGAAAAACACCTACAAATATCATTCTTTTATTATTTAAAATGTGTCGCTGTTTTTTTATTTTACCATACTGTGGGTCTCGTTTCGATTTGCATCATTCTTAGTTACTCAAAATAGTGCGATTTTTTTTCAAAAAAAAAAAGATAACATTTACTTTTTGTATCCAAATTTATGTTGCCATGAAAACTATGAACATCAAATATCAAATTCAAATTAGTACACATGTACTTACGAGCACATAATTTCATACATTAACGTAAATTTTTCATTTGGCACTACGTTTGCATGGCAAATGCTGTTTTTATACAAAAAGTGAACTTTTTCTAGTAATTTTTTGATAAATTATGAGGATATATTATACATATTTATGGTTTCGGGTTGGGACCGTGTCATCTTATAAACTAAGGTGGACGCTTCGCTCACTTTTGCAAGGGGCATTGCTTCATCAGGACAAGAAAAGAAAATGAAATATAAATATAAAAAATCAAATATAAATATAAAAAGTTACTCAAGAGCACTATTAGGAGTCCGTATAGAGCTGGCAAAATTCGAAAAAGTTGTATTCGATTAATCGAATTTTGCAGTATTCGCAAACCGATTAAACCGATTAGTCAATTTTCTATCGAATATTCGGCTAATCGAATATTCGATTAATCGAATATTCGGTTAATCGATTAACTGATTAATGGAATAATCGGTTAATCGAATATTCGATTAACCGATTATTCGATTGTTAACAAATTTTTTAGTTAACTAATTGGCTAGTTCATTAATCGGTTAGTCAATCAATCGTATGGTTGTCTAGATAATCTATTAATCGACTAACCGTTTAATCGACTAATCAACTAGTCAAACAAATTATTTCTAACCAAATAATCGTTTGTCTGATTAATTCACTATCGTTGCGGGGTAGTCAATTACAAAATTTATCAAGTCGTGTTTCATTTCATTTTCAAGTATCCTCCATTCAATAGCAAGATCTTGTCCTGAACTTGTACTATGTATGGTTGTATTTTTGTCTTCCCTCGCGTTATAAATTGCACACATAGGAAAAAGAGAACTTGGGCTCTATATACATAATACAAATAATACGGCTATAATTTAGTTAGGTATTATTAGTTCAAGTTAGAAACAAACTTACAAAATCATTTTAAAATTATGAACTTGCAGTTTAATAAGCAACAACTAAATTATAAACTATAATAGTATACCCACTCAGGTAATCGAAAATTGAACAGCTATTAATACAGGTGTTTCCTTACTATATTATTGTATACTTACGTAGGTAGTTGATTTTAATCTATTAGGTAATCACACTGAATTATATATACGTCACGTCACGGATCATGTTAGTCAATTAACACAATAAAAAATTATTCTTCCAATTGATTCAAGTCAGTTAATCAAATAACAGTGATTATAGGTGTTGGTGGATGTATTTCTAATTTATTTGACAAAAATATATCGTTTGTAATTTTGTGTACAGGTCCGGTTCCTGTACACAGGTCAGAGCACGCTTAAGTTTTATTTTACAACATGTTTGTACTGTTACTCTTAATAGAAATAAAAACAAACCATTTTTCTTTTAACTGTAATTTATTTACCCATAATTTTTAATAGGTGTGTCCTATTGGTCGACTAATCGAATATTCGATTATTCGAATATTCGATTAATCGATTATTCGAATATTTGATTAATCGATTTGTTAATTTTTAAAAACCGCGATTTTCGATTAATCAAATTTTATTGCCAGCACTAGTTCCATACCAATACTATAGTGAGCATTCAATAAACCAAATTAAGCTGTTTTTATTTTTTATGTATATTTAAATCTTATCCAAGTTTGATTGCGATAATTGAAAAATGAATATATCGTCCCACATTGTACTGGTACATTAGTAAATACGTTGTCTATTACTGTGTTTAAAATTTTTTTCCTAGCAACTATTACACTTCACATGTGATTTTCCAATGCCCCACCCTAAGGTATTACATTGGCCAGGAAGCAAGTTTTTTTTTTACCTGGAAAATTTGGAATTTTGCCGAACCCTTGCTGTTCTAAGCAAGGTAGGGATCCTTAACATGCGTGACAACACTCACACATGCGATCACCATTTTACCTCTCATCTGAACAAGGGTGTATTTATGTGAAAAATGCTCGCCTAACATTTTTCAAGTGTAGTGTGTCGGGATTCGAACCCGGGACCTTGAGGCAACTATTACACTGTCAAAAAAACCTGCAGTTTTCCGATAATCTATGACTCAATAGCTACTATCCCTCATCATTTTGTTTTCGACCTTACTTAAGGTCGGTTTGACGCAGCTCTAACTTCTTTTCTAATCTGTGCTAATCTAAAAAGTTCTACATACCCTTCACAACCTAAATTTCTAATAATTTGACTAATATAGTTTGGTCTAGGTCTTCCTATATCCTTCTATCTTTTTCCTATCCAGCTGACTCTACATAGATATTAGCAACATGATGGTTGTTAAAGAACTCTAACATGTTTACATGATTACCATTTATAAGGAAATGAAATATAACCTGGTTATCCGCTTCAAAAAGGAAAAGTGTTAAAATATATGTTATGGTAAGGCTTAAGCAACGAAACGCTACCCACATGCCAGACCGCTACCTAATTGTGAGTTATGTCATGGTGACGTTTATTAAATTATATGTTATGGTAAGGCTTAAGCAACGAATCGCTACCAACATGCCAGACCGCTAACTAATTGTGAGTTATGTCCTGGTGATATTTAGTTAACTGATTTTTATTTTTTTTTGATTTGTTTTCGAACTTACTTAAAGTCGGTTTGAAGCAGCTCTAAATTCTTTTCTATTCTGAGCTAGTCTAAAAAGGTCTAGATACCCTTCACAACCTAAATCTCTAATAATTTGACTAATATAGCTTTGTCTAGGCCTTCCTACTCTATTTTTATTTGGTAGTCTATAATCTAAGACTTTACTAAATAGTCCCTCATGTCTTAACTGGTGCCCTATCATTCTATCTCTCCTGACCTTCAATTGTTTCCACATACAGGGATCCTATTAAAATCAAAATTTTAGCTTCGGAAATCGGAGGTGGGGGAACGGCGGTCATTTTTGGCCCATTTTGCTACAGACCCGATCTCTCAAAATGTTTATACTGAATTAAGAAGTATGATTGAAATGTTTATCTATATCATAGAACAAATCTGCTGTTCGGGTGATAGATTCGTTGTTTCTAAAAAAATAAAACTTATTTCGGTCCTTTCAGTAACAGAATAAACCATTTTGATTTTACTTTACTGCACATTTAAGCAATTTAGATGCCAACACACTCACAAAGTAATTGCTTATTACAAATAACTTTTCAAATGAAACGCTTTTTGTTACGTTCAATTGAAGCAAACTTGATTAAACTTTAAGTTTTACTACCACTTGAATTAATGATTAGATTTGAAAAATAAAAAGACTGTCGAGAAAAGAATTCAAAGATTTTTAGAATTATCTAATGTTTGACACTTTTTTTAATGAAAATTTTTGAAATGCAATCCACCCCCAACTAAGGTTTGAATTTGCATAAATAATAAAAAGCACTTTAGATGTTCTCCTTGATATTAAAATTGTTGTTTTAGAATTTTTCAAAAAGATGTTAAGTGTCTAACACTTGCATCTAAGTTTTTGTGGACAGCCCTATATAAATATCTATACAATAAACACTTAGTGAATCGTTAAGAATTCTAGCGTTCGATGTGTCAGTACACAGCATGTACGTCCTACTATTCATAGTATGGGCAATTTTCTGCTGGCTTACAAGTTAACCCCCATGGTAGGAGACGTTTTAGCTTGTATTGAAAGATGCTAGGCACACGTGGAGGGCTGGGAATTGTGTCAACATCTGTGGCATAGAGACTAAACATCCCAACACAGAACAGTACGGTGTTATTACCGTTAGTAGGAAAAGCTACAATGAATGGTGCAGTTGCGATATAAGCTGGTAACCCGATTTGACCTAATTGACACTAACAAGACCTTTACGAAAGCCTCGGACCGTCAACTTCATGGTAGGCGACAGACAGAAAATATCTGGCCCATCAGATAACGACCGCATGAATCAGGAATGGAGATATGGTACTTGAAATGTCAGGGGAGTATACGGCAAAGAATATGAAATCATGAATGAAATGAAGAAAAGGCATGTGGATGTGCTGTGTGTGAGTGAAACAAAGCGAAAGGGGAAAGATGTTATTGAATTAGATGATGGTATGTTGGGTTTGTGGTCTGGAGTAGAGGGGGCAAAAGGTGTTGATTTAATTTTGAATAATCAAGCAAAAGTGTACATGAAACAATATGAATTGGTGTCTGCCCGCATTTTGTGGGTTAGAATGAAAGTGGATTTCAGAAAGATCTTTTTAGTAGCATGTTATGCTATGGAGAATGACGATAGGAAGTTTGAACAGTTTTAGCATGAGTTGGAAAATGTAATAGACAAACAAAGAATGAACGACCGTGTGGTTCTATTAGGTGATATGACTAGCTGGGTCGGAGTTACGGTAGGTCCATTTGGTAATTTAAGAACGAATGAAAATGGAAACATGTTAGTAAGTATGTGTATAGAAAGTGAACTGCTTGTATTCAACACATGGTATAAGCATAAGGACATACACAGGTAAACATGGAAAAAAAGAAAATGCGAAAAGTATAATTGATTTGGTTGTATTTGATGAAAGTTTAAGAGAACTGGCAAAAGACACAAAAGTTCGGTTCAGAATTGATCTTTACTGAAAGTGGGTGTTGTGAGACAATCAAGAGTGAAAGTAGAACACTTGTTGGAAGAGTTGACTTAAAGACAATACGTTACTATGCTACAGAGAAAGTTGTATAACTGCAAACAGGAATGGGAGAATGCTCTGAAGTCTGAAGATGTGGGGAAAACATGAGATTGTCCGAAGAACAGTGAGATGAAATGTGCTTTGGAAGTAAGTGGAACGACAATGATTGGTATATGTAATAAAAATGCACGGTGGAGAGATAAGGTCAAAAAGATTGTCGGGGAAAGGAAAGTAACGTATAAGGGGAAAAGGCAATATGCGAAAGAAGTAGTGAAGGCGAGCAAAAAGCAACTGAGGAAGAGGGAGAGTGAAAACATGCAGAGTGATTTTGAAGGAAATAGAAGCTTATTTTGGAATTGAGTACGGAAGACAATGAAGAGTGGAAATAAGCACGTGAATGGCATTGTTAACAGTAGAAATGAAATTGTTTGGGAGGAAGCGAGTGTGAGAAACTGTTGGAAAGTTAAGATGTTGTATGGTGGTGGCAAGAAGGGGGCAGATGACTGTGGATGATGGAGAGAGCAGTAATGTACTAGTAGAAAACATAGATACTGGCATCAAGTTTGAATGCAACGTAGATAAGGTATGGAAGGCGGTGACAAGTCTGAAGAATGGCAAAGCGGCAAGTGTAGTTGGAATAACAAGTGACATACTTAAGTATGCATCCGGGGTGCTGATTGAATGTTTGTGCATAATGATAGAGTTGTGTATAGAACAAGTCTGTTGAGTGTACCCAGTAAACTGTATGGAAAAATTGAGATGGAAAGAGTTCGCAAGAGAACACAGAGTAAGATATGAGACGTTCAATGTGGTTTTATGCCTGCAAGAGATGTGTGGATCAGATGTTCGCGATGCAACAAATTGTCGAAAAGTGTATGCATACCAGAAAAAAAATGTATGCAGCATTTGTAGATATGGAAAAGGCGTATGACTCTGAACAGAAATGAATTATGGAAGGCGCTGCATAAAAACGATGTAAGCAAGTGCATGATAAAACCTATCAGAGCGATGTATGAAGGCAATAGAGCGTGTCTACATGTGAAGGGCAACATGGGGCAATACTTTGACCTTGTGAAAAGTGTAAAACAGGGCTGTTTAATGTATTTATAGATAAATGTATCAGGCAGGCTTGCAGAGCAACGGAAGGGGTAAAAATTGGTGAAACAAATGTCAGTGTGCTGTGATATGTGGATGATACAGTATTGTTAGCTTAATCGTCACTAAATTTGCTACAACTGCTCGGCAGGCTGTTGGAAGCATGTGAAAATATGCAATTGAAAGTGAATGTAAACAAGACGAAAGTAATGATTTTTGACAAAGTTGGCGGAATTAATGACTTTGTATTTAGAATGGACAATGACATGATAGAGAAAGTGAATGACTTCGTGTACCTTGGAGAAAAGTTTTTGAGTAATGGAAAACTGGATGATGAAATAGGGTCCAAAGAAATCTTCCTTACAATATGTATGTCTTCAAATGAATATATTTCACCTACATAAATAGCAATAAATTAATTGTTTGATGTAGAAACAGATGTTCAAGTTGAATATAATACTACCGTACATTTTCTTGGGATACAAAATATCCCTTCAAATGGTACAATCTGAAATAGCCATTCAAAAATTTTAGGAAAAAAGCTTAACATTACATATTATATCTTCTTTGTGTGTTCATTTAAGGACATGCTGAAGAAATTATTGTAGTCGTATGTAGCAAATTTTGTCCAAAGATCTGTAATTGAATGCATGCACAATTCAATTTACACACGAATTAAAATTAATAGACAAAGTATTTATAGAATAAATCTGTGAAAAAGAAGTTTTTAAATTGAAAGTTGAAGTTTAATTAATTAGTTTTCTACATACACAAAATTGACACATTTTGAGATTAGAAATTTTAAAGTAGATTTTTGATAAAGGGATGCAACCTAAAAACTCAGTCACAGAATGCCACTTAGACTGGATAAAGCAAGATAATACACAAAATGCAGTTACGATCAGCTAATCAATTTTTTGGAACCATCTGGAGTTATTAAGTACAGATGGCATTGTTTTAGCAAGGCGGTACTAAAAGCCACACAACATAGAAATAAGCAAAGGTGATTCAAACGAGTTTCTAGGGCAATTAAATTAACAAAACAGTCATTTTTGTGATACATCATGTACTATTTTTGTGAGTCTGCACAAGCAAACCTAGCATGCTTAAAGAGCTGAAAACGGAAAACAACATTAAAGTGGACAGATGCTCAACCTCCTGCTGATGTAATCACAAATTATACAAATTATGCATCAACGTACATGCATATGATTGAAAAATGAACACTGTGATGATTGAATGAATGATATTATGTAATGAATTAATTGCAATGAATGGAGATAAGGACACATACTAAGACAAAAGGGAATAGTGCGAAATATATTAGAAGCAGAGAAAGGAAAAGAGAGAGGTAGAGATAGACCTAGGCTGAACTATTACACACAGATAGTGAGAGATGTAGGCTGTGGGAATTTACGGGAAATGTGTAGGTTAGTTCAGAATTGGAAACAATGGAAATATGTATCTAACCAGTTCCAGAACCGAAGACCTAATGATGATGGAAAAAATTATTTAGAAAAATATTTTAAATTTTTTATAAATTTCCTGTAGTAGCATAGAACTTTTGTATTACAAATTTCCCAGAGCGGAAAAATTTGTTGAAAGCTTGCAGTGAAATTGCCATTCTTAGACAAATTACACACTTTTTCACAAAGTAAGAGACGTTGTGGAAATGAGTAGTTAGTAACTATGACAACAACTTTTAAATTCTTCCAGCTTCCTGTTATTGTTGCCCTTGACTGCAGAGGAAAAAATACCTTAGATTTCTGAAATACCCAAAACTCGTTCCAAAAACAAAAAGAAAATGCTTTTATGAAAGTAAAAGATGCCATCAAAAATATGGCAGATGATGTACTCTAATAATGAATACAGGTGAGAAAAGATTCCGCATTTATTTTAGGACGATGCTCAATTGCTTCAACAAAATACAGTTTTATCGAAGACGATATACAAAAACAACACCAACTAGTGAGGTTGTAACTCCAGAAAAATGCTTATCTATTGCTTTAAGATAAGAAATAATCAACAATATTACTTCATTTAGAAACATATTTTATAAACTATTTACATTTTCGTTTGGATCATAATTATTTACATAAGAAGTAAGTAATGGTGATGACATCCACTCTGATTTGTTTGATAATTTGTTTCATATGACTGCCTGTATTGAGAGACACAGAAGATTGATTAATTAATGATACGAGCGATATTTCTAGTTGATTATTCGGAATTGTTTTTGATTGGAAAGTTTAGTTCCGAAATACATTAACATTCCCAGAACCATAAATTCAGAAGTAGCAGCCCTGCTGTAGGCAGTATCGCGTCATTCAATATCAGGGAAAACGCTAGGGTATTGTGTAAACGTTCCAGAATGTAGTTCATGAATGGGAAACTAGCATACTCGCTTCTTTTTTAGTGTTCTAACTTCAAGTATTCCATTAACTCGGCAAGTTTTAATTTTGCAAACTAGCAATCATGGTAAAAGTGTCTTTACCGTCTTGGCATATCCCAAAAATATATAATTTAATGCATCTATATTACTCATTATGATTGGTTATATTTAGGTTTTCATTTGGATATTTAATCACTGCAACAGTATGAAATGTGTTGAATTATTCAATTTTTTGTGCACTTATTAAGATTTATTTTACCTTTGGCCTTCGACCATGAAATGGGAGTAATTTCAGGTGTTGAAGATCTTTTCATTTTCATGATAATATTATTTCCTTCAATATGTAAAGTGCATTCATTTTGTTGGATACTTAGTTACGCGCTAAAACTGCTAAGATTTCAGTAAATAATTAGTGTAGGGGATTTTTCTGTAGAATTAATTTAGGTAAATTACACATAGTCGTGTAGCAATATAGTTTTTAGAAATAAGGGTATTATGCATAATAAATGTAGTCTATAGTTTGTTGATGATGTTTAAGAACGAATAGCCCTTTATTATCATGTATTCTTGTGGTGAGGACGGTTCTCACAGTTTGTAATATACGTGTCATTTTCCCAACCAACAAAAACGTGCAACGGAAGTGGTGATTGACAAAGTTGTGAGAAAAGTAGTGATAATGAGGGACTCTCAAACAAACCGGCTATCTTGATGGATGTGTGTAGGAGTGCATTATAAAATGTAGTGGGGTGTGTACCTGTTGGGTCCTCTCTATACTGTTACCGTTATCATCTGTGTTCCCTGTTAAATGATTGTAGGAAATAGCAATGAGCTTCATTACACGGAATATGAACCAGAGAGATCACATGCAACCCACGCTTCATATAACCCTGGCAAAACACAATAAATATTGGTTCAGCTTGCTGTTGTGCATTAATTAAGCGGTGTGAATTATTACTTAATTTATATTGTGAATATGGAAAGTAAATTATTTTACTTAGTTTGTAAATTCTATAAAACCTAGAACGCTATGTGCATTAACTACACTAGTGTTCTTTCTTTGTACTATAACTTCAATATGAGATATAGATTGACCATCCGCATTTTTGGTTCCAGTCTGTTCTGTAAATAATAATAAACGAGTAGAATAGTTCTAATTGTTTTACCCTACAGTCATTTAGAAAGTCCTTGTTGTGCACTTGGACATGTTTTATAAATATAACCATTTGAATTATTTGTTAAAAAGTCATTTTTAACATTTTACTATTTGATAGTTATACGGTTCTATTTTCAACTATAGGTGTAATTATTTATTTATTTAATAAGAAACATACAGGGTTATTAGCCTAATTACATGTTTCTTAGGTAACTACAACGAAACAGATTCTTAATGTGAATACTACAACAAATTAATTTACAATTATACAAAGCACTTGTATGCACAGATCTGAATAAATATATGGTAACTAAATTAATAACAAAGTAACAAAGTAAGGGCTCAGTTACTACTTAGTTAAAACTTAATTATATACTAGGTTTAATTCCTAAACGATATTACTATCAGGATGTGAGTGATTTTTCCTACGCAGTCACAGCATATTTAGCAAAACTATTCATATTTTACAGCTGTGATCTATAAACAGCAAGACTGTCTCCAAATAATTGGCATGATGTACTTTTACTTACATCATTGAAGATTTTAGCAAGCCTTAGAACTGGAGACTGAGTTCCAACAGTGGTTCTGCAGCGAGCAACATATAGTAAGGCAGTGCTTCTAAATACGCGGCCTGGCACATAAATACCAAATTTGGATAATAAATCTGGACTATCTATACTATTGTTAAATATCTTATACAGGAAGATTAACGCAAGAATACACCTACAAATTTCAAGGTTTGTCATATTGAACTCTGTCCTAAGTGGCGCGTAAGATATTTTTTTATGTAAATGTATTTAAGAAATTTATTTTGTATTTTTTCCACCATCTTTATATCCTTTATTTTATACGGGGCTCATATGATTGAGGCATACTCCAAGTTGGGTCGTATCAGCGTCTTAAACAACACACAAAAGCTTTTTATACAGGTAAAATGAACACTATTGCGCATGATATAACCCAACATCTTATAACTCGTTTTACAAACCTTTTCCAAATGAATGTCAAATTTGAAATTAAATTGAAAATGTACGCCGAGGTCTGTTATATCCGAAACCTGTTGTAGTGTATCCGTGCCAATCTTGTATAGATATGGTGTGAAATATGTGTTCAAAGAATACGTCATAAAATAACATATCTGGGTATTAAAATACAATTTGTTTAATATGCTCCATTGATATAACGAATTAATATCTGACTGTATGAGGAGTCTATCTGTAGCAACATTAATTTCTTTGTATATTTTTAGGTCGTCCGCATAAAGTAAACAGTTACAATATTGTAGTCAGTTAGGCAGGTCGTTAATGAATATAATAAATAGGAGGGGTCCCAAATTTGATCCCTTCGGTACACCCGATGTGGCTAGATAGTACTCCGAGGACATTCCTCTGTATGTAACAAACTGCGTTCTACCTATAAGGTTAAGATTTAATTAGTTCTAATAGCTTCTGGCTTAGTCCAAATAGATGTAATTTTTTTAGCAGTATACAATGGTCTACTTTATCAAACGCCTTTGAAAAGTCCGCATATATAACATCAACTTGAATATTATTTTCAAGTGCCCTTGCTACATCACCACAGAATATAGACAAATTTGTAACAGTGGAACGCTGTTTTACAAAACCATGTTGCTGCAAAGTTATGTAGCTTTTGATGTGACTGTATATTTTATCGTAGAGAATGAATTCAAGAATTTTAGCTGGTGTAGATAATAATGATATTGGACGATAATTGGAGAACAATTGCCCATCCCCATTTTTGTATACTGGGGGTAACTTTTGTAATTTTCCAGGTACTTGGAAATATTTCAGATTTTATAATTAAATTGAATATTATTAAAAGAGGGTATAAAGGATATCTTTGCAAGCTTTATATATATAGGATGGTATACAGTCCGGGCCAGATTACCTCTTCACCTTTAACTTCTTGAAGGTTATTTCAATTTCATTTAAATATATTTTATTGATGTTCAAAGTGCTATTAATAGTTGGAGTTGTTTGATCAATAGACATATCTAATTGCTTTGATTTAGTGTGAACAGATTCAAAGTGATGGGCGAAACCATTAGCTATATTAGTGTCTGTTTCCAACATCCCATCATTATCTATGAATACATTATTGGTTGCAGTCACCCTGTTTTTACATTTTATGTGGGTCCAGAACGACTTGCAGTCACTTGAAAGATTGGTTTCTACATCTTTTATATATTTCCTATAAGCGATGTTTGATTTTCGTTTGAGTTCATCTCTGACCCTATGGAATTCCTGCATGTGGACTTCAGACTTGTGTCTGCATTTATGAAAGTATTATACAGAAGGAATGCCAGTAAATTTGTAAAAGGATGGAAAAAATATACAAAACGAAATAAAGAAAGAATCTGTTAAAATATTTGAACACTGAAATTTTCCAAATTGTGTTGAAAGATTGAATAGAAACATGCTACAATTATATGTCAAAACAACAGATCTAATCGTTTCAACCGTCTTCATAAATTTGCGGTTGTTATTAATTTCATTGTTAAAATATGCTACAAATTTATATGTGTAGACATTGTTGGATACAAAAGTTTTAAGCAAGGCTATGTAGTTATTCTTAATTATAGACCATTTCCTAGGCAGAATCTTTTCCATTCGAAACAAGTAATTTGCTTTAAAGTCAATTTGATATGCTCTTATCCAAATTGGTAGTCATTTGAAGATAATCATGCAGAAAATTATAACACAATATTATGCAACGCACAAAGGGTCGCTGAAACCCTTTTTGTACAAAAATGGAGAATAAGATAATATTGTAAGAAAAAATTCCAACTGTTAGTTGTACTATTTATTTGTGTATAAGTGTGCGTATTTGCACCTAAACTGATTTGTTTAAAAATTGGCTCTTCACTGAGACTATATTTTATTTCCAACTGATAAAAATATACTTATTTGGTTAATTTGGTATGTATGTATACGGATGCCTTTTTTCAAAATAAAGTACTAGCGACACAAGTATAAAATATTTTCTACGTTATAGCATTAGTAGATAAACAAATAATGTTTTGAACAAAATGAAAATTATCCTTCAATGAATGTCTTTTTAAAATATGATAAGTAGATTTTCTCCAATTTTCTAATTATAGTTATGCAAACATAACTTTTTTGGTTGTATGTAATGAAAAACAAAGAAACCAAAAGTAATTGGGGGCTTTCATTATAATTTCTTGGTGGAAATGAATATGTTGGATATTGCGAACTGAACATTGTCTTATGGCAATTCCATTATCAATAATATTAGCATAACAAAATACTGAATGAGAACACTTTACGTGCTGTATATTGTTATTATCATGTATCTGCAACAGTTGTTTCATCACATCAGACCAAGTTCTAAACTTAACCTTAAAGGTCAATGCAAGAAAAATACAATATTAAGGATATTTTTATTGAAGGACTCCCGTTAGTAATGATTCATTGGTTGATAAGCTCAGTGAACTAAGAAATTTACTATTCATCCATCATTTTGTTTTCGACCTTACTTAAGGTTTCACTACCATATAATAGCACACACCTTTCGTACGACTTTAAGAAATTTTTTCTATTATCAAAACTAATACTATTAGCTATTAGTTAGTCTTTCTTTTTTAAAAACATTTTTCTAGCTTGAGCTATTCTAGCTACTATATCCCTTCTGCTACGTCCATCTTTTGTAATTATACTACCTAAATAGCAAAATTCATCTACCTCCTCTAACTCGGTATTACCTATTTTTAATTTTGGTTTAGAACTAGGCTGTAACTTACTTGTCATTATCTTTGTCTTTCCTGAGTTAATTCTCATACTATAGTTACTCTGTAGTATCTCATCTAAAGTATTTAAAAACTTTCCTAACTCTTTTCTAGACTCTGCTATAATGGCCATATCATCTGCAAAATGTAACATGTCAACTTTCTGTCCCTATACACTAATACCTATCTCTTTTATCTCTCTAGCTAAGTTTAAAGCTTCCTCAATATAAACATTAAAAATCAAGGGAGATAGTATATAGCCCTGTCTAACACCATTTCTAATCTTAGCTTCCTTTTCTATTTCATCAAATCTAATTACAACGCTTTGGTTTTTATATAGACTGTAAATAATTTTTATCGATATGAGATTCCTATTTTTCGCAAAACCCTTAACATAACAGTCTAATTAACCTTATTAAATGCTTTTTCTAAATCTGCAAACGCAAAATGAGCCTTTTTATTTATTTGTAACTTTTTTCAATAATTACCTTAATCATTAGTATCGGTTATCTAGTCCCTCTGTCTTTACGAAAATCATATTGGTCTTCGCCTAAATAATTCTCAGTCAAAGCTTCTACTCTATTTTTGATTACTATTGTTAGTATTTTGGAAGCGTGGGAAGTTAAACTAACCGTTCTAAAATTCTCACACCTATCAGCTCCTGATTTTTTGGGAGATTGAGATATTTCTTTCGAAATCTATTGGGACCTCACCCGTGTCATATATTACTTATACTAGTTCATATAATCTGTCTAAAGTTTGTTGACTTGCATATTATTAGCGCTCGGTTAAGACACAGTGGACTGTATTTTTTAAACATGAACAAACAAAAATAATGCAATGAACTTACCCAAGATCTGCAGCTCGCTTTAAATAGGCGTTTAAAGGGTGAGATTTAGGATGGTCATTGAAGGAAGGCAAGGATCACCAATGTAGAAATTTAACGTTTTCGAACCCACGCTAAGACGGGTGCAAGGGGTTATTTTGACGTGCACACCGATGCCACAGTTTACTAGCGAACCGAATCACACCGATGCTCGTTACTATCTGCTTTAATTTAGTTATTGTCAGAATTGGCATATGTTTCAATTTATCTATAAATTAAAATAACCTGAATTGAATGCTATTCTGGCAATAATTTATCAAATTAATAAATTGTAATTTAAAAATAAAGAAGTTGTTGCCGGCGTCACCATATCCTCCGGCCTTAAAATAAGATTTTAACAAAATGAAAAATTCATATTAAATGGAAAAAAAAGAAAAGAAAACTATATACAGCGCATGTAAAAAAAAATGTTTACTGCGTGGGGAGTGAACACAGGTTTGCTACTGGACGGGTATAAACCCCATCTTTGTATGCGTACTGTGACAACCCTAATAATGCCGTCTTTTCCGGGGTGAGTTTGTTCAATTACACCTGTTGGCCACTGCAAAGGTGGGCAATTATCGCGCATCACTATTACGACTAAACCTGGCTCAACAGGACAGGAAGGTGTATTCCACTTCTGTCGGGATTGTAGTTCACACAAGTATTCCCTAGACCATCGCTTCCAATAGGATTGAACAATTTGATCTAAAAGTTGCTTGCGATTTACAAGCGCAAGCGCCTTTCCGGTTTCATCGGCAGCGGGCAAGAACTGCAACGGGTGAGAGTTAAAAATGAGCAGGCGATAATGCGAGAGGTTCGAAGGGTCTGAACTAAGCCAGCATAACGGACGTGAATTTAACAACGCTTCAATTTGTGTTAAAACCGTTGAAAATTCTTCATAAGAAAGTATTTGCTCTCCCACAACTTTCATTAAATGACCTTTCACGCTTTTAATATTCGCCTCCCATATTCCTCCAAAATGAGGAGCAAGGCGGATTGAATTTCAATCAATGCGCCTTTGACTAAGTTCATAGCCAATGGCATTTAGGCAATTTGAATTTCGGAAAAATTCTTGAAGGAATCTAAATAGTTTTAGTGCCCACGAAATTTGTCCCATGGTCGGAATACATAACCGCACATGGTCCCCTTCTAGCAAGGAACGCTTAAATGCGGCAAGGAATATGTCGGTTGACAAACTTGACGCTAATTCTAGATGCACGGCACGAGTTGTTAAACAAACAAATATGCATATATAAGCCTTTTGAGCTTTAACTCCTGGTGTCTACTAAGAGTTATATTAAAGGTCCGCAAAATCAGTGCCAGTATGCATAAATGCTTTGGCCTGATTAACCCTAGGAGACGGTAAGTCAGCCATAAGAGGAAAAGAAGGTCGAGGTTTTCTTCTGAAACAATGATTACAATTTTGAACACGAGTCCGAACCAAATTTCTAGCCGCTATAATCCAAAAATGCTGACGTAATAGAGAAAGCAGAAGATGTGGCCCTGTGTGTAAACTTTTACATGAAAATGATCAATTAATAAATCGGTAAAACGATCTTTCTTAGGTAAAAGAACTGGATGCTGCTGATCATATGAAATATTTGCATTTGACAGACGACCGCCAACTCTAATTAAGTTATTTGAAAGAAAAGGATTCAAATGTCGAAAGGGTTTCGAACAAAGTTGTCCCTTTTCCAGAAAAGTCTTTTCGGAGAAAAAATGTTTATCTTGCACTGCTAAAATTAGAATATTTTCTGCCGCAACAAGATCTTCCGCAGAAATGCGGTTCCTTTTAGGCAAACGTTTAACAAATCTCAAAACATAAACAGTTATGCTTAACAATTTAGAGTAAGAACTGCATCTATCAATCAGGGCGTACAAGGGATGAACTTTCGATTGTGTCACAGGAAGTGAAACCAATTTCTGTTCAAGTTTATTGTCAACCAAAATAATTTCTTCCGTGTCAATGATTTCAATAGGCCAATCGCTTTCTTGAGAAAGAAGCCACGATGGCCCCTGCAACCACAACTCGGCGTTAAGAAATTGATTTGGAGATATACCGCGAGACGCACAATCGGCAGGATTTGAAATGCCATCAACATGAAACCAGCGAGTTACTGGTAATAAATTTTGAATTTTTGCCACTCGATTGGCTACAAAAGTTTTCCAACAATGGGGCGATTTATGAATCCAGTTAAGAACCACCATGGAATCAGAAAACGCAAAAACTTGTTTGATAGTGCATCGTGAGGAATATGTGCGAATGATGCAATTTAATAGTCTTGCAAGCAATAAAGCAGCACATAACTCCAAACGAGGAATAGTGACAGTTTTTATTGGAGCCAATTTAGCTTTACCGCATAGTAAAATAATTTTTACTTCGCCATTCAGAGACACTGTTCGGGCGTATACGACGGCACTGTATGCCTTTTTGGAAGCATCGCAAAATCCCACAAGTTGTAATGACGTTACTGATGAATATCCGATGTGTCGGGATATTTTAAAGTCGGAAAGTTGAATTATTTCTTGCTGAAAGGTATTCCACAAACCTTTAATATATGGAGGGGTTTCTTCATCCCAAGACAAATTTAGTATCCATAATTCTTTGATTAGTAGTTTGGCAAATATTGTCACGGGAGATAAGAGCCCTAATGGATCCCACATTCTAGCTACAGTGAAAAGAATATTTCTCTTTGTACAGATTTCATTTGGACCTTTAACCGCAAATGTTAAATTATCAACCTTTGGATGCCATTGAAGACCCAATACCTTTAAAATATTGCTTTCGAAATCTACAACATTGTCCATTCGAATATTTTCAGATATTTCGTTTGTTAAATGCGAAGAATTTGTGGCCCATTTAACTAACTGAAAACCTCCGGCCGTGAAAAGCCCGAGCAGTTTATGATAAAGGACTTTGGCATTATCTAAAGATTCCACCGAAGAAATTACGTCATCTACATACATATCTCTTTGTACAACTGCGGATGCAAGCGGAAAATTTTTTGCTTCATCTAATGCTAGCTGAAGTACAGTACGTAGAGCTAAATATGGAGATGATTTGACACCAAAAGTAACTCTTGTGAGTTGATACGTTTGTAATGGTTCATCTATGTTGAATCGCCAAAGCAAACGTTGATAAGATTGATGTTCGGAACATATTTTTATTTGGCGAAACATCTGACGAACGTCAGAAATTAAGGCAAATTCCATTAATCGAAAATTAATTAATATGCAAAATAAATCGGTTTGCAATTTTGGACCGGCATAAAGGCAGTCATTTAAAGATTTATTAAATGCATCTTTAGACGATGCATCAAAAACTATGCGTAAAGGGGTAGAAACCGATTCTTCCTTAAACACCCCGTGATGAGGAATAAAATATCCTTTGAAATGAGGAGTACAATTTGGAATAAGGTTTATATGACCTTGCTCAATATAATCTTTCATCGCCGCACTATAGGCTACTCTGTATGACGGCGATAAAGAAAATCTTTTTTCTAGAGAATAAAATCTGCGCAAAGCTGTAGAAAATGAATTTCCTAAGTTTGGCGGATATTCTGTAAAAGGTAAAGCAACAATGTATCGACCAGTATCATCTCGTTTTGTTGAAGTAGAGAACAATTCTTCACATTTAATATCATCGGAACTACGAGTAACGACTTCACCTACTTCTTCAAGCTCCCAAAATTTCTGAAGCAAAGGTTCTATGACCTCGGACCCTTCAACACAACAATAAACCTGTAAATTGGTCGTGACATTTTGAATTGGAGTTTGACCCATAATTATAAATCCTAAAGTGGAATTTATGGCAACGGGTAAATCGGGACTTGAATATTTGAATGATTCCAAAATATGTGGTACAAGTTCAGCACCTATAATTCCGTGAATTTCTCCAGGACGAAAGAAAGTTTCATCGGCTAAACGTAGATTGCTGAAATGTTTACAAACTGCTGGGTCGACAGCACAAGATGGCAAACGATCCGTGATTTTGTCTAACACGAACGCTTGCATTTTGTATTTAACATCTGCATCATGTTGAGATGCAAATGCTATTTGCGTTTGACCGCGAACAGGTTTGAAAGACGCACCGATCCCTGAAATAGACGTGTAAGTTTTATTTACAGGTAATCGAAGCAATTGACAGCATTTAGATGTAATGAAGTTACATTGACTAGCACTATCAATTAGGAATCTCAACCGCAGGTGAGTACCCATTGTTGATTCAACTTTAACGATCGCAGTCGCTAACAGAATCGTGTAATTTTTATCTGAACTTTCCTTAGTCGACGTTGAACAAAGACTCACATTAATTGCTTCATTTGTATTTATAGGATTAGATAACGCTTGATTATTTGTGTCAACAATCGGACTAGGAATATATAACACTGAATGATGACGGTTACTGCACAACCTACATGAATACGTGGAAGGGCATAACGACAAAGCGTGATTAGAACTGAGACAGTTAATACACAATTTTTGATCTTTAACAAAAGAAATTCGATTTTGCGGAGAAAGATTAAGAAATTTGTAACACCTAGCTAATCGATGATGTTCGCCTTTACAATAAGCACATTTCAAATTGTCGTGATTATTTACTTCTTTTGTGGCGAAGGCATGTAAGACCTTCGTCTTGTTTGTGTGGCCATTAATTTGCTTTGTTTTGCTACTGCTGGTTCGATCTAAAATTTTAACTTGTTCTTTTACGAACGTGGCTAGCTCATCGTAAGTAGGAATCGAACCTCCCTTTAAAGATTGTTCAAAAATTCGTCGTGTATGATTGTCTAGCTTTGATAAAGCAATAGAAGTAAGAATAAAATCAGACAAGTTTGTAATGTTTAATTTACGAAGAGCATTGATTGCAGAGTCGACCTTTTCTATGAATGAATTTAGACTGATGATACCTTCCGTTTGAAGCGCTTTAAAGTCGAAAACCTGAGAAAGATAAGTGTTTGCTAAAGCGCGTTTATCTTCATATTTTTCAATTAAAGCGGCCCATAGTATAGAGTAATTTTCAGCCGTCGGTAACATACCAGAGCTTAATGCCAGAGCGCTACCCCGTAATTTTCGTAATAAATAATGCATTTTGCAGTTATTGTCCAAATTAGAATTATTATGGATAAGGCTTTTAAATGTTTCAGGAAAAGAGGCCATTTTAGAAAATCGCCGTTAAAATCAATTAGATCAATTTTGGGAGACGAACAGTAGCTTCAGCTGCCTGCATAGTTTGATTTTGAGAAGATTGATCGGTAACTTTCAAGTGATTAGACCGGTAGCAACATCCTGAATGTAACAATAAAGTTCATCGATAGCGTTTAATTCATTGTAGTTCGGTTTAAATTCTGGATCCGTTTCAAACCCTATCGTATTGATTTCATCTATGATTTCATCTAATTTACATTTTGTGTCATCTAGGGTTGCGTGTCTTATCTCAAATTCCTTTAAAATTACCGAATCTTGAATGTTTTTACTTTTATCGTAAAGAATTTGAATTCTTTGAAAATAGGTTTCCTTTTTAGATTGAAGTGATTTTAATCTATTAACAGCTTTACTCATTGTAATATTAATAATTCGGTGATTAATAACAAATTTCAGATGTATAACAAATATGTAAATTTAGAACGAAAGATTTGTATTGTTTACGCTATTTCAAATGTACTCACTATTGCAAGGATAGATAAGCGAATTTGAAATAGAAAAGCATATGCGATAACAGAGCGCGAAAGGTCTGTTTAACATACACCTGTTTATGTTATCTATAGTGAACGATTCTTGTAAATGAACTGTGGCATGAACGAGCAAAATAACCCTTATAACCCGGTATTTAGTAGAGTGCTAAATTCCCACTACTAACAATCCGTGCCCGAAGGTAACCAAAATATTAGCGCTCGGTTAAGACACAGTGGACTGTATTTTTTAAACATGGACAAACACAAATAATGCAATGAACTTACCCAAGATCTGCAGCTCGCTTTAAATAGGCGTTTAAAGGGTGAGATTTAGGATGGTCATTGAAGGAAGGCAAGGATCACCAATGTAGAAATTTAACGTTTTCGAACCCACGCTAAGACGGGTGCAATGGGTTATTTTGACGTGCACACCGATGCCACAGTTTACTAGCGAACCGAATCACACCGATGCTCGTTACTATCTGCTTTAATTTAGTTATTGTCAGAATTGGCATATGTTTCAATTTATCTATAAATTAAAATAACCTGAATTGAATGCTATTCTGGCAATAATTTATCGAATTAATTAATTGTAATTTAAAAATAAAAAGAAGTTGTTGCCGGCGTCACCACATATTTTATTAATTCTGCAGGTATATCGTCCATCCCCGGCACTTTATTTAGTTTAAGATCCCAACAGCTTTATCAAATTCCTCTCTTAATATTGAGAACCCTATTTCTACATCCTCTTCTTGGTCGTTCTCTAACTCATCCATATCGTTCGTCTCCCTTATATAAATCTTCTAAATATCTTTTCCATCTATCTGCTACCTCAACTTTATTTATTAGAAACTCGTTATTCTCGTCTTTAATGCCATTATATTTTTTCCTATCTTTTCCGAAACACTTTTTAACTGCCCTGTCTGTCTTACCTACTCTCAAATCATCTTGTATTCCATTACATTTCTCCTCCATTCATTTGTTTCTAGCTTTTCTACACTCATGTACTATCTTATTTCTAACTTTATTATATTTTTCCTTACTTTCACTATCCAATTCTCTGAAAGGTTTAAGCTTTCTTCTATTCTCTATTAAATCTAATATCTCCTCTGTTACCCAGGGTTTTCTCGTTTCTACTTTTTTTCTTACCTACAATCTGTGTTGCTGTATCATGACAGCCCTTTTTATTTCTTTTCATCTATTTTTCAAGTTTCCTCCTATAGCTATCTCTTTCATCTTATTATTTAATACTTGTTTATATTTCTCTTTTACCTTACTATCATTAAGCTTACCTATATCCCATCCATCTCTTTTAGCCTTTCTCAATTTTTTTAATTTTAGGTTGCACCTCATTTTAACTAAGTTATGATCGCCATCTATGTCAGCCCCTGGATAACTACGACAGTTTTTAACTTGGTTTTTCTAAATCTTTGTTTAACTAAAATATAATCTATTTGGTATCGTATCTAGCCCTATTATGATCAAAAAAATCATTAAGAAGTCTGATTTAACAACTTACAAAGCGTCATTGTGCCTTTGTTAATAAGGCTACGCTTTTTCATTTTGATATTTAAATTCAGACAATTTATAAACCCCGATGGGAAAATCTTCTATTATTATCATATTTAATTTAAGCTTCACGTGTAAACCACGCAAACATTTGGTTCTCACGTACTGTAGGACATTGAACTATGAATTGTGGTGTAAACACAACGCAAGGATCGCATTTCCTATACCTTAAACTGCAGCTGCACCTAACAGGTTAGCGAGAACATTAAATTATCTTGGAGGGGCGATAGTTCGTAGAACCCTGGCGTCAAAACAAACTGGATTTTACTACCAGCCTTCCTCAAGTTCGGAAGTGTTAGTGTAGAGTTACAAGAGTCTGCAAAGTGATTCGCTTTCCTTTTGTTATACCTTAATAGATATTTATTTATTTATTTAGGTACACAATTTTACAAATAAGGCATAACATATAAATACATAAAAGTCAAAAAGTAATACTAAAAATTAAACTTAAAATTAAGATAGTGCTGAAGATGACATAACAAATAGATGTAGCTTCACAAATATGTATTTGATAAAATCTTTTTAAGATGCAACAATGTTTTATTAAATATATCTAAGTCTCCACAGAGAGCATAGTATACATTGAATGTATAGGAGAAAATGTTAGCATTTTGGTTTTAGAAGTGGATAGGTAGAACAACAAACGACTTATAGGAGATAATGGCACTTGAAAATTGTTACATCATCATCATGAGGTCTTCAGTCCTGGAACTGGTTAGACGCGTACCCTCACTGTATCCTATTCTGTGCTAACTTACACATTTCCTTAAAATTTACAATCTACATCTTTCACTATCTGAGTGCTATAGTCTGATCTATGTCTACCTCTACCTCCTTTTTCCTATCTCTGCTTGTCATATATCCTGCACTATTCCCCAAAAATGCCCTAGAACGAATCCTGCCCTTCTACTACTCTTATTTTACCACAGATACTTTTAGTCTCCTACTATTTCTGTTACCTCTTTGTTATTAACTTTGTCTATCCATGCTAACATCCTCATACACCAGAAGCACAACATTCTAAAAGGCTTCTACCGTTTTTCTGTCTGTTTCTTCTACTGCCCGTATTTCATAGACATACTGTACTGTGCTCCACACATATGCTTTCAACAATTTTCTCCTTATTTCTATGTCTGTTGTCTTCGAACATAGCCACTGCTCTTTCTTGTTAAATGCAGTTCGGTTTCCCTTCTATTGTTTATAAATATATATCCTATTTGCCCGATATTCTGTAGTATGTGAAAGGGGTTAAGCAGCCTGCGGCTACCAAGATCTCCCTACATTTGAATATTTGCCGTATTAATAGTTTTCCAATATATCCTTTTGCACAATCAACATTAGTTGAAAATATTTCAAAAACAACGCCTGTAGTTGTTTATAATAATCATGACATTTAAGAGGAATTATTTTTTTCGTCATTAGGTTTTCGATCTTGAAACTGGTTGGACGTGTACCTTCACCTATTTCTATTCTGAGCTAGTCTACATCGTTCCCTGAAATTCCCACGGCCTAGATACAGCTCGGTTCCCTTTCTGTTGTTTCCCAATTATATGCCCTATTTCACCAAGATTTAGTGGTATGTGAAGGGTGTTAAGCAGTCTGTGGCTGCCAAGTAAATTCTGCCAATAAATCCTTTCGCACAATTAACATTAGTTGAGAGTATTGTAAAACCAATACCTGTAGTTGCCTATAATAATCAGGTTTAATTACAGTTATTTTTTTCGTCATTACCTTTACCATTTTCGAATTGGTTGGGTGCGTACCTCCACTGATTTCTATTCTGAGCTAGCCTGTACATTTCTCTGAAATTCACACAGCCTACATCTTTCACTATATATGTGCAATGGTCTAACCTAGGTCTACTTCTACCTCTCTTTTTCCTATCTCTATTTCTAATACATTCTGCAATATTCCCTCATGCTATAGTATGTGGCCTATCATCCTATCTCTCCTATTTTTTACTGTTTTCCACATACTTCTTTCTTCCGTTACCATTTCTAGTACCTCTTTGTTTTTAACTTTGTCTGTCCATTATATCTTCATCAAACGTCTGCAGCACCATATTTCAAAGGCTTCTATCTTTTCCCTGTCTGTTTCTCTTACTGTCCAGGTTTCACAGCCATACAGTGCTGTGCTCCATACATATGTTTTAAGCGCTCTTTTCCTTGTTTCTATGTTTGTTGTCTTTGAACACAATAATTGCTTTTTTTTGTTAAATATAGCACGACCTTATGCTAATCTGTTTTATATCTAGGTAGCAGAAATCCTTAACGCCTTGTAAGTTCTCATTACCTATTTGTATTCTAGTTTTTAATTTATTTTCTCCTCTTTTGCATACTAGTACTTTGTTTGATTTTTGTTAATTTTCATACCGCATCTCTCTGTTAGAACTGTTTCCATTTCACTAAGAGCAGCTTCTAACTCTTGCTTGCTAGATGCTAATACCGCTATATCATCTGCAAATCTAAGTATATCAATCTTTTGTCTTTGCATAATAATTCCAAATGTCTTCCTGCATTTGACAGTATTCATTACTTCTTCATTGTACAAGTTAAATATTAATAGGGATAGGGCACATCCCTGTCTCACCCCTTTCCTAATATTTACTTCTCTACGTTCCTGCTCTAATTCGATTACCGCTGTTTGTTCCTTGTATAAGCTATGCACTATCCGTCTATCCCTAAAACTCATTCCAATCTTTTTGAGAATTTCAAAATCTGTTTCCATTTTACATTGTCAAATGCTTTTTCCAGCTCTACAAACCCTATATACACACTCTTTCCTTTTTCTATTGTTTTCCCTATTATCACCCTCAGAGCTAAAATAGCCTCCCATGTTTCGCCTAAACCCAAATTGATCTTCTCCTAGTACTTCTTCAGCTCGTTTTTCCTTCCGTCTTTGTACAATTCTAGTTATATATCTTTGACACGTATTGTCAAACTTATTGTTCGAAAATTTTCACATCTACCCAAGCCTCTCTTTTTTGGTATAGTGACTATGATGTTACGTTTGAAATCTTTGGGTATCTCGCCTGTCTCATACATATAGTTTACAAGTTGGAAGAGACTTTCTGGTTACTGCTTGTCTAGTGGCTTTTAGAGTTTCTGCTTGTACCTTATTATACCTGGTGACTTACCATTTTTCAGACCTTTCAAACTTATCTCTAAGTATAGGATATCCCTAGTCATCCTTTTCAATGTCTGATTCTTGTTCTAATGCTATTAATTCTTCTCTTGCATATAAATTCCCTATATATTCTTGCCATCTATCCACTTTCTCTACATTTTCTATAATGACAATTACTCCCGCGTCCCTTATATTTTTGCTTTTGATTTTATATCCCTAAAATTCATTCTAATTAATTTGTATACTTCATCTGCCTTTCCTATTTCCATCTTAGTTTGTACCTCTTTGAACTTTTCATCAATCCATTGTTCTTTAGCTTTCCTGCATTAGCGAATAATTTCCCATTTTATGGATTTGTATCTCTGTTTCCTGTTTCGTCTGACCTATTTTTGTATTTTCGTCTTTCTTGTATAAGATTCAGGAGATCCATTGTTATCCATGATTTTTTATTTTCTTTTTGTGTATACCCCAAAATATCTCTGGCCACCATGTATAAGCTGGATTTAATGTTATTTCATTCTGTTTCTACTTCCTTAGTATAAGAAATTTTCCCAATATCTTTCAGTAATTTATTTGACTTTTTTTCAAATCTTGCGTGGATATCTTTATCTTTTAGTTTCTCAAAGTCAAAGTGCCTTTTTCCGTTCCTCTTTTTAAGATTTTTAAATTTAAGAACAGCCGTCATAATTACGAGGTTGTGGTCAGTGTCTGGGTAGCTTCTACAGTCTTTTACTTGATTTCTAAATCGTTGTCTAATAATAATGTAATCTATTTGATATCTTTCTATATCTCCCGGCATCTTCCACGTGTATCGTCTTATAGCTGATGTTGAAATAATGTGTTTGTGATGGTTAAAATGTTCTTGTCGCAAAATTGTAACAGCCTATTTCCCCTGTTATTTCTCGTGCCTAAACCAATTAAACCTACTACCGCTCCTTCCCTAGTAAATTTTAAAAATAATTGTGTTGTTAATTAACTTATATAGAAATACCACACTCATCAGTATTACGTGTGGTTTTTAGAGTAGATAGAGAAAATCTATCAAGTATCTATCTGTTGTCATACCCCATGTCAGGATCTACAGAGTCTTCCTTAAATGCTAAGTATTTTACAAAACGTTGCTGTACTTTTTGTAGCATATTTATGTAAGTAACATAGGATGGATTCCAAACTATGCCACCATATATATATATTATATATTACTTAAAGGGTGTCACAGTTAAAGTATTTGCCCATCCAAATGATTTAAATGCAGCTTGAATAATGTTGGAAATGTATGAAAGACCGAGTAATTAATGTCATACGGAAATCTAATAGCATTGAACTTTTGAGTGTAATTGGGTTTAAGAAGTAGTTTATTTAAGGTGCACCAGGTTTGAAATTTAATTAGGTTGTGCTGTAGTTTCAAGCAATCATCAATTTGTATAATAGTGCTAAAAAGTTTCAGGTCATCCACATAAATTAAGCATTGACAGTCAAGAGTTTCACATCATCATTAATGAAAACAATGAAAAAATTGGGTTCTAGGAAGGGACCCCAGAAGTAGCAATAAGTGCTCAGATTTGAAGCCATTGTAATCAACAGGTATGAGTAAAAAAAATGTTAGCAGCTGTGGTGTAAAAATAATGTAAGATAACTTCCTTAACAATAACCCGTGATTCAATCTTTTAATAGCCTTTGAAAAGTTAGTATAAACAACATCCACCACCTTTCCCTTATGAATAGCTTCAGAAATGTATTGTGTAATACTAACGAAGTTGGTCACTGTAGATCTGCCACCCATAAAGCCACACTGCTGGAAACATAACTTTAATTGACAATGGAAATAGTTATATTCATAAAGAACAAACAAATATTTTGCTAAAATTATTAGGAATTACAACTGAACGATAATTTGTTATACTTGATTTAGCCCCTTCTTTGTGTGACATTCTAGCAGATTTCCAGATTCGGAGAAATTGTAAATTCTTTAACGAAAGATTAAATAGGAATGTTAGTGGTTCGATCAATTTAAATTCAGTCTTTAATAATAAAAATGCTGGTACATTGTCTGGATCTGCTGTTGATGTGGATTGCAACTTGTTAATTGCGTTAAGTTCATCTACATAAGAAACCATTGGTAAGTCAATACTAGGATAGCAAGATGACTCCTAATCAGGAATGTTGCATACAGTATTGAATAGTTCAGCAAACTTGTTAGCAATAAGGTATGGATCATAATAAGACTCAGCATTATAAATCATTTGTTGTAGATTTTTAGAATCATGTTTACTCTTTACATAAGACCAAAACCTTTTAGGATTCATTTTTATATTATTATTAAGTAAGATATGATTATCTAGATTTTCGTTTTATTTGTTAACTGAAGTGACTTCACAGTTTTAAGAACAGAATCTTGAGGACCTTTGGTGACTGGTGCTAAGCGTTAAAAAGCCAAACCCATTGAAATCCCCTGAGAAGGAGGTTCATTGCTCTTTGTAATTTTTTGGAAACCCTAATGTTTCAAATTTTGTTAATTTCCTATTGTAGAAAGATGCAGTTGTATAATGGGAGATACGGAAGGTAGCAAGCTTTAAAGATAAACTTCTCAAAATATAAAAATATTTAGTGTTTGACTTATATGAGCCTTTTATTTATGTAAATTGTCTCATTTTACAGGCACAGTTGCAGTAATTAATGTTCCAGTGTTTAATATAATCTTTGAGTTACTAACCTCAAGTTTACTTACCTGCTCATACTAGGTGTCCATAGGAGTTTGCAGCTGCCAACTACTTTTCATAAATGAGTATTAGTTCTAGAGTTTTTTATGCAATTTTTTTATTATTTGTTTGACGGTGTCCTCGCCAACAGTCATATGTTCGTTTACGTCTGTTTGTTTTTCTTTCGGACGAGGTGGTGCTCATTTTCTCTCTGATTATCCATACCCCATCTTATGGCCTCGCAGGGTTCATTCCAAGCTAGCTTATACTCTTAGAGTTTTCCTTTTCTCTTAGCCACCATTTCCATCTACTTCTTACCCCGGGCTACTCGTTTCATTGGCATTACTAGACTTGTTCAGGTGCCCCCCCTTAAGGAAGTATAATATTTTCAAGTTTATAAAGTTTTATATGCAAGCTTATTTCTGACAGAATAATACAGATATTCCAAAATATAAAGATGTTCAACTATTGTAGTTAAGAAAAAATTAACAAAACTGTAGTAGCAATACAAAAATACATTCCATATGCAAAACAATAAAAACATGTGTGTCAGTACCCAAAAAATATTTTAAGATAAAGTACTGACAGTACACTGTATAAAAAAAAGGAGGAAAAAACAAACGCCATATAAGGGTCAAAAGCTGATAACATTAATATTGATAAAATAGTAGGTGGAAGAACAAGTCAGACAGAAAAATTTTTTGCTTAAATCACGTTTTAGTAATGTATCACACAGTCCTCATTAAAATAAGCAAACCTTGATAGTTAGGATCATTAAATAGATATGGTTGAAAGAAAATTCATATGAATCAACTCAGATAAATAACGTAATTGCGTATACAATTTTTAAGCTTTGTTATTTTTACTAAAAACAATAAGACTTTGGATTCACTATCACCTTACTTTCACTTGCTGTAATAATATTAATTACAGAAAGAAGTTCCATAAATTGCATCTTATCGTACAACAATTAATATCATCTACCATTTAAACAAACATGACATATCTAACATTAATTAGAAGTTTATATAAATAGATCACCATATGAATAAACAACAAATTATATAAAAAAAATTTATAGATACACAAAGTATTTTAATTTCCTAAATCAACAAATTTACAATAAGAAGTTTATTTTTATCAGTATTTTTCTACAAGTTTTTAATGAAAGAAGATTGATTAAAGCAAGGACAACCAATAATTGTTATCAATATTAAACACTGTTGCATTTAGTGGGGTCCAGTTAGTAACAGCTCCAACAGGGTTGTAACTAAATATATTACTTTTAAACTTGTGTGATACCATATTAAATGACCTAAAAAAATTAATTTATTGTTTAAACTTTGCTCTTAAAAAATAAACAAGAAAGATAATATCCTAATGAGTAGAAACCAAGTACAGTCCTGGAATTCTTAATCTGGTAAATAAGTATATCAATAACAACAATTTTTCTAGTGAATTCTACATATTGTTGAAACAGTTTAGCTACAAACTGCATCAAGTGATGTGTTAATACATAGTGTTATGAGTTTTTAAAAAGTGCTTCAAATCAGAGTGTATGTTTCATAAAACGGATTTTAATCAAAACCAGCACCTGTACTCAACTTCACCTGTAGCAACAAACATGCTGGATAAATTTAACATTGATGCCAATAGAAAACTAGCTAGAGAACATAAGGATAAAGATATCAATTCAAATACCAAAACAATTAGGAAAACAGTTGGTAAGTTTGAATGTTCATTGTTACATGCATCTAACCAATTTTTAACCAGCAAGTGCAATGGATGGTAAATTTTTAATAGTCAATTATGATAACTCTCAAAATAGCTCAGTTAATTGTGTAGTAGATGATTTTTTGGTATCCTTTGCTACCATACAAAACTTTATTTATTATTAATTAACAATTCTGCAAAATCGAATTAAAACCAATAAACACTTTTGTAATTGCTTAAATGTTTGTTCTAGAAATACGAAGAGAGGAAGTACTAGCAATACGCAATCGATTTCCCACTAAAATTCCGGTATGCCATAAAAATATATTGACTAATCCAACTCAAGATATTAATTTCAGATAATCGTACAGAGATTTTCAAAAGAAAGCCATTTGCCTACTTTGGATAAATCAAAATTTTTAGTTCCACAGGAAATAACAATGTCCCAATTTTTAACAATTATCAGGTCAGTATTAACAAAAACAAACACATAATTTATATAATTTTTATAGAAATCGCATGCACATAGGTTCCACACAAGCATTGTATCTATTAGTAAATAATAGATCAATGGTAAGTTTATCGTTAACACTTGCTGAAGTTTACAATGAACATTCCTGCACGGATGGATTTCTTTATATAACGTATGCTTCGCAAGAGGTATTTGGAAGCAAGAGCTATGCAACAACATGAACCAAACAGCTTCATAATTGTGATACAGTAAATGTGTTTTACCAGTTAAATTACTATGTAATTTAGAATTCAAACAGACTGATTTAATCTAGTGGTTTAATTTTCAAGTAGCTTTTAATTGTGTGTTTATAAGACTGTTTTATATTACTTTCTCCTAGATTAGAACATTTGTAAACCTTTTTTTAAATAAAACATATAAAGGCCAATTTAAAAAAATTTTAATCAAATAACTACTTCAAAATTAATCTCTTGAGTGCTGCTAATTGTAATTTTAATCACCTAAACCTTACAGAGAAATTTCTTAATACATTGCACAATTTATTCATTATACTTAGATTAACTACAAAGCTGCTAAATTATTGATTTCTTAATAACCCTTGGACTAAATAAAAAAGTTAACCTTATAATTAATGACTTGTTTATAAAAGGATAGATTTAGTTGGCCTTGGCAATCTGATATGAAGAAACGTGCCAGAACTAAAATAAATTAATAGTTATTTACCAAAGGTTCTTACTGGAAGAGTTGAACCTCATATATTCACATAATCAATTGTCTACGTACAAACTGCAATATTAAGCCTACACTACATAAAACAACTCAACATGCGAATAAGCATTTCTACACTATTGTAACAAGATACTAAAAATGATTTTGGTTGAAAATGGCCACAAAGTACAAACAATTGGTATTAGCTAAATTGCAGAAGACAGCAACCAGTAGTTTCTGCCATTCAACAAAAAACGAACACAGTAAGCTACAATTTAAAAATAAAATCTTTATTTGTCAGTATATATTCGTTACACTTATTGCTCTTCTACAAAAACTTACAGTTCTATCTTTTTACACATCAACATCATTAGGTCTTCAGTCCTGGAACTGGTTAGACGCGTACCCTCATTCTTTCCTATTCCGAACTAACCTACACATTTCCATGAAATTTGCACAGTCTGCATCTATCGCTATCTGATCTAGGTATACCTCTACCTCTTTTTTCCTATCTCTGCTTGTAATATATCCCATACTATTACCCAAAAATGCCTTAGAACGTATTCTGCCCTTCTATTTCTCCTATTTTTTTTCCACACACATCTTTATTTCCCTACCATTTCTATAACCTATTTGTTATTAACTTTGTCTGTCCATGCTAACATCCTCATACATCTGAAGCAGAACATTCCAAAAGGCTGCTACTGTTTTTCTGTCTGCTTTTCCTACTGCCCGTATTTTATAGACATACTGTGCTGTGCTCCACACATATGCTTTCAACAATTTTCTTCTTGTTTCTATGTTTGTTGTCTTTGATCATGGGTGCTGTTCTCTCTTGTTAGATGCAGTTCGGTCTTCTATTGTTTTACAATTATATACCCTATTTCTCCAACATTCAGTGGTTGTGAAGGGAGGTAAGCAGCCTGTGGCTACCAAGTTCCTCTCTATGTCGATTTAAAATTTTTGCAATATACCTTTTCGCAGAGTTAACATTAGTTGCAGATATTTCACAACCAACTCTTGTAGTTGTTTATAACAGTCATTACATGTGATTTTTCCAATGCTCCACCCGAAGGTACTACATTGGCCAGGAAGCGAGTTTTTTTTTTTACCTGAAAAATTTGAAATTTTGCCGAACCCTTGCTGTTCCAAACAAGGTAGGGATCTTTAACGTCCGTGAGAACACTCACACGGGACCTCCATTTTACCTCTCATCCGAACGAGGGTGTATTTTTGTGAAAAATGCTCGCCTGACATTTTTCAAGCGGACCGTGTCGGGATTCGAACCCGGGACCTTGGGCGTAGTAGTCACACACATACCACTACGCCACGGAGCCGCCTGTTTATAACAGTCACCAGATTTATCTGCGCTTATTTTTTCGTCATTAGGTTTTCTGTCTCAAAACTGGTTGGATATGTACCTCCACTTATTTATATTATGAGCTAGCCTACACAGCCTACATACAGCTCGGATACTCTTCTATTGTTTTCTAATTATGCCCTATGTCACCGAGGTTCAGTGGTATGTGAAGGGAGTTAAGCAGCCTGTGGCTGCCAAGATCCCCAACACTTAGATATTTGCCGAACCAATAGTTTTCCAGTAAATCCTTTCACACAATTAACATTATTCGAGAATATTGCACAACCAATACCTATAGTTTCTTATAATAATCATCATATTTAAGTACAATTATTTTTTTGGTCATTAGTTTATCCATCTTGGGACTGGTTGGATGCGTATCTCCATTGATTTCTATTCTGAGCTAGCCTACACATTTCCCTGAAATTCCTACAGCCTACATGTTTCACTATTTGTGTGCAATAGTCTAACCTAGGCCTACCTCTACTTTTTCCCTATCTCTGCTTCTAATATATTCCGCACTATTCCCTCATGTCGTAGTATGTGGCCTATCATCCTGTCTCTCCCATTTTTTACCGTTTTCCACATATTTCTTTCTTCACCTACCATTTTATAGTACCTCTTGTTCTTAACTTTCTTCATCATTCGTCTGTAGCACCACACGTCATTCTTATTCGCTTCCCCTACTGTCCAAGCTTCACAGCCGCACGGTGCTGTGCTCCACACATACATTTTAAGCAATCTTTTCCCTGTTTCTATGTTAGTTGTCTTTGAACACAGTAGTTGCTTTTTCTTGTTAAATGTAGCACGACCTTCTGCTAATATTTGTTTTATATCTTTTGCATTTTTTCCATCTTGAGTTATTTGTCTTCCTAGGTAGCAGGAATCCTTAATCTCTTGCAAGTTCTCGTTATCTATTTGTATTCTTGTTTTATTTTCCCCTCCTTTGCATACTAGTACTTTAGTTTTATTTTTGTTAATTTTCATACTGTATCTCTCTGTTAGAACTGTTTCCATTTCATTAAGAGCAGCTTCTAACTCTTCCTTGCTAGATACTAATACCGCTATATCATCTGCAAATCTAAGCATATCAATCTTTTGTCTTTGCATAATAATTCCAAATGTCTTCCCGCATTTGAGAGAATTCATTGCCTCTTCAATGTACACGTTAAAAATTAATGGGGATAGGGTACATCCCTGTCTCACCCTTTTCCAAATGTTTATTTCTCTACGTTCCTACTCTAATTCTATTACTGTTGTTTGCTCTTTGTGTAAGCTATGTACTATTCGTCTATCCCTATAACTCATTCCAATCTTTTTGAGTATTTCGAACATTTTTTCCATTCTACATTGTCGAATGCTTTTTCCAGATCCTATATACATGCTTTCCCCTTTTCTATGGTTTTCTCCAATATCACTCTCAGAGCTAAAATAGCTTCCCGTGTTCCCCTGTTTCGCCTAAACCCAAATCAATCTTCTCCTAGTATTTCTTCAGTTTGTTTTTCCATTTGTCTTTGTACAATTCTAGTTAATATTATTGACACGTGTACTGTCAAACTTATTGTTGAAAATTTTCACATCTATCCGCGCCTTTCTTTTTTGGTATAGTTACTATGATGTTACGTTTGAAATCTTTGGGTATGTCGCCTGTCTCATACATAAAGCTTACAAGTTGGAAGAAATGTTCTGTTACTGCTTGTCCGGCGGCTTTTAGAGTATCTGCTTGCAGCTTATCTGTACCCGGCGCCTTACCATTTTTCAGACCCTTTAATGCTAATTCAAACTCATCACTAAGTATAGGATATCCCAAGTCATCATTTTCAATGTCTGATTCCTGTTCTAATGCTGTTAGTTCCTCTTCTGCATATAAATTCCCTATATATTCTAGCCATCTACCCGCTTTCTCTTCATTTTCTATAATGACTTTCCTCCCGCGACCTTTATATTTTTGCTACACGGTTTTATATCCCTAAAATTGATTTTAATTAGTTTGTATGCCTCACCTGTCTTTCGTATTTCCATCTTAGTTTGTACCTCTTTGCACTTTTCATCAATCCATTGTTCTTTAGCTTTCCTGCATTTGCGAAAAATTTCCCATTTTATGGCTTTGTATCTCTGTTTTCCTGTTTCGTCTGATTTATTTTTGTTTTTTCGTCTTTCTTCTATTAAATTCAGGATTTTATTTTGTGTATACCCCAAAATATCTCTGGCCGCCATGTCTAAGCTAGATTTAATGTTATTCCATTCTATTTCTACTTCCTTAGTATAAGAAATTTTCCATATATCTTTCAGCAATTCATTTGACTTCTTTTCGAACCTTTCGTGAATATCTCTATCTTTTAGTTTCTCTTCCGTTGCTTTCGTTCAAGTTTTTAAATTTAAGTGAGGTCTTCATAACTACAATGTGGTTAGTGTCTATATCTGTTTCTGGGTAGCTTCTAAAGTCTGTAGTGCGGTCAGATACAGGTGCGTTCCAGCTTTCTGGAGGTGTGCAGTTATGTGGGGAGTGGGAGTTTTGATACGTACGCACGAACACTGAAAAACGAGGATTCGCATGGCATCATGGTACGTGAATGTATAGCAAAATATAGCCTGTGTAATATTAATTAATAAATTATATGGTTTTTGAAAATATAATGTACTTTTTATTAATATTTAACTCAATGTACCCACTGGAACCCTAGAGATATTTTTAGATTGGAAAGTGCAAGTGATGCTGATAATTACAGGGTAATTATTCTGTCAAGGAAATTCACTGCACTTCAAGTCTTTTATTACTTGATTCCTAAACTGCTGTCTAACAAAAATGTAATCTATTTGATATCTTCCTATATTGCCTGACATCTTCCACGTATATCGTCTTCTAGCATGAAATAATGTGTTTGCGATGATTAAATTGTTTTTGTTGCAAAATTCTACTAGTCTATTTCCCCTGTCGTTTCTCATGCTGAAACCAAATAAACCTACTACAGCTCCTTCCCTACTCTCGCCTACCACTGCATTAAAATCTCCTGTAATTATTGAATTTTCATGTCCTTCTACGAATCTTATTATGTCTTCGATATCTTTGTAGATCGCTTCTACCTCTTCGTCGCTGTAGCTTTTTACACAATATTAGGAAAAATTAGCATTGTCTATAAGATTATGCCAACAATGGACTAATACATAAATCCGTGCTTTTATAACCCCAATTTCAACAACAAACTTCCAAAGTTTTAAATATATAGAGATTACATAAAAATTCAAATATTCTATAGGCCTTATTGCACGATTACTGTTACTGTTCTGTAGAAAAGTTCCTACACGACAACCACTAAAGAAGATATTCCACTTATATCAGTATACATTGTTTTCTTTTTTACTGTGCAATTACATATATATTCTGAGAAAACGTACACCTTGAAAAAGTTCTAGTGAACTAAAGGGCCAAAAAATAAGTTTAATCAAATTAGTGGGATTCTTAATGAAAAATCAGACACACAGATTCCTGAAAAAGAGCAGTAACTTATTCGATACTTACAGTAGCAGAGACCATAAGGGTCCCTATGGTTTGCTAAGACATGCTACTGTATTGTAGAAGGCAAAAGTAAACCACAACATTATCTCCCAAATACATGGCACGCCAAAAACATTTTCAAAAATAATGGCATTCTCTGAGTTAACGAATTTCAGAATTAAAATAGTCCCTCATTCCGATCTCCAAGAAAGAACAACGTCGGAGAATGTAATCAGCATGCTAAATCAGGAAAAATGATGAACTGGGAACATCTTACAAGTAAGAGCATTTAATGTTAGAAACATGAAGCAAGTACGCAAGCAGCAGAATTTGAAAATTGAAATGGATTGGCTAGCATAAGACATAGTAAAGATTAGCAAATTTCTGTGACTGTGGGTGGGGGATTTTTGGAGTGGAGACTTTAGGGCGATTCATACAGGATCAGAGGAAGACAATTCGAGTGTTAGGATAGTTTGCAGAAAAAAATATGACACTGTGTAGAAAACTACTTACAAAAAAAAATAAAAGAGTACCCACCCATGGTTAGATTAGAATGTAAAACGGTAAAAAAGGTAATAATAGAAGTATACATGTTCACCTGTAGCTACTGTGAGAAAAAGGTAGAAGCAATCTACAAAGATACTGAAGACATATTAAGATTCGTAGGACATGAAAATTTAATAATTAACAAAAAGATAGTGGTAGGGGGGTAGGTTTATTTGGTTTAGGCACAAGAAATGACAGGGGAAATAGGCTGGTAGAATTTTGCAACAAAAACAATTTAACCATCACGAACACATTATTTCAACATCATGCTAGAAGACGATACATGCGGAATAAGCCAGGAGATATCAAATTGACTACATTCTTGTTAGACAAGGGTTTAGGAATCAAGTAAAAATCTGTAGAAGCTACCCAGAAGGCAATACAGACACTGACAACATAGTAATTATGAAAGCCATACTTAAATTTAAAAATTTGAATAAAAAGCAACGGGAAAGGGCAAACTTTGAGAAACTAAAATATAAAGATACACACACAAAGATTCGAGAAAAAGCCAAACAAATTGCTGAAAGATATCGAGAAAATTTCTTATACTAAGGAAGTAGAAACAGAATGGAATAACATTAAATCCAGCTTAGACATAGCGGACAGAGATATTCTGGGGTATACACAAAAAGATAATAAGACACCATGGGCCACAAATAATATTCTGAATTTCATAGAATAAAGGCAAAAATACAAAAACAGACCAGACAAAGCAGGAAAACAGAGATACAAAACCACAAAATTATAAGTTATTCAGAAATGCAGAAAAGCTAGAGAACAATGAATTGAGGAAAAGTGCAAAGAGGTACAAACTAAGATCGAAATAGGAAAAATGACGAAGGATACAAACTAATTAGATTGAATTTAAGGGATATAAAACCATATAGCAAAAATATAAGGGGCATGGGAGGAGACATCATTATAGAAAGTGTAAAGAAAGTGGTTAGATGGCAAGAATATATAGGAAATTTATATACAGGACAGGAACTAACAGCACTAGAACAGGAATCAAACATGGAAAATAATAACTTGGGATATTCTATGCTTAAAGATGTGTTTAAATTAGCATTAAAAGGTCTGAAAAATGATAAGCCATCGGGTATAAGCAAGGTGCAAGCAGAAACTCTACAAGCCGCTGGACAAGCAGTTACGGAACGTCCCTTCCAACTTGCAGGCTACATGTATGAGACAGACGATATACCCAAAGATTTCAAATGTAACATCATAGTCAGGAGCAAACTGATGTGAAAATTTTCGAACAATAAGTTTGACAGCACACGTGTCAAAAATATTAGCTAGAATTGTATAAAGACATATGGAAAAATGGATTGAAGAAATACTAGGAGAAGATCAATTTGGGTTTAGGCGAAACAGGAAAACACGGGAGACCATTTTAGCTTTAAGGGTGTTAATGGAGAAATCAACAGAAAAAGGAGAAAGCATAAATATTGGGTTTGTAGACTTGGAAAAAGCATTCGACAATGTAAAATGGAAAAAAATGTTTGAAATACTCAAAAAGATTGGAATGAGTTATAGGGATAGACGAATAGTACATAGCTATTACAAAGTGCAAACAGCGGTAATAGAATTAGAGCAGGAACGTCGAGAAGTAAACATTAGGAAAGCAGTGAGGCATGGGTGCGCCTTATCCCCATTAATTCTTAAGAAGTACATTGAAGAGGCAATGAATTCTCTCAAATGCAAGAGGACATTTAGAATTATTATGCAGGCAAAAAATATTGATATGCTTAGAGCTACAGATGATATAGCGGTATTAGCATCTAACAAAGAAGAGTTAGAACCTGCTCTTAATGAAATGGAAACAGTTCTAACAGAGAGATACGGTATGAAAATTAACAAAAATAAAACTAAAGTTCTAGTATGCAAAAGAGGGGAAAATAGATCAAAAACAAGAATGCAAATAGGTATAGAGAACTTACAAGGGGTTAAGGATTTCTATTACCTAAGAAGCCAAATAACGGGAGATGGGAAGAGCGCAAAAGATATAAAACAAAGATTAGCACAAGGACGTGCTACATTTAATGAGAAAAAGCAACTACCGTCTTCCAAGACAACAAACAGAAACAAGGAAGAGATTGCTTAAAACACATGCGTGGAGCACAGCACTGTATGGCTGCGAAGCCTGGACAGTAGGAGAAGCGGAAAATGTGATGCTACAGACGTATGATGAAGATAGCATGGACAGACAAAGTTAAAAACAAAGAGGTACTAGAAATGGCAGGGGAAGAAATAAATATATGAGAAACAGTAAAAAATAAGAGAGATAGGATGATAGACCACATACTAAGGCACGAGGGAATAGTGCGGAATATATTAGAAGCAGAGATAAGAAAAAAAAGAGGTAAAGGTAGACCTATGTTAGACTATTGCACACAGATAGTGAAATATGTAGGATATGCAAATTTCAGGGAAATGTGTAGCTTAGTTCAGAATAGAAATCAATGGAGGTACGCATACAACCAGTCCCAAGATGAAAAAACTAATGATGAAAAAAATAACTGTACTTAAATCTGATGATAATTATAAACAACTACAGGTATTTGTCTTGCAATATTCTCAACTAATGTTAATTGTGCGAAAGGATTTACTGGAAAACTATTAATTCGGTAAATGTCTAAGTGCTAGGGGGTCCATGGCAGTCACAGGCTGCTTAATCCCCTTCACATCTCACTGAAGCTCGGTGAAATAGGGCAAATAATTAGAAAACAATAGAAGGGGAACCGAGCTGTATATAAGCTGTTGGACGGCTCCGTGGCGTAGTGGTATGTGTGTGACTACTACGCCCTAGGTTCCAGGTTCGAATCCCGACACGGTCCGCTTGAAAAATGCTAGGCGAGCATTTTTCGCAAAAATACACCCTCGTTCAGATGAGAGGTAAAATGGAGGTCCCGTGTGTGTGTTGTCACGCACGTTAAAGATCCCTACCTTGCTTGGAACAGCAAGAATTCGGCAAAATTCAAAATTTTCCAGGTAAGAAAAAACTCGCTTTCTGGCCAATGTAGTACCTTCGGGTGGAGCATTGGAAAAATCACATGTAATGTATATAAGCTGTTGTCGCAATTTCAGGGAACTATGAAATAGAGGCAGTAGGAAAAGCATACAGAAAGAGATAGAAGCGTTCTACAATATTGTGCTTCAGATGTATGAGGATGATAGGCATGGACAGGCAAAGTTAATAACAAATAGGTTATAGAAATAGTAGATGAATAAAGATATCTATGGAAAATTAAAAAAAAAAGGATAAATAGAAGGGCAAGATACGTTCTAAAGCATTTTTGGGGAATAGTATTGGATCTATTACAAGCAGAGATAAGAAAAGAGAGGTAGACCGAGATCAGACTTTCCCACGCAGATACTTATAGATGCAGACCGTGCAAATATCAGGGAAATGTGTAGGTTAGTTCAGAATAGAAAACAATGAGGATACGCGTCTAACCAGTTCCAGGACTGACGACCTGATTATGATGAGTTAAAGGAACCAAAATTATATTTATAATTGTTTTAATCAATGGTACATTTAAGTTAAAGATATCGGCGAAGCTACTATTTTTAAGTGAGTTAATAATGCCTCTTATGTTATTGTAGGATAATTGTACCCCGTTAAGGAATAGTCGATTAAGTGACATCTGCATGAAATTGAGTAAAATAACGTTAAAGTTAAAAGTGTAATGCGAAGCTATAGTTTAATATTTTAATTCAAAAATTAAATACATATAGAGCACTAGTAAGAATACATTGTAGCCTAACCATAATATCAAAATTTTTCTTCATTTTTATTTAAATGGCATTTTCCAATTGATATTTTAATACTAAAAAGTGCTATTTAAGATTTTAATTCGTAATAAAGGATTAACTGCTACAGAGTGGCATTTAATTCTTAAATGAAGAACTAAGTACATCAATACACTTGTGCTAACAATATTTTATTATTCATATAAAAAATAAAAAAGGAATAATAACTATGAACTTAAAAAGTATGTTAATACGTGAATAAGTAAAAAAATAAGTTTTATAAGTTGTTACTGATAATTTAAGTGGACTGTGTTTTATAATTATGGCATGGAAACAATATGTCTACAAAATCTGTTTGTATTATTTAAAAAGTGCAACCAGCTCTCTATTGAGCAGTATTAATAATGAGGTTAACAATACTAATCCTCCACTCTTCTTCAGCGCGCTGATGCTGATCTAGAATATATGCAGCCCCTCATACGACGTGCTCACTATGAAAGCAACGGTTGCATTTAAGAAATTATATTATGAAGTTATTCGGCACTGCAAACGCGGGTACCGACAAACTGCCCTTATCGTTCACAACACGTGCAAGCCTTTTTTAATTTTATTAAAATGAGTTTAGCCAATGTCTAAACGTGAACGGAACAAAACCTCGTCTCATCAACTCAGAATTTAAATATAAATTGGTGGGAGTTGAACAGCCGTAAACATGGGTGCGTTCCAAAACACGAATATAACAAGTTCAGAGAACGTAAGTTTTAAAGTAAAATGCAGAAGGTTATACAGCAATCTGTTTGTGCCTTTGGTATCAATCAATGTTTTAAGTCTCAACGAAACTATATTATTTAAAAACAAAAACCGAGAACATTCTGGCAATAACACCATTATATTTTTACTCCATATTGATATCAATTTCGAAATCTAAACTTCCATTGCATCCCTCAATATCGTCCATAACTGTGTCCGAACTTATTAAATTAGTATAAAATTCTTTTGCATCAGTTGGAATAAGATTCAAAAGTGATTTTAATCATTTAGTTTTAGTGTAGATATTGACTTACCATTAGGCCGTAGCGATTTCAATTAGTCAAAGTAGGAAAACCTTCTAATTTCATTTTTCCTAGCCAACTCGGTTTTTGTTATATCAACTTCTTGAAATTCTTCTCCATGCGATTGGCTTAAATATATCTTATTGGGTTTATTCTTGAAAAGAGAAATTTCCTAGTTTTCAACCAGCTTACTGAAACGCCATTGACATCCTTTTTCCTGTTGACTATAGTTTTTAACAATTTACCAACACCTACAAAGTCATGTTTGTTCATTTTTGCAGCAGAGTTTATTTTTCTTTTTACAGTTTAACATTACATTTATGTAGTCATCGGGTGTATATAATCTTTGCTGCGATTTTAGTGCTGGTTTGATATCTCCAAAATCGGAGTCGTTAGGCATGAATCGGTGGCCCGGAATTAGGAATCGAAGGGTTATTTTTTCAATATGCGAGTTTTTCTCCATTATAACAAAAAGTAACATTGTTAACTTGATATTACGGTTTAGACCCCCACATGAGTCAGACCACAAGATGATTTCATTCGCTTGGATGGCAAGATTTTCTCGAATGTGTTTTCACAAGAATCTTTCTTGTGATCCTCTTCCAGCAGAACCCTACTCAAGTGTAACAGAATTCAAGCTTTGTCTTTCCAGAATATACCCCACAGTTATATAATCATAGCAAATGTTGTAAAAAACTATATTAGTTAGCACTCGTGGCATTGGTAACGTTTTTTCCACCTCAAATGTTAACACCTCTAAAGTATTATCATCTTGGGTACGTTTCAGATCATCTTTCATAAATAACGCGCTGCTTCGGCTTGTTGATTATGTAAATTCCGTTCTTCCTCAAATTTTGCTCATTCTTCGGCTGTTGCACTATTACTAATACTGATTTCAAATATATCACATTTATTGCAAGTATCTTTTTTAGGTTTTTCCTTTGAAGATTGAATTCAGTATAAAAAATTCGTTTATATGTCGAGAAGGAAGCAGGTGTTTTTACATCTATTTTATATAAGTCGTACATAGATGGAAGTGTGACATCAAATTCTAGATAGAGTCTTTCTGTTTTTTCACTGCAGTAATGGCACTTGTATTTTGGGAACATCTATATGCTGTATTATTTCATTTTCGGCTTGGTCGGAAAGGTGTTTAGATTTTTTGCCAAACCTCTATTACCTCTAATGACATCCTCCGAACTACTTACTTTTTTAAGGTATCGATCAACTCTTGTAGATGAAATTCTGAGACTTTGAATAAAAAACGTTGCATAAACTTCCTTGCCGGCAATATAATACATTCTTGTGTGGCTCCTTTTTGTTGAACTCTTATTTCGGTTTCTTTTTATTGGAATGATTTTCACGTTACTAGATATATACAAACATTTGGCCTGAAAAGTGTCCAAATTCCAAAATTTATTGAATTCGTTTCGACGTTCTGACAATGATACTTTTTCGTAGCACTTATCTGTACACTGAAAGTCTCTAAACTCGCAAGGATTTACCGCTATTACCTTCTGAATTATATACTTTTTGTTTGTTTGGCAACACCTTTTTCTAGATTCTCTGGTTTGATTCTCATACTATCTTTTTCTACGTTTTTTGGACCTTACTTTTCTGTGTTCTGAACCATCTGATGTAGTCTGACTAATATTTTCTTCATTTGCAATTTCTGTTATTACAGGTGGAATGTTTAAAGGATTGTGTTCATTTGTATCCACAACTTCATCACATGACATGATCCCATTATATCGGTAGTCAGGTTGCTCTAAATTTATATCAGTATTATTAGATTGAAACTGACGAGGCCGATATGTGGTAGTATTATATTCTTCGTCAGTTATTGATATTTCAGGTACCCGGGCTGAGTCAGTAGGAATTTGTTCATAAGCTGATGCTGAATGATTACCGATTTGATCAACCGACGAAGCACGTTCATAAATAAATGTTTCATTTTCGTTCAAATTGTAATGATTATTAAAAGAACTTGTTCTAACCGAATCATTTGCATTTTCATGTTCCTGAGTAATGTGATACATGTTTGAAATATCTAATAAAGTAGTGTCAGTTTTATACTAAAGTTCTGCGATGGTAATAAAATAGTGGGCGGACAGGAATCACTGGGATATCCAATAAAAGCTTTGTCTGTACTAGATGATAAATGCATGATCTAAATGTTACGAGTAAATAATAAACAATAACACCGTAGTTCATATCTACAAACCATTTTAAAAAGTTCAGGGCCTTCTTGAAAATTGACTTCAGTGGTGCCATCACGGTTACATAGGTTTGATAAGAGAGCAACCTATAAGTAATCAATAAAAAATGTAACACCAAGTCTATGTACAAACCTCTTCAAATTGAATGCTATTTTGCACGTCTCCTTGAGTGGTGTCTGTCACGTTCCAGGATGCAGTCTGAAAGTAAAACGATTAGGAGCACAACAGTCCAATGTTATAAGAATTTACTAATATCTCAAACTATTGTATTTAATTATTGAGACAATATTAGATTATAAAAATATAGATTGTACGTACATGTTCAAGATGATGTTTTGGATACTTCTGGAGCTTTCACTTACCTGTATAATACTCAAAATAGCATCACATATTAAGTATGTAATAAATTAATTATTTTTTCACCGTCGCAGTCGGTTTGTTTGTCTCATTGGAGTTAATAAATGGAGAAATCAACTTGTAACTTCGCCGATCCTTCTTTAAGTAGTATCCAGACATCTCATTCAATAATTACTAAGGTACATACTTTGAAAACACACTTTTGCATAAAGTATTTTTTTAATTACTTCAGAAATTTCAACGAGAAACACTACATACCAAGTGTATTGGTTAAGACTACCATAATAACCGCTTACAACTAGCAAAAGTGCGTTTGAAAAATATCAAAAGCGAATTAAGCAACAAAGAAGTGCTGCATAATCACATGTTTTATCTAGAAAGCAACGTTCCTTTATAAGCATTATCGTATTAAGTACACGCATTGATGGTTGATACGTATATATAAATTCATTGTGCTCAACTTATCTGAATATAGAGTATCAAACGCCATTTACGGCGCTAAATTCGTTTTTGTAAGGCATCCCAATAAGATTACTTATATTTTGCATTACCGTACTTGGCGATTGATTTTATATTTCATAACTTAAGATTTAAAATTCTATATCAAATTTTGGATTAGCGCTTAGTTCATGCTCTTTTTTACGTAATTGAAATCGTTTTAGGATATTATCGACACTTTAAGATATAGTTAATAAGCATATGAAGCAGATGGCACCACTAATACAATTTTTGTTAATTTATCGCTTAATTCAGTATTCCATAACACGGTCCAATTCTTTGAAACCGACCGAAATGTAGTTAGTGGAACTACTGCTAAAGTGGGAGTCCTGTTTGTGTGATACATGATAGTTGTAATTTTGCTTTTGTAAATTATTCATTATGTTGTTTGTAATATCTATAAAAATTTTATTAAACATTGTAGCTGTCAAGTCATCATCATGTTTATTTAAATCAAAGATGTCGAAAACTATAAATAATTTTCCACTTTGCACTGTTTTTGTTAGCATAATTACACATGAAGTTATCATAAGCCTTAATTTTTGCATTTTTAAGTGCAGATCTGTATACATACTTTAAATTTTTTGTGTACTCAATTAAATTATCAGAAGGACGATAAGTACTTAGATCTTGAAAATACATAAAAGTTTCTCGTAAAGTTCTAAGATTATTATTGAACCAGCCAATTGGTTTGAACTTATTAGTTCTATTCAATACTGCACTTGATTTTTGAGTTCTAGAAGATAAACATTCAGAGGCAGCTAGCATGATAGCCTGAACAAATAGATCATACCTATCATTTATTTTAATATCCAAATTATCGACAAAGCTCCAATCCAGCTTTTCTAAATGGTTTAGAAATTTCAACTTACCAATTGCTGTCATAGGCTTAAATTGGAGTCTAAAGAAAACCAAAGATCGCGATCTACTTTGGAATTTACCACCAACAAGGTTGATGACCATTATGAAAATGGATTGCTTTGGAGATTTGACAATTTAAAAAACTACCCGATAACTATGCCATGGCTTTGTGAAGATTGCTGCACCTTGAAAGAAAAATGGAGAAAGATCCGATCCTGGCTGAAAATATACGCACCCAAATAAATGAACATATTTGTAAAGGACATGTGTGTGAATTAGATACCAACGAGATCAATACTAATCTTCCGGTTTGGTACTTGCCAATTTTTGCTATTAAAAATCCCAATAAGCCCAAGAAGTTTCGTCTGGTGTGAGATGCAGCTGCTACCGTAAACGGTGTATCACTAGATTCAATGCTTCCCTCTGGATCTGATATACTATCATCACTACCAACAATACTATATCGATTCAGAAAACACAAAATAGCAAGCTAAAATGTTTCACTAAATTTGCATAATTGAGTCCGACCAACATTTGCAGAGGTTTCTTTGGGGGAACAGGAATACTAATGTTAAACCAGAGGTTTACCTTATGTAAGCGATGATGTTCGGAGCTACTTAAGTTCTGCACAATGCGTTAAAAACAAGCATGCAGAAACATTTACTATCCTCGAGCGATATATGCCATTCAACAAAATCACTATGTTGATGATTGGCTTGACAGTACCGACACAGAGGACGAGATGATTGAGCTTGCACAAACTGTTAAACATGTGCATGTATCAGGAGGATTTCACATCAGAAATTGGCTTTCAAATTCTGACTGTGTACTTGAAGCGATTGGCAAAATATTCAGTACTGTTTAGAAAATTATAGCCGGCGTTAAATCTTCACCTGATATGGTTCTGGGATTATGGTGCGACTCAAAAGATGACTTTTGTTAAGTTATGTTAATGTCATTTGTAAATTAGTTCACTTTATACATAAGTGTATCAGAAACACTGCCCAATTTAGATGTCAATGTTGTAAATGTCATTTATCAATTCAATTGCATTATGGCACTTGTAAGTAAGCCATGCCGGAAGTGATATTCTATTATTGGATATTAAACTGTTCATTTAATACACCTAGGTAAGACTACAACCTAGTTATAACACTCTGAATTGTATATACTAATTGTATTATTGTAGGCGTTTATATGTAATTCGTTTTTCAATTCCTTTCAAGAGTTCAAAGTTCATTAAAGCTTAAGACACGTTTTCGTATCATTCTTTATATTGTAGTCCAAGATACAACAAACTGGCAACGAGATAAGAAACGAACATTACATATAAATCTGTTCAATATTGATTATTAAAATGGATCCAGTTACATTATTTAAGGAGTACAATTTAAACGCTGAAGATTTGGACGCCTACATAGATAGGTTTGAATGTTTTTGTACATTGAACAAAGTTACCGGAGAAAACCAAGTTCTACTTTTCATCAGCTGTGTTGGGGCGGAGACCTATAAAAGGTTGAAAACCACGGTTTTTCCGAAAGCACCAAAGGAAATGACTTTCAAGCAAATAAAAAAAGCGCTGGGTACACAGCTTACACCTCAACTTATTCTGGCTGTTCAAAAGCAAAAATTCAGATCGCGTAAGCAAGGCAAGGAGGAGCCTTTTGCAAATTTTCTTGCTAGCCTTAAACAACTAGCAGTTGGATGCGATTTTGAAAGCGAAAAAAGGTTAAAGGAAGAGTTGATAAACCAAATTATTTCGGGGATTAGGAATGGCAATACCCAAAATTATTTTCTAAGAACTCCCAATTTAACTTACGATGAAGTAATTAATAAAGCGATAGCAGATGAAGCAGCTGAAATTTGAGTTGAACACTTCAATAAAAAAATTCAGGTAGCTAACATTTCTAAAATTAATGTTAAGGACACTGTCAAATCATTTCCTAAACGTAGTCATAAAGGAAAATCTAAAACGGCTTAAATCGAAGGATTTGAATAAAAAGTGCTGTTATAGATACGGTGCACATAATCATGTTGCAACCACATGTAAGTTTATTTCATCTGTTTGCTACAAATGTAGTAAAGTAGGACATTTGGCTAAGGTATGTGGTAAATTCCAATCTACACATCATTTAGACAAATTCAATAAGTACACCAGATGATAAATTAGAATATTCTGATTATAAAGTTAATGATGTAGCTGATATTTTTTCTATTTCGGGTAATACTGAACGTAATGACAAAATTATTGTTAATGTTTCTATTAACGATAAAGTGGTTTCAATGGAGGTCTATACAGGGAGTAGATATTCCATAATGTCTTTTGATAGTTTTAAAAATCTTAATCTCACTGTACCCATTAATCCATCAAATGTAGTTTTAGTCACATATGATAAAATACATATACCAGTTGTTGGATATGTTAATGTTCATGTTCAGATAAATAATCAAAAAGAAATGGTTCGGTTGTTCTTAATTCAAGGAAATTTTGATACAATTATGGGTCGCGACTGGCTTTACAAATTCCAATTAAATTGGCCAGGTATAAAACAGGTTTCAGAGAAGAATTTTGAAAATAAATTCAACAGTATAGTTGAAGAATATTTTGATATTTTTGAAGAAAAGATGGGTTGTATATCGGATATTAAAGTGGATTTACATGTAAAATCTGCTGCAAAACCAATATTTTGTAAGGGCAGGTCAGTACCATTCGCGCTAAAGGATCGAGTTGAGAAAAAAATCATGAGATTAGAAGCGCTTGGAATTATTTTTAAAGTAACACATTCAGAATGGGCAACACCCATTATTCCGGTTATTAAAAATGATGGAAGTATACGGCTAGTGGCTGATTATCGTGTAACTTTAAATAAACACATCATCCCAGACAAACACCCCATTCCTATCATAGACGGATTGCTTGCAAAAATTTCAAATAGTAGGTATTTCTCTAAATTTGATATTTGTGAAGCTTATATGCACATCGAAGTATCAGATCAAACGGCAAAAATAATGACAATAAATACATCCTTAGGATTATTAACAGGTTGATGTATGGCATTAGTAGTGCTCCAGCAATATGGCAAAGGACCATAGAATCGTTATTGGGCGATACTCCAGGCATACAAATTTTTTATGACGATTTAAAACTTTCATCGTCAGATGCAAACTCGTATTTGAGGAATGTGAAGTTATTTTTTCAAAGATGTAGGGAAAAAGGTATCATTCTCAAACGGGAGAAGTGTGAATTTTTCCCAAAACAAATTACATATTTGGGGTACATGCTAAATAGTCAAGGGGTTCATAAGACAAATGAGAAAATTCAAGCTGTCTTAAATGCCAAAGTTCTGCAAAATATTACTGATCTTCGATCATTCATCGGATTAGTCAACTACTAGTCCCGGTTTATTCCTAACGCATCTGTAATGCTGCATCCCCTGTATTTGTTGCTAAAAAAGGGGGAAAATTTCCAATGGAATCAGGATGCGGATAGGGCTTTTCAAGTAGTAAAAAAAGAAATTTGTTCTGATCGAGTACTTACATACTATGATAGAAAAAAAAACACTTGTGTCAACGGATGTTATCTCCGTACATTGGGGGAGTTATTTCCCACATATTTCCTGCTGGCAAAGAGAGGCCTATTGCTTATGTTAGCGGAAGTTTGACGGCTACTGAAGCAAAATACTCTCAAATTGATAGTGAAGCTCTCGCTATTGTATGGGTAATTAAGAAACTCTTTGATTATTTATACGGGCGACAATTTATTCTTTACACGGACCACAAACCACTTGCTGCTATTTTTAATGCAGAATCGGGTGCACCATCGCTTAGTGCAACTCGTTTATTACACTATTCCATTTTTCTTCGAGGATTTAAATATGAAATTCGATATAGGAAACATGATCAACATTTCAACGCTGATATTTGTTCAAGGTCCCAAGTGGGGAATAATGAAAATTCTTCAGATTCCGCTGCAATTTTTTAGTTGAATCAGTTGGAAGTTCTTCCGATTACGGTGGAGGAAATAGCCAGAGAAACAAGAGCTGATCCATATTTATCTCAATTATATGATTCGCTATTAAATAGCAACGAAAAAAACGCTCAATATCAGGGGGAATGAAGCATGGAACACGGATGTCTTTTAAAGAAAATTCGAGTTTGTATACCTGAAACGTTACAAAAGATTGTTCTGCATGAACTTCATGCAACCAATATTGGCAGCAGTCGAATGAAAGCCATTGCACGATCTTTTGTATACTGGAAAGGTATTGATCGAGATATCAAAAATTTTTGTAAAAATTGTCAATTGTGTGTGACAAATTCTAAAAATCCACCTAAAAATGTTATTCATCCATGGATATTTCCAAATGGTGCATGGGAACGTTTACACAGATTTCACTGGATAAATATTTTTTTCTTATAATCGATGCATTTTCAAAATGGCCAGAAATATTCTGTGTAAATTCAACTAAGAGTAATATAGTAATTTCCAACTTAAAGAATGCTTTTCAAGGTTTGGTATACCTATTACAATTGTCTCGGATAATGGAACTAGTTTCACTTCAAATGAATTTTATCAGTTCTTAAAATCCTTTGGGGTTAAACACATTCGTACTGCACCATACCATCTTAGTTCGAACGGTCAAGTAGAACGTTATGTTGGTACACTTAAGTAAGCTTTAGAAAAAACTTATGCAGAACCTGGAAATATAGAATCCAAGTTAAACAATTTTTTGTTTCACTATCGAAAATTTCCTCATACAATCACGAAATGTAGTCCTGCAAAGTTAATGTTTAACCGTGAATTAAGATCAATAATAGACCTAGTTAAACCAATAACTCTAAATGATCGTATGGAAAAAAAAGCAAAATGAAATGATTAATTATTCAAACCAGATAAATAGAACTTTCGAGATAGGTTCTAAAATATATTTAATAATGGTGAATAAATTCTATTCTATTCTAAAAATTTCAGTTCATACCATACTAATAAATGGTTACCAGGGGTTATTGTAGGGAAATTAGGGAAAGTTCTGGTTATAATTAATTTTGAGAGTACAACTGTTCGCAGGCATAATAATCATATAATAGTCGCAACAACTGAATTGGATGATTTTGGAAAATATTGTTTTGCCGAGTTTTCGAGTGATTTGCCTACCACCTCAATCAATATACCTCAAGATGTTATTGGTGAGTCTGTCAACTTACCAAAACCAAATACTTCACCAATAGGAATCATTAATTCGTCATTGTCAAATCCAATAAATCATACTATTCCTAGTATTACTTCAAAAAACGTTCAAAGATGATAATATACAAATACAACCAACAGTAACAACGACAAACGATCCTGAAAAGTTTGATGCTGATCCAGGAGGAAGTCGGCAAAATTCATCTTCTACACCCAGAATAAAACGAAGAATCAGAGCACCGTGACGATATTCTCCATCGTAGAAATTTATAAATTAGAAATTGTATTAGAATAGTACATTCATTTTTTTCCCTCTTCAATACTATAGTTATGTTTAAATTAGCAGGGAGGTGTTATGTTATGTTATGTTAATGTCATTTGCAAATTAGTTCACTTTATACATAAGTGTATCAGAGACACTACCCAATTTAGATGTCAATGTTGTAAATGTCATTTATCAATTCAATTGCATTATGGCGCTTGTAAGTAAGCCATGCCGGAAGAAATATTCTATTATTGGATATTAAACTGTTCATTTAATACACCTAGGTAAGATTACAACCTAGCTACAATACTCTGAATTGTATATACTGATTGTATTATTGTAGGTGTTTATATGTAATTCGTTTTCAATTCCTTTCAAGAGTTCAAAGTTCATTAAAGCTTAAGACACGTTTTCGTATCATTCTTTATATTCTAGTCCAAGATATAACAGTGTTAAACCCAAAAAGAATTGAAGTTGAAATCTGCAGGGCCAAAGAAAACCTATAAAAAGAAATTTTGAGGAGGCTTATGCTAATCTACGATCCCTTAAGATTTTTCATATCTTCTTTGGGACTTAAACCACTCATAGTTTTTAAAATCATTTTTATTTAAATTATTTTGACAACGATCCTAGATCATGGATCAAAACGTAAATAAAAATTTTACTTCAAAATATTTGGCAATCTGGGATCAACTGGGATGATAAAATTACAGATGAACAGTATGTAATATGGACAAGGTGGATTAGTTTAAGAACCATTGAAACGGTAATGAATGGGTCACTTACTATTGAATGCAAGTGAAACTATTTATGCTGCAGTAGCATATTTCGGCATTCTAACTGAAAACGCAATTGATGTTACACTAGTTGACTCAAAAACGAAAGTGGTTCCCCAGAAACTCTTGTCTACCCTAAGGCTTGAATTGCAAACCGTGGTATTGTCATCTGGTCCAATCAATAATAAAAGCACACTCATTTAACATTTGCCGCCGAGTATTCTGGACCGACTCTAGTAATTTTTGAGCCGGATTAGAACTAACACTAGAAGTTACAAACAGTTTGTTAGTTTGAGAATTGGCAAAATCCTGGAAAAGATAGATGTTGAAGAATAGCGTTGGTTACCAACAGAATTAAATGTTGCCGATGATGCTACGAAATGGAAATACCGAAGATAGACAAAACTTGTAAATGGTTTGTGGAGACCCTCATTCATAGAAAAAACAGGTCTTCTTGACCTGAAAGTACCTTTCCAACGAAATAAACCTGATCTTGAGTTCCGTATTAATGTAACAAGAACTGAATCGTCTAAAGTAGTAACTGCTAACCCGAAAATATTTCAAGTTAGATTTCTCTGATTCGAGTGCACGCCTTCGTACGAAGATATGTTTTAATCCTGCTAAACAGAATAAAAGGAGCTGCGGTACAAAACGGAAAACTAATATGAACGGGAAAAAGAATGGCAAAAAACGACCTATTCAAAAGGTGTCAACAGGACTGCTTAACAGAAGAATACACTTTTAAGCCGTGACCACTCTGTAGTTTTAAATAAATGCAGTCGGCTACATTTGCTTTCACCGTTCATGGATGAAAATAGAGTTTTAAGAGTATAAGGGCACACAACAAATGCGTTCAATGAATGGAAAAATAAACATTCTCTAATACTCGTTGATCATGGTGTTACTATTCGATTGATAACGTACTACCACAAACTCTTTAAACACCAGAATCATGAGATGGTTATCAACGAGTTATGGCAACTGTACGTTATCTTGAAGGTACGTACTATTTTGCCAAAATCAGAAAAAACTGTGTGCACTGTAAAACAAAAAGGCAGCTCCAAACCCATCATCAATGGGAAATTTACGAAGGCCTGTTTGATGCCATTCGTACGTCCTTTTGCTTATGTATCTTATTAAAAATCTTCCTTTTAAAAAAGGCCTATTATACTCTTGATGATTACTTTACAGACAGAAGCAACTAATTTAATTTAACATGATTAATACATAACTTTTCTCCTATTGTAAGATTGGAGATTTTATAATACCTCTGGATTTAGTGTATACACTACCTTTTATTTGTATGTATTTATTGGTATACTCCATCTTTTATTTATGTATGTATGTATATGTATGTGTATATGCATATATATGTATTTATTTGTATTTTTAATATTAATGACATGTTCAAAACCTGCATGGTATATTTATGAACTAATAAATTGATTGATTGATTGATTGATAGGAGTCGACGGCTTTACCCCTTCTATGCAGCAATTGGACGACGTGTTGAAAAATGATGGGGAATTCTGTTCACCTGCATGACTGTACGAGCCATACACCTAGAATTGGCCTATAGTCTTTCCACAGACTGTTGTGCTATGCGCCACTGTAACCGCATCATATATATGTCAGTCAAAAAGAGGGAAGGCGGCGATGGCTACGAGTTAAGCGGAGATAGCGCAAGAGTGAAGTTTTGATGGGGGGAGGTGAATGATAATCTTAATTCACAGACCATATCGATCATTATTAAGATTTATGTATTATAGTTAGTATGGGTCCTGAATTGTATTTCGGTTTAAATTGCAGCTCAATGTACCAATTTATTATAATTTTATTCGATACCCTTACTGTTGCTAATAAATGTTTACAGGTATCGTGAGTATCATTTTAGCACAACACGAATTGACGTCCAACAGGGCTTGGTGCAAAGGTGAGTTGCAGATCACAATTCAGAAGATCCTATCGTAAATATACGAAATAAATATTGGAATTGGGATGAGGAAAGGTCAACTGTGGTTGGTATTTACAATTGTCCAAACAAATAATCAAGATTGTGTTTGACCTAACACTAAAACCATCGTCATAGCAAGCAAACAGCTGGTCCATCCAAAGCATTATAATTATAACAGGCCTTTTAGATGCAAACAAGCAAGACAGTTATGTTGGGAGTGCAACAAGGATAGACGCTATCTCAAGTGCAAAACGAGTATGAAGTTCTAGAACAGGTTTTAATTTTATAGATGTGGTGCGTAGTAAAATAAACTTCAAGTTTTCAAGACCAGGTTAGAAGATAAAAAGTCAGGTGTAGTCGTGTATGCTGTATTACGCTGTCTTACATTCTTTACAATTATAACACTGTCTGTTTTGTACAAACTAATATTGTTTAATTTTTAAGGAAGAAGCAGTCACGATAGTGGAAAAGTACCTGCACGTTGGTAGTAGAAAGTAAAATAATAATGGAGGGAGACAAAGGCTCAGGAGAATCCATGGATATGACTGATTTACAAAGTTTAATGATTCATTTAACACACAATATGCTTAAAATGCAAGGTAGTATATCGGGTTTGGCAGAAACAGTAAGGGAAAGTCCCCAAAGAAGTAAGTCACTCGTTAGCGTTCAAATAGTTCCTTCAGATATTTTAGTTAAACTGGAAAATAGAAATTATATATCACTATGGCGAAACTTGGAGGGCAACGAGCTCGTTTTTCAACCAGGGGGACAACTACACCCTATCAAATTTTTGAAAAAAATCTAAATAATTATTTATAGATGCAGGGGTGCCCAACAATGCGAAACCCAACCTCGCGATATTAGGATTAAAGGCTACAGCGGCAGATTTGGCATCTGCTCGCGAAAATTCATTTACAGACTACGGTGATTTCGAAAAGCAATTTAAACATCGATATTGAAACGCTGATAGTAAGCGTGAACTATTGTACAAGCTTAAATATGGGCAATACAAAACTGGCAGCCGGGCTGATTACGTTTTAAAATTATCCGGGCAGGTAGAATTTTTATCGAAGCGAATCGACAAAGAGGTATTAGTCAAATGGTTAACGCCACATTTTAATCCAGAAATTCAAAGGGGGATTGTGTTGCAGGCTATCGGTAATACAATTGAGTTGGAATCCTTTTTACAGAAAATTGATGCAACATACATTTCGAAAGATACATACAGTATGCCACTGCAAAGGAGTTACGAAGATCATAGGGTTGTAAATCATGGAAGGGGGATCATGATGCACCTTGTTCAAAATAATTACCCAAGATTTCCAGAAAGGCGAGAATCTTCTAGTAATAATCTTAATGGAAGAGAAAACGCATAGTACAGATAATAGGAAAATGGCCAACCACGATAATAATAGGGAAATTTGATATGTAAATAAACATATTAATTTGGAGCCAAGTGAACTGTTAAGCAAAGCGGAGGACACCCCAAATTACAGTCAAGTGTTACACATCATAAAAGTATATGTAAATGAAAACCCCATGAATGCTTTAAACCAGCGATTCCCAACCTTTTCTGAACCACCGCCCCCTCTACTGGAACAAAAACTTCCAACGCCCCCCTCCTCATCATAGCGCATTATAACGAATATTAAAATATTGTTGCATAGTATCTATATATATATATATATATATATATATATATATATATATATATATATATACTCATATTTAGACCAGGGTAGAAAATTAAATAATCACATCAAATAATTTTAATCACCGTGTATAAGGAATATTATTAGATAATACGCGTTATTAAAACCGTGAAGCATAAAAATTTATTAGTTTCAGTAAAAATAAAAGATTTAAATCATGTACAAGACGCTTTATATCAAAAGAAACAGTATTAACAAGCTCTGCGTGTAATTTAATTATTCCTAAGAAATAAACAAATGGAAATTACGTGCAAAATTTATATTAATGAACTCTATTTTAAGTAACTGGTATTAAACAAAACGTACAGATAATAATTTGTATTCGCTAAAAATGAAAGGGTAGAAGTCAATTTTAGTTGGAGTTAATTGAACCATTATTAATAATAAGCATAAAACTTGTAAAAACCCAATAAAATGCAAATCGTAGAAGGGTATTTAAAATGTTACGTTTGAACACCCCTGCGTGTTTTTAAAAGGCAATTTCAGTTTAATTTGTTTAGATAAACATGTCGATTCTAGGGATATTGGAAACGGTCGGATGCTTTAGCACGAAATACAGACACCTGTGTATTTTTAAAAGGCACATTCTGCGTAAATGTTGCAGATAATTAATAGTTACAAAGAATCTTGGAGAAACCGGGGCTTAATATTCACGAGAATGTGCGATACGGGGTTATTAAACCCAGATAGTCCACATGGACTAAAACATAATCGATAATAAAGAATATCAATTTGCACCAATACAAACAGGTTAGAAAAGGAAAGAGAAAATGCGTCAAGCAAAGACACATATAGTAAAAGGCGTGATTTAAGCAACGTCACGAGGGTCACAATTGGTTGAAAATAGGATGCAAATATCAGAGGTAGAAACAACAATTTCTGTACAAAATTAATTAGTTTTCCTCGGACATGTTTGCGTGCCGTGTGAGAATTTCTGAGATTTAAATGGGGCGAGTGAAAATTTCGTAAAAAACCGACGCGCGAGCGACGGACTGGGAACATAGAATGAGAAATTCGTAAGAATTGTCTGTTTTGGGGAACAGACCGACAGACAGGCTTTTTGCTATATATACCGGTGGTAATATGAATTTCGGCCTCTTAGACTTTTGACTATTCGATGCGTTAAAAGCTCTTACATCCGCGACTTGATTGAAGATGTTAAACAGTGCATTTTAGTTTGATAAAATAATTTAAAGTTTGCTCGTATATTTTAGTGATTCAAAATAGTTTGTTATTTACGTGCTAACATGAATGTACTTCAGTGCACTTAGATACAAGGTAATAAAATTTAGCATCACTGTACCAATTAGCAAAATTTACAACGACAAATGTATACACAAAAGTAGGCAGTTTTGGCGTATATTGGTGAAAGACGCATGAATTTCTTTGCTATTTTTCGGGGGTGTTAATAATTAGATGGTTCAAATACGTGTCTGGATCCACGAAACAAGGGTCAGATATACACAGATGAGTTCGGAAAAGCCCAGAAACAACTTTAAATAAATGGTGATGGAGAAAATTTTAAAAGCGGCGAGAATTAGAAGCCGTAAATATAATCCTGTTGGAATGGTGTGATTAACTAAAGGGACGATGTACATTGAAGCTTCGAGGACAGTAACCTTCAGGTAAATTATACTATTTTGTTTGACATTTTGTGTGGGTTGAATAACTTTATAATTGATTTACTTTAAATGGACATTAGTGAAATTGTACTAACCATAAAATTTTAATTTTAAGATGAAATTTGCTTGTTTAAGTAGAAAGGGGTATTTAGTATTGATGTTCTGAATTATGATGAAAATATGGGTATGTCTTTGAGCTCAATTAGACGAACCTGGTTAATTAACGTAAAGGGGTGGTAGATGCTCCCTTTATACCCAGACTCCGGTCTGCTTATATTGTTATATTAATTAGTAGGCATCCAACAAGGACTTTAATTCTGGATGCACGTTAAAGTGATAATAAAATTAATCTTGAAATTCTTTTTAAAACTAAATTTTATGCTGAAATTTAATTTGAAAATTTAATGTATTCTGAATATTGATGTAAATAGAGTTAACGTTGATGTTTGTGGCAGGAATGTATTTGTTTTTTTTATAATTGAGGATGAAAGCTATCTAGAGGAGCAGCCGAGGCGATTAACAGAAGAAAATCAACAGACCAGGTAATTCAAGAGGTTTCACAGCAATATATATATATATATATATATATATATATATATATATATATATACATAGATACTCATATACGAACGTTGCACTTTTGACTGCTATTACAAGCGTTCACTAAAGCGTTGGACAAGGTATATATATTAAAAATCGTAAAAGTAAACCTTAAAACGACTATCAAATGTAGTACAAACTTGTTTATTAAAAACTTAAATATGAATACATAATGAACAGAAAAAAAGATTAAGAAGAAAAAATTAATGAGATAGTTGAGGCTGGTGAAGTTTTAACAATTTGCTAATGTCGGGTTCCAATTTCGTTAACATCCGCCGCAAATCGCCACGTTCAGTAATGTGCAGTCTGTTCCTTTTCTTAGACAATAAATTAGCTACTGCACTGAACCCACGCTCAGCCAAATAAGATGAAGGAAATGCAATTAAAAATATCTGTACTCTTGACCACAATCCAGGGTAAAGAACTGGTATTGGTTTTTGAAGCCAGAACTTTTGATATCCATTTCTGAATTTTACTTTTAGTTCTTCGTTAGTTGTAAGTTCTACGAGTTCCTCTTCTAAATTTGATGATTCTGCTGTATCTGCATTTGCGAAAGGATCTAAAACCCAACCCGGTATATTCATGTTTAAAATATCCTGGAATCGCTCCACACAATCAACATGAAGAACGTCCAAGTGTTGGCAGTAAGTAAGTAAATCTTCATGTTTTGCAGAGACTGCTGATAATGTGGGAAAGTGGCTGTATTTACCTCTCCCTAGATTTCGTTTGAATAGAAGAAGTTTTCCAACAAAAGCAGCTATGACGTTTTTTGTTTTAATTAAATTCAATTCGTCACCTTGCAATTGTAAATTGACTTCATTAAATATTTTAAACAAGTCTGTCAAATAAGCGATGTCATTTTATGTATAATCAGGTTTTCGCAATTTTTCGTTTCTGTTTTCAAGAAAGTCCAGTACTGAATCAAATAGTTGAAAAAACGGTTCAAACAAGTACCTTTTGAGAGCCAACGAACTTCTGTGTGCAGCAGCAAGCGATTGTAATCTTCATCATTTTCACTACAAAGTTGGCTAAATAATCTGTCATGCAATGAATTGCTTCTAATCGTATTTACTGCTCTAATAACGTAATGAAGCGGCGAATGCAAACGTTCGTTCAGATTTTTTGCAACCAAGTGCTGACGATGAATAATACAATGTATAGCGAGTACATTTGGTACTGCTTGTTTCAAATGAGCTATGAAACCCTTATGACGTCCCGTCATTGCTGGAGCACCATCAGTAGCTGCCGACAAAATATTATGCATAGGTATTTCTTTCTCTTGAAAAAACGTACTCATGGTATTAAATATCGTTTCTCCCTTTGTATCAGTTTCCAAATTTTTTGCAAATAATAACTCTTGATAAATTTTTTCGTCTTTTATGAACCGAACGTATGATAACAGCAGTACTTCGTTATTTGGTAGAGTGGATTCATCAAGTTGAATGGAAAAATTGCAAGTTTTTAAGTAATCGCATAATGATATTTCAACGTCTTGAGCCATTTCGTCTATTCTCCTTTGCACTGAGTTATTACTCAGAGGAATTCTTCTGATGACATCTGCCGATGTCTTATGATGAAGAACAGTTTCTATTACCTCTCTGACTGCCGGCAAGATAAGTTCCTCGCCAATGGTATGTGGTTTTCCCGTTTTTGCGATTAACAATGAAATGTTATATGATGCTCGTAGTCCATCATCTTCTTGTTTAGAAGACGACGCAAATAGGTTTGATATAGTTGGCTGTTTCAAATATTTCTTCTGCAGTTCTTGAAAATAGGACAAATCTTTGTCCTTTTTATCAGTATGCATTTTATTTAAATATTCTTGTAGCCTAGAAGGCTTCATAGCTTCATTTGAGAAAACTTTTTGGCAAAGTAAACACATGGGTAATGATGGGTTTACAGGAGAGTGCGTAAATCCATATTTCAAATACAAAAGACTGTACTGCCGGCATTTCTTCTTAGATTCAGACATTTTGAAATCCAAAACTTGCCACGGTTTAAAATAAATTAACTTTTCAACGAATTTATAGATAATTATAAAATTAATGGTTATAATGACTTATATAACTTATCACTCACGAACATGGATTATTTGCGAAGCACACAAAAATAATAACACATTCCTAGAGCTATCCCTGCCTTTTATACGTTTGATTTCATACAAGCATCAACTTGTATGTTTTATCTTGTTTGCGATGCCGGTGCACTTTGTAAGCAAGTCATATCGCGTCTTTGCTTATCAACTTGCAAAGACTTGTTGCGGACAATATTAAACGGAATTAGGTATTCATAGACCTAATGCTGAATTAAATGTTTTAAAGTATATTTTCTCGATAACAATAACATAGACATTTTAGATAGCTAAATAAACTGTCTATTCATGCCAACTAGGTATTTTCAAAGTATTTTAATATATTTATTTTCTAAAAAGGTAAGTACGTCACGAACGCCCCCCTTGATTCTCCTAACGCCCCCCTTTTGCCCCTGTACTCGCTACCGCCCCCTTTGAAAGCTACAGCACCCACTGGGGGGGCGGTACCGCCCCCGTTGGGAACCTATGCTTTAATCGATACTGGTATAGTAGAAACCACGAAAGAAGTCCTCTACGTCATAGGTTCCTAACTCAATTCAAAACATACGTTTAAGATTATTTAAAAGCTTAAGTAATATATATGATAAAGACAGTAATACAATTTGTACGTGTTTTAAATTAAGACATACGTGAACACGTTCGGGAAAACGACAGAGACAAGTATATGTCCGTATGTTTTGAACTTTATACTTAACAGGCGAACCTCTGGTAAAATTATGGTTAACTAGACAAAAATGTTAATTTTTCCATAAAGCAAGGTTGCCAAAGTTATCATACGGAGAAAGATTTCAATACAGCTGCCGTAAATAGTTTATATTACAGTTTTTGTGCGTTTTTATTCAGATCAATATATGTAACTCAATTTATGAAAATGTGTTTTATTTTAACTGAGTTCATTAAACTCGTAAAACAAGAGGATGCCAATTTAAAAATAGTTAAAGCAACTATCTCTATGAAAATAAAATATTATTGGCAACCATGCTTTAATACGGTTTGTATATGCGCGAAGCTTGACGGAAACTTCCAAATCGGAATATTTATTGGGTATTAAAATTTTCAACTTAATTCATACGAATACAAACGATGATGCAGACGACTTCTTTCCTGGTTTCGACTATAGCCAGGTGTGTGTAGTATCAGAACTTTATCTTAAAGAATTACAAAACCAAATCCCAGCATTACCGGTATCAAATGTTACCATGTCGGTAGCCGTAGGTTATAGGGTAAGTAAGATATCTGAACAGGTTCTGTTGCCTATAAGCATAAATAATTCTACTTTCAATGTTCCTTGTATAGTAGTACCAAAAATCAATCAAAAAATAATTCTAGGTAGTGACTGGCTAAAACAAGTAAATGCGAAAATTGATTTTTATAGTTTATCCCTTCTTTTATCGGAAGAACAATTAAATTTAAAATTTTTGGAGGATGGGTGGCCAACTAAAAGGGTTTCTATCAATTTAATTAATCAAGTTAACAAAAGTTCTCGTCACAGGTATTCTGATGAAGAACTAAGGGAAGTGGCCTGGTCGGTTCAAACCTTTAATGACAAACAAAAGGCACAATTGTATGAGCTATTATAGTCTAATAGCCAGGTTTTTTCAGAGACGCCTGGAAAAACTAATGTCAATGAACATGAAATTATTATACGGAATGAAATCCCATCCCATTTGCTTATCGGGAAAAAGTTAAAAACAAATGCAAACTGTTAGATGAAGAAGTTATCGCTCCATGTAAGTTCGAACACATATCTCCGTTAGTAACGGTACAGAAAAAGACAAAATCTCAAGGGTATGTTTAGATGTCCACTTTTTAAATTCCCGCATGGGTAAAGACATGTATTGCCTCCTTCACCCGAAGAGTTGCTGGCTAAGTTTGGTAGGGGTCAAGTAGTTTCAACATTGGACATGACGGCATCATATTGGCAAATTCCGATTAAAAAGGAACACTGCCAATATATGGGATTTTTATATGAAAACACCGCATACTGTTATAATGTTCTTCCATTTGGAATCTCTACATCAGTTGCCAGTTTTATCCGGTGCTTAAGCAAGGTCCTAGGACATGAAATTGAGGGGTTTGTTTTGAATTATGTCGATGATCTCCTTGTTTTTTCAACCTCTCCCGAGGATCATTTAATTCACCTTGAGAAGGCAGTTCGGAGATTTTTAGAAAGTAATCTTACTATAAAATTGCAAAAGTCGCATTTTGATCAGCGTGAAGTCGAGTTTTTAGGGCACATTATTTCAAGTACGGGTATTCCTATAAATCCAAAACACATTGTGTTACATGCCGAAAATCGGCTATGTAAACATTTTTGATTGTAGTTTAAATATGTGACTGAAATCGTGCCAATATTTTAAAAAATAGACTTATGCGTGCATGTCCTGTATCATACCTTTTATCACTCCCTACCTTATTCCTATCGTATCGCTACAACAAAAGAAGAGGGAAGACAGAAAATCTGGTTTCGACGAGGGCGAAGGCCGACCCACGTCTAACTAACGCCGAGATCCTGCCACAAGAAGAGCTCCACATTTTACGTGAGTACATTTTATCTTTTTCTTTTGTATGTGATACAAATTTGAGACGCAATAATGACGTAATACCTTGTTGCGCAATATTATGAACGTGTTTATTATGTTGCCAACTTTCGTAGTGGCTCTTATCAATTACGCGCGGGACTTTAACGGTTATACCTTAGACTAGAACAGACGTAGACTATAACAATTGAGAGTATCCAGAAGTTTCCCGTACTACAAAATATCCGGAAACTGAGAGCTTTACTGAGATTTGTAAAGTATGAACGCAGATTTTGTGATAACCTTGTTGGACTTACCGTCCCGCAACCAAAATTACTTAAAAAAATTGTAAATGGGAATGGGATAATGAATGCATGATTGCATTCAAGAATGTTAAGGAAGCTTTTCTACAAGTTATTACTGTGGTACATCCTGATTTCAATAAATGTTTTTATATTCAATAGCTTGGAAATCTTCAACCATCACTCCAATCGCTAAAAAACCTCTGGCTACTACATATGCTGATTTACGCCCAATTAATATATTGCCTATAATGTCAAAGGTTATGGAACACATAGTTTACACACAACTAATTGAACACATATCCAAATGGAACTTATTACCTACATTCCAATCTGGATTTTGCACTGGCTATAGCACAGCAACTGCACTAAGTAATGTTGTTAATGATCTTACGTGCTCAATTGACGCATCAAATATTGTTTATCTATTATTTCTAGACTTCAGTAAGGCATTTGACTTAATCAATCATAATCTATGTTGCTAAGCTTCGTTTCTATGGTTGTGATAATATTGCAACAGATTGGTTTAAAGACTATTTGAGTAACAGACAGCAATCAGTTAAACTACATGGACAACAGTCCCAGTTCCGCTGTGTTTCACGAGGTGTTCCACATGATAGTATCTTGGGCCCTCTACTCTTTGCTATTTTTACATCAGATTTTCCAGAAATACTTTCACCAGAATGCAAATATCATATGTATACAGATGATATCCCGCTTTACGTTTCTAGTAATGTTTCACTTGTCGATCATGCAATAGTAAAACTGAATGAAAATCTTGTTGTAGTGGATAAATAGGTACACGATAATAGTCTTATCCTTAATGCTAACAAAACTCTCGCATTACTCGTTGGTTCACAGGTAAACCATGCTAAATCTGAAGTGCAAAGGTCTCTAGATATCAAAATAAATGATAAAGTAGTGGCATTTGCTGACTGTGTTAAATATTTAGGCCTTTCTCTCGACAAGCATCTTACGTTTGAAAAACATATCAACAAAAGAATAGGTTTGTGTTATAGTAAAATGCGGACCCTTTACAGATACAAATTTCTGTTAAGCTCAAACATTAAATGGAACTTATGTAATAGTGTTGTGTTGTGTCATATAGATTGCTGTAGTGTAGTTTACTATACATTTTTAGCAGGCTACTTAAGGTAAAGAATACAAGTACTTCAGAATGTATGTTTTAGATATTCATATAATATTGAATGTAAGCAACATATAACACCATACTATAATTCTAAGAGTAAATATGATAAACGTGCAGAACTCCTTTTCGCTGTGTACATATATGCTATATTAGCCAAATGTAGACCAAAGTACCTGTTTGAAGCTATACAAATCAGATCTACTTAGCATAGTATTAACCTATGAATACAAATGATTTCGGCATTCTACTACACTCAACAAAGAAATTTGAATCATGTTATGCTTACGTAGCACCTGTTTTAATAAACAAATATAGAACACTATTTGAAGAGACTAATAATAAAAATATATTTAGGCTAAAATTTTATGATGTATTAATAAAGGGAACAGCGACTGTTTTAGACTATTCTAGATGTTTATTGTATTATGTATATTATAATCGTATATTTGTATTTTATATTTATTATTTTCATATATTGCGAAGGGTGGAATCTAAAATCAGCAGTGCTGAATTCTATCCCTTTTGGTATAAAACCAATAAAGTGATTTGATTTGATTTGATCAATACCATATCTCTGCCCGATTTATATCAGTGTATTTCCAGGAGAGCAACAAAACAAAATGTGTGAATAAAGAAATAGGAAGATGCTTCGCACTTATTGCTTCGACAAGCATACTCGTTGGGCTTGTTGTTTGACTAGGTTAGAGGAGTGTCTTAACAGGGTCATATACAGCATTACAGGGTATGCCCCTGTAGTTTTGCAATTTGGTAAAGGTGTGAAAAACAATATTAAAAAAATTATTGAATTTCCGCACCATCATTTTCCAATACGGTCACGGGATCAAATTATACAGTTGGTTTATGAACGGTTTATTTTAAAAGCAACTAAATATAAAATAAAAGCGGAAGGGGTCAAGGGTCCTACATCTTTCAAGGAGGGGGATCGCGTTCTTGTACGGACCCATCCCATGTCGTCAGCCATAGATGCGTGTATTGCAAAATTGTTCTTGCTGTACGAGGGGCCTTATATCGTTTAACAGGTTGTAGGGCCTAACTCGTACGAACTTGTAGATGATGATGGCCACTATAAGGACAGACAAAATATGAAAAATCTTAACGTATTTCATACCATGGAAAATCCTGAGTTTTGGTAAGGTGTATTTAGACTAAATTTGATTAGTATTGTTGTATTAAGGGGATTTTGCTTGTTTTCGTATCTTTTTGTCGTGTTGTATACTTGTATTAAAATAGCGCTCTTGGGGATACCACTTACTATTTTAATAGGATGGGTAGTGTTGTGCTCTGCGCCACTGTAACCGCATCGTATATATGTAATTAAGAGAGAGGGAAGGCGGCGATGGCTAGGAGTTAGGCGAAGATAGCACGAGAGTGGCGTTTAGATGGGGGAATGATAATCTGAATTTACCGGTCATATCGATTATTATTAACATTTACGTATTATAGATAGTACGGGTCCTGAATTGTATTTCGGTTTAAATTGCAGCTCAATGTACCAATTTATTATAATTTTATTCGATACCCTTACTGTTGCTAATAAATGTTTACAGATATCATGAGTCTCATTTTTAGCACAACAAGACTCCTGTATTTTAGCATTACAATGCTTCGTTTGTCAGCGTGGCATGCCTATTGAAATTTTTTAGTGACAATGGCATTAATTTTAGAAGTGCTAATAAGCTATTAGCTGAGAACTAAAAAAGTTAGACACTGACAAACTTCAAGAAAGTTTCGCTGATGTGAAATGCAGTTTCATACCGCCTGCTTTGCCTCATATGGGCGGGACATGTAAAGGCTGGTGCGATCAGTGTAATCTAATCTTCTTGAGATTATTGCAAAGTGCAACCTCGAGGATGAGATCCTACATGCAGTGTTTGTGGAAGTGGAAAATAATACAAATACGAGACTGCTGACATATATTCCATTATCCAAGGAGAATGATGAGACACTTACTCCAAACCACTAGAGTGTTCTAATGGTTTGAAACTGCTAAGCGAATGTGATACAAGTTGCTTTATATCTAAGAAAGGCTACCACGTCTCACAATGCATCGCCCAAACCTTTTGGAAAAGGTGAGTAATATGTCCCTACGCTCGCTCAATGTTCAAAGTGATATGCTCCCGTAAAATCTATAGCTATTGGAAACATTGTTATTATATGTGATGAAGACTGTCATCGCAATTGATGGCGAAAGAGTTGAGTAATTAATGTGAATAATGATTCGAACTGGCAAGTGCGTAGTGCAATGATACAAACATCTTCGAGGGAGGTATATACTCGACCATCAATAAAACTGGCCGTTCTAGACTTGGAAGGGAATGATTAGTAAGCGAGTTTCTACAGATTATTTATCAGGAGAGTATAAACGACTACAAATAATTGTATTTATCGCTGATGATATGCAGTGCATTGGTGTAATTTTTATCCACCTATTGGGTCTAACCATGAGGCTTTACTTAAGATTTAATTGTCGGTCACTCCAATGCGGACGAAAAAGTATAAACATAAGATTCCTATATAAATAATTAAACAATGAAATAGATTGCCCTTATGTACTAGGAAAGATTTCATTGGTAGTGCCTCGTCAACATGCGCGTTTTAGCAATACTTTTTATCTTCAAACGAGTAGAACAAATTTATTGTTGCACTCTCCAGCCACAGTAGTTGTAACACCCAAGAACCTTTTTAAATTAATTTAAACTTCAAATAATATTTTCGGCCAATCACAAATAATTCTATCTAAAATATAACCTATCAATAACCATGAATTAATACAGTTATCCAATCCTAATTCGACTTTGGGGTGACAATTGACACTTTAAATTAACATAACCTATCAACTGAACTTTAACATCCCGTGAAATATAGAAAATTTTAAATTAGACGCCAAAAGACTCATTTGTTCTAGAAGATTCCAAAACCGGAAACACGTAATAAAAAGTTATTTTTCGTGATATCTATAAAAATATTTACAGAAAATAGTTCAGAATATTGCAGAATAACTTAAATTTAATTATAGGACAGGTTCAATTAGCAACTGCAATAATAAAAATGGATTTAAACATTTACCTGAAAACACGTGTAGGAATGATATACAGGGTGTCCCAAATTGAGTAGGATAGCATGGGTATCTTTCTTATTATTAATGATAGAGATCTGCTTAAATGGGCAAAGTTGTGTCATTTGGATAGCTTATTTAAATTCCGCATAAATACATTCGAAATTCCAAACGGTTTAGAAATTATTTAAAAAAAACTGAAAACTGCCAATTTCTTCGAAGTCGAATATTTTTGTTATAATAAAAGATACGAAAAAAACGTTTCTTATAAAAGTTACTTGGTTCAATTGTGTACACTTAAAAGTGATATTAAAATTAAATTCAAGATGGCGGTAATCGAGATATTAGCATCAACTTTCATATTTTAAATGGACGCCATATTGAATTTTTAGATGGTTAGATAGCATATTTTTTTCTCTTTTCAACCATGTATCACAACATATGTTTAAATGAAAAAATTTACTGAAAATGATAATTTAAATTTTTTATCAAGTAGGAATCATCAGATTTCTCTTAAACAAATGAAATTATAACAAACTGTCATGTTGAATTAGTGTATCTGTTGTACTAATAATTGGCATTTGTGTATTCTCTTTCCCAGTTATAAGTTGTGATATACTTAACTATAAAATATTCAAATGGCAAATTTTTCAACAAGCGAACAATATCATATGTTTTGTACATACATAAAATGTAATAAGAACAGTTGCCTTGCTGCGAAACATACTTAACAAACTTTCCCAAAAAAGACAGCCAAACATTAAAATCTTTCAAAGATTGGACACAAATATGCAGTAGTATGGATGTTTAAAACAACCTACTCGAAACATAAATGGAGACATTGCAGATGAGGTGTTGACACTGGCCTGTGTGGAAGCTAATCCAAACATTTCAACACGGGAAATAGAAACCCAAGTAAACGTATCCAAGTCTCAAGCATCAAGAATTTTAAAAAAGCATAAATATCACCCTTACAGATTTCACATTGCTCAAAACTTACAACCAAACGACTATCTTCGCAGATCAACATTTTGCAGATGGTTTATCAATCAAGTTAGGGAGAATGATGATTTTATCAATCGCGTTTTGTGGACCGATGAGTCTTATTTTTCTAACTGTGGAATATTTAATCGTCATAATGAACACTATTGGGCACAGGAAAACCCACGCATAACAGTTCCACGCCGCAATCAAATTCGATTTGGATGTAATGTTTTTTGTGGTATATTGGGAAACCGTTTACTTGGTCCTATAATATTCGATGGAACATAAACCTCTCAACGTTATTTGGAAATGCTTCAAACATCTTTAGAAGATTTATTAGACGACCTACCTTTGGCACAAAATAATCAAATTTGGTATCAACAAGATGGCGCACCTCCACACAATGCTATAGATGTTATCACCTACTTAAGTAACCGTTTTGATGGCAGGGTAATCACGACCCACACACCTGTAAAATGGCCGCCTAGATCAGCAGACTTAACACCCTGGATTTTTATTTATGGGTACTTTAAAAGATAATGTATATGGAAGTAATTTCCAGTACAATAATGTAGATGAACTACGGAAACGGTTATGCAGGCAATAAACGGTCTTAATGGGAATACATTACGACGCGTAACAAAAGTGTTCTAAAACGTTGCCGATTGTGTTTAAATAATAACGGTCAACATTTTGAACAATTGCTATGATTTATTAGTTGGTGTTTAATGTTATTCTAATGTTTTTTCGTTTAATTTGTTTTAAAACTGATTTGTGTTGATGCCTACTTGATAAAAATTAAAATTATTATTTTCAGTAAATTTTTTATTTAAACATATGTTGTGATACATCGTTGAAAAGAGAAAAAAATATGCTATCTAACCATCTAAAAATCCAATATGGCGTCCATTTAAAATATGAAAGTTGATGCTAATATCTCGATAACCGCCATCTTGAATTTAATTTTAATATCACTTTTAAGTGCACACAATTGAACTAAGTAACTTTTATAAGAAACATTTTTCGTATCTTTTATTATAACAAAAATATTCGACTCAAGAAATTGGCAGTTTTCAGTTTTTTAAATAATTTCTAAACCGTTTGGAATTTCGAATGTATCTATGCGGAATTTAAATAAGCTATCCAAATGACACAACTTTGCCCATTTAAGCAGATCTCTATCATTAATAATAAGAAAGATACCCATGCTATCCTACTCAATTTGGGACACCCTGTATAATTGTGCAATATGGAAGGTTTGTAATTGGCCAGAACAATCACGTGATAAAAGGTATATAAATAGTGGAATGAAGAAATTAAAACATACTCAACACACAAAGACAAAAAGACAATACACAATGAATAAAGGATAGGACGAAATAAAATAAAAAAAAACGTAATTCACCCATAGTTGGGGCCAGTTATGCTGCAATGGCGCGTAACTATATCATGGTTAGTTGACCGCATAAAATTAAAGTGAAGTATAAGTAAGAAATATAAGAAGTGAATACGGGTATTATGGGACGATTAGTGGAGTTATATAATGAATAAATGACAGTATATGTAGACGACAAAAGGTTTAAGTTGTAGGGCGGTCAATGGTTAGAGACGCTGACTTGTTAACGGCATAGAAGATAACTCAACACACTTTTATGGCTCAATTTTGATTGATTGATGGACGTTTGTATTTTGGAAGTTCGACTCCCAAACCGTGAGTTAGTATAGAAGTAGCGAGATATCCAGAGTGCCAAGCCCTAAAGTTACCAATAACCGTATTAACAGTTTCAAACCTGGTGAGAATAAATTACCTTAGAGGCCTTGTTTAGGATGAAGCAATAGATGGTATTATATACCCAACACAGGTATTGAGTGAACCCTTGTATAAATGTTTCGAGAAAACGGCCGTGTATATGCATGCATACACGTGGTGTTGTAAGTATGAACGTTGATAAAATAATATATATGATTTTATATGCATATGTTAAGTTGCTAGATTAAGGTTGGAATTCTTGGACTTTATTAACGTTATTACTTTTTGTTATGAGTTTATAGAGAATATTAAGAGTTATTGACTATGTTTCAGTTGAAAGCCAATCTGTTTAAATGTAAAATTTGCAATGTGTAGTAGAATGTAATTACCCGATTTAAGGGGTTTTAGTTAAATAAGGGATATTGATTTTATTGCATTCAAGTATGTCAATATAGTAAATGTATATAGTTATATCACCACATTAAAGGTTATTAAATTCATTACTTGCTAATTTTGAGATCTATAATTTAAAGAGGTTTGTTGAAATACATTTAAGACACAGATACTTTGTAAACTTTTGGGTAAGTTAACTCACCAGTATCGGTTTCAGAATTCTAGGCCTACCCACTCGGGACATGTCCATGTATTCTCCGTTTTAGAGTAGCCAAGGCGTTTGAAAAAAGTAGAGTAAATAGTATTGTACTAGGTAAGTGGACCTTTATATTGCAATTTTGAACCATAAAAAGTGATATAGAATTGGCATTTGATTATATAGGTATTAGGTAACTCGGTCCTTGTTTCTTTGACTGATACCGATAGGTCAGAACAGGGGGTGAAGTGTCACATAGTATGTCTAGCTTACAACAAATACTTCAATGGTTCGGATATTTTTAACGATAGAATTGAAGACCTTATTAATTAATTTTTGATATGTCAATCTTTTGTTTTTCTATTAGGTTTATTTTTGTACACAATTATTATACCTTGTGAATGTGTGTTAAATAATTTTTAAATTATTTCCTGTAATTGGGTGTATTCTTGTTGGAAATAAACGTTTATTATTATTATTATTGTTATAAATCTAAGTAGTCATACCTTAGCGACTGTCCAGAAAATATGTTTGTTGTTAGATCCTATCAATCAGTAGAAAAGTACTTGTAAATTTTAGCCTTTAATAAAAGATTTAATTGAATATTTAAATTAACGCCCAATGGTTTTTTAACAATATGTCTATTGTAACAGGCATTTAAAAACAATTTTGCTATCAATTGTTAATACTAGATAATGGTACATAAAGCTATTTTTTAACCAATTTGGGAATTACAGACGGTTATATTCAAACAAAAATGTGTTACGATCATCTATAGCTAACAATACGTCTGCTGAAAGGTTCGAATTTCAACGTAAACTTAATTCAATAATGACAAGATCCAATCTGGAAGATATATTGTTAGTGAAGACTGTAACCATAATGGTTTCCATTAACATCGTAAGATGATACTTAGTTTACAAAAAGTTTTATACTCTACGACAAGTAAATGATCGGATCTTATAAGAGAAGAAATGAGAACAATCCATCACAGAAATTTGTTGCGTTCAGCAGAGCCAACAGTTTGCAAACGGTTACCAATACTTCTGTTAGAAACCTACGCTGCATGCAAACGTTTACGAGCAGCCACCATTTTTGTAGTGAAAAAATGTTATGCTCATTTATCAACATGTGCATCAGAGGATCTTTGTTCAACTGTGTATGCAGCAAAAGAAGCTAGAGCTACGTAGCGGTAGCGCAAGTTGCTTTTCTCTGCTGAACGCGATCATTAAAAATATCATAACTGTTTACTAAACAGGTACGGGAACAACAAATTTCTATATTTATACTTCTTAATACAATTTTAAAAACGCAAAACAACAAAAATAAAAAAAACATGCACCTACTCACCAACTACAAAAACAGGTTATTTACATACACAAATAACCACAATCACCTTGGTTTTCTTAATTGCGCTTTAGGTCTACAGGTCCAGCATGGGAAGATTTATAAGAATATTTCAAAAACAAGCTACAACACTAAAAAGCACTCGATTAAGTAGTAAATGTCTGCTATTAGATAATTTGTAACAATTAGACTAAAAATACTAATTAATGGAAATGTTATTAAAACTACGGTTAATATTGAATGAATTAGAACCGCAAATTGTTTAAATAATAAAGCTTTATACTCATGTGCGTATATCCGAAATGCCGAAGCCTTAAAACAAACATTGTGTATATACAAAAAGCGATGTATAAAACAGAATTGCCGCGCTGATGTGGATGCCCCGCCAACTATTTGGTAATGCGGCAAATTCGAATTTACATGTGCCTGATTTTTGGTATAAATTCTCTTAAAACAATAAAAAGGTACGTAAATATTTAAAATGTAATATAGGTATGCTTACTTGTCAACGTATTCCCCCAATGGAACAACACTAAATTCAATAAATATTTAAACAAACAAATTGATTCAACATTTATTTTGCTTTTCAGTAATTTAAACATAGTATACATGCTCAATTCTTAGTATTAGCATATCATATATTTAAAATTTTTGTAATTTGAATGAATAGGTTAATTACTGCTACTTACAACATACGTTGGGGATCTCAGGTTCATGCGAAAAACCATGTCTTTCTTTCACTTTGATATCATAATCTAACACAGAACATGTTCTAATATACGAGAACATTGTAGTAAAAAATTTAATTTTCACAATAACAAAACGGTCAAAACCAAAACAAGAGAAAGCAACATCATCACCGAATTGAGAAATGACCAACCGGAAATGTGGCGCTGAAGTGTTTGTCCTGTTATCTACAATGACTTAAGGTGGTTTTAGTGCTACAAAGATTTGGATATTTAGAGAATAATCCTATTGGTTAAAGTAATCACGTGACGCCGCCGAAAAACGTCAAAAGCACCGAATCCCCGATCTCCCAAAAGTTGGTTCGAGTTCAACTTCTTTGGCTATTTTGAAATCGGAGCATGCGTGTTTGTTCAGAAAAGCACATGATTTGTTTGTTTTGTTATAATCTTAACCTTATCTTTTCGTGTAGTTCGCCCTTATATATTTTGCGTTTTGCCTATTAAACATATCGGAAATGAATATCAAATCCGTTATTTGTTTAGTTACTCATAGCTTAGTAACAAACATTGAAAACGGTACTCCAAGGTTTAATAACAATAAACGCAAAACAATAACAAATGTCATCCGTCAAACTATTTTCTCCAAATACCTAAAGCAGAAAATACCCTAGATGGTTAAAAGTAAAAATATCTAATTTCCCAAATATTCAAATCGCTAAATCTCCATAGCACTAAAGGTACCTTTAGTGCTACAGAGATTTGGCAATTTGGATATTTGAAAAATGATCCTATTAGTTAAAGTGATCACGTGACACCGCTGAGAAACATCAAAAACACCGAATCTCCGATCTCCCAGAAAGGTACCTTTAGTGCTATGGAGATTTGGCGATTTGGATATTTGGAGAATGATCCTATTGGTTAAAGTGATCACGTGACACCGCCGAGAAACGTCAAAAACACCGAATTTCCAATCTCCCAAAAGTTGGTTCAAGTTCAACTTTTTTGGCTATTTTGAGATCGGAGCATGCGCGTTTGTTCAGAAAAGCACGTGATTTGTTTGTTTTGTTACAACCTTAACCTTACCTTTTCGTTCGACGTTATATAGTTTACGTTTTGCCTATTAAGCATATTGGAAATGAATAGGAATTTTGTTATTTCTTTAGATACTCATAGCTTAGTAACAAACATTGAAAACTTAACATCCAGCAACCCAAAACAATAACAAATATCATCTGTCAAACTTCTCCAAATACCCGAAGCAGAAAATACCCTAGATGATTAAAGTTATTTGTTGTTGCTTTGGGTTGCTGGATGTTAAGTTCATATGTTATGACTATCTAAAGAAATACCGGATTTATTCATTTCAATATTTAATAAAACTCAAAATATAACGGCGAACTACACGAAGTGGTAAGGTTGTTGTTATAACAAAACAAACACACGTGCTTTAAACAAACACTCATGCCCGATTTCAGCATGTTGAACGAATCACTCTGGATCGGAGATCGGTGTTTGACGTACGGTGACGTGATCGCTTTAACCAATAGATCATTCTCCAAATCGTCAAATTTCTGTAGCACTAAAGGTGGCTTTAGTGCTACAGAGATTTGGCGATTTGGATATTTGGAGAATGATCCTATTGGTTAAAGCGATCACGTAACACCGCCGTAAAACGTCAAAAACACCGAATCTCCGATCTCCCAGAAGTTGGTTCAAGTTCAACTTTTCTGGCTATTTTAAGATCGGAGCATGCGTGTTTGTTCAGAAAAGCACGTGATTTGTTTGTTTTGTTATAACCTTAACCTTACCTTTTCAGGTAGTTTGCCGTTATATATTTTGCATTTTGCCTATTAAACATATTGGGAATGAATAGCATATCTGTTATTTCTTTAGATACTCATAGCTTAGCAACGAACATTAAAAACTTAACATCCAGCAACCCAAAACAATAACAAATGCCATCTGTCAAACTTTTCCAAATACCCAAAGCAGAAAATACCCTACATGATTAAAAGTGAAAATATCTAATTCCCCAAATATCCAATTCGCCAAATCTCTGTAGCACTAAAGGTACCTTTAAGGTGGCTTTAGTGCTACAGAGATTTGGCGATTTGAATATTTGAAGAATGATCCTATTAGTTAAAGTGATCACGTGACACCGTCGAGAAACGTCAAAATCACCGAATCTCCGATCTCACAAAAGTTGGTTCAAGTTCAACTTTTCTGGCTATTTTAAGATCGGAGCATGCGTGTTTGTTCAGAAAAGCACGTGATTTGTTTGTTTTGTTATAACCTTAACCTTACCTTTTCGTGTAGTTCGCCGTTATATATTTTGCGTTTTGCCTATTAAACATATTGGAAATGAATATCAATTCATTTTTTCAGTTCGTAATTCAAAACCTAAACTTAACATCCAGCAACCCAAAACAATAACAAATGTCATCTGTCAAACTATTTTCTCCAAATACCTGAATCAGAAAATACCCTAGATGATTAAAAGCAAAAATATTTAATTCCCCAAATATCCAAATTGCTAAATCTCCATAGCACTAAAGGTACCTTTAATGGTTCAACACAGTTTCGTTTCTATTTACACGTGTACTGTGGAAAAGCTGACAGCAACGGGAGCACCGATATAACCCTATAAACTAGTAGCATAAGACTATTTACCGCGAGTAACCTGCTTACTAATAGTAAGCCAATAGTAAAATATTACTATTTCCGCGACAAATAGTTAGTGTAATGATTTGAGGGGAACAGTAATGACGTTATTTATGACGTCACTCAATAGTATGCTTTTAACATACACAAACATGCTAAACTCGCCAACATCAGTTAAGCCATATTCTCATTCACTTAACGTAACATAAATTAACGTAACCTAAGACAAATTAACCTAACAAAAAAGTTAAAGTTAGACATTTATGATAGCGTTCGAAACGAAAATTATCCCAATTTACTTCTTAACGGCTCATAAAGTGGAAACCAACTTCTGTTACGTGCCAATTTGGCACTAAACATTTTTTAGTTTAGTCTTGCTGTGCGTGAGTTCGCGCCATAAATTCAAAAGACTTGGCGTGTATTTCCGTCACGTCAGAAGTGGGTTGGACGAACTTCGCGCCGATGCGAGTGGCGGGAGAACAAAAGTGGGGAAGTTTCCGGGAGACGCGGAAACGTGGCTTTTGCCTTGGAACTTCGAGTGCAGTGGTCGTGCCTGGTATCGTATCGTATCGTATCTTTATCTTATTATGTAGATTTCCTTGCCTTGATTATTTGTTCCTATAAACCTGATCCTGCTGTTCTCTACATATAGGAAAAAAGACGCAATTTGGAAGGCAACCTGGGAGCAGCCCACACCCCACAAATAGCTAGCCGGAGCAGCCACAATCTTTAAATAATTCGGAAGGGGGCTCCTAGCAACCCTGAAGGAAGCTGGACCTATTCATGTGAGTATTCAATTTTTACGAACTGTTTGGGAATTTGATATATATTCCGTCAGTTACGCGTTTAAATTTGCATATTGTGTGTTGTCATTGACAGATGGGCGTGCTAAAATCTGTATAAAGATTAGTGTTACCAATTGCAGTTGCGTCACTCATACCGCGCTTGCGGGATTGTAATTCGAACTTTTTAAATGTAAGACTTCAACTTAACGAGGTTCTTAATTTCCGTATTCTTAATTCCGCCAATCCCTGATATCTAGAAACGGCATAGCTATATAGATTGTGCCCCTTGTTTAAATTAAACTGGTAATTACCGCCTCAAATAATTTACTTAATCTTATTAGGCGAATGTTATAATTCATTTAGTAAATTTAAACACAGAGAACATGATTTAAATTTGTAATACGGTATATAATTCTAGTTTCCAGCATTTATTATGGATGATGGAAAACTTATAGATTTGGTACATAGCTAACCCTATTTATCATTAAGAAAAGATCAGACTTTAAGGACGCTTCCAAAAAGCGAAATTCCTAGATTGAAATTTCGAAATTAATAAATAAAACTGAAAAATAATGTAATTAATACAACTATTTGGTTATAAGGAAAAATATTTATAGGTTTATTGATTATATAAGAAAAAAATAACGTGGTTATTATTACGCTAAGGTGGCAGTTTGACAAAGTACGCATGCGTAGCAATCCAATAATAAACCACTTTAAGTTGTTTTGAACGCAGGAATCATATATTAGTTTGTGTTACGTTAAGTGAATGAGAACAAGGCCTTACTCTTGTGTTAGTAAATCACCGGGAAAAATACAAAATCCTAGTTAGAAATTGAGGTTAAGTCAGAGAATTGTTATCTGCGAGCCTTCCACAATCCAAATAAGGATTTAATTTTCAGCTGCTGTAGATCTTAAAAGTGCCATTAATTACATATGTTGATTACAATTAATAATTAAATCAGCTGTAACTTGTGACATTCCATTTAAGGTTAGAAGTTTGTTTACAGTGTTTACACAGACAACATACCTCTTGCCTGTATTTGTTTAACAGCCAAACATTCAATTATTCGCAAGTTACCACTGGCTAGACCTTAAAACGAACAGCTGTTTGAGTGAGGGTCGAAAAGGAATAAATTGTAGTTACTATTATCCCCCACTCCGGTAGTAACTCAACTTACAATTAGTAACTCACGGCAAATAGCCTATAGTATGTTTGTTGTGGTTTGTTTTGTATTTTTCTTAATCTTCTTTGGGAATTAAACCACTCAGAGTTGTTAAAATCGTCTTTACGTTTCGATCAGTGACACAAATTGTGTCATAAATGTCAAACTTGAAATTTTTTATTATTTTGACGATCCTAGGTCATGAATCAAAACCTAAATAAAAACGATTTTAACAACTTTGAGTTGTTTAAGATTAAGAAAAATAATAGCATAGAATTCGATAAAAATCTAAGCTACCATCACGCTCATTCGTCGAATCTCGAAATGCTACTAGCATTGATCGTTATCCCTAAGCTAACGTGAGACTTAATGGAATATTTTAAAGGTTGCATTGTGCTGTAAATAATCTGAATAAAAAATATTTTAAATGACAAAATTAAATATTCCATCAGTAATGTTTTATAAACAATATGACACCATTTGATTTATGTAGTTTTTCTGAAATTCGAGTCTAAAGTGTAGTTTTCCACATACATTAAAAAAAATTGTACTCGTTCTCATATACGGTAATGGAATGATGTGCCTGCTGTAGCTATGCCTGATTGTTCTAATGTCGGTACGTGTAGGTATTCTATTGCAGATCGTATGAATATGCCTGTAGCGCTTTCCCACGTTTTTTACTATTGCGCAATTGTTTAATATAACGTATAATTACGCGGCAAATTACGCGCCATTTGTATCAAATACCAAACACGTTTAAAAGTGATGCAATGGTCAAATTTTAAGCACAATATAAGTAAAACGGTGACCCACTTGTATTTTTAACGTCTCAGGATTCTTGTTGTTTTTGTGGGTAGGCTACGCCATTGCTGAATCAAATTTCCAATCCGTCCATCCTAAACTTTATGCTCCTAGAGGAATGATAGGAACAACCAGGTATGAGGAACACAAAGGTAAAGATAAGAAACCTACATCTTAAAATGAGAAAAGACACACACACAACACCGGCAGATGTTTTTGGCTTCAGGTCTCGTCGCTTAATGGCGTCCTTTCACACACTCCGTACCTGCGCATTCTTTTGCGCAAACGCAACTGTCCGAAATGACGGAAATTGACAAGTTTATTAAAAAATATTCGCGGGAATTTATTTACACATTATAAGAAGGTACATTGCCAAATTTGGAATGTAACATGCTTTCATTAGTACATGTTGCAGAGTCTTTATACATCCTAAGAAACTTTATTCATATATCATTGTTCATATACGTGCCCTGAACTAAATTCTCAGTAAAATATGTTACGTGCAATTTGCACTTAAACATTGTTATTAGTTTAGTTTTGATGTATGGAAGTTTCGCGCCATAATTTCAGAAGACGCAGTGCGCGGGAATTTTGAATAGACTAGGCGTGTGCTTCCGATACGTCATAGTGAGTTTGCGCAGATGGCGTGACCCTAGAGGGGTAGGCGAATAACTTCGTGCCGATGTAAAAAAGACAAAGGAGTGGGGAAGTTTCCGGTTCTCTCTCTATAACGTGGCTTTTTGCCTGGTATCTATGAGTGGAGTGGTCGTTTCTTAGGTATCGTATCGTAGCTTTACCTATGTAGATTTCCTTTGCTTGATTATCTTTTGTTTGTCTACCCTTACCATTTTCCTGCCCTTTTCCTACATAGGTAGGCGACAATCTGAGAGCCACCTAGGCGTCCAGATCTCCACGACTCTGGAGGAAGACCTCATGACTGCCGCAGCTGGCCGGAGCTGATCCGAACGCTTTTGTAGAGCGTCGGCGTATCATCTCTAATCCCTCCGGGAGGAGCCCGGATGGACTAGGTTGGAGGCCTACCCTAGCGCAACTTTGCGGGAATCTGGACCTATTATGTGAGTACTTCATAGTTTATATTGTTCGCTTTTATCTTTGCCTTAAACTTAATATGTAAATTTCCGAAGTATTGCGTAATATTGGGGACGTCATTGGTAGATGACCGCGCCCAAATCTGTATAAGATTAGCGCTGCCAACCACCGATGGTGTCTAGTAAACCTTGCTCCCGGTGTTGTATTTATCGAACTTTTTTAAATGTAACTACGGTTGTAAATGTAAGAAATACCATTTAGCAATATACAAAGTAGGCTGCGGCTTTACTACTCAGATTTCTAGTTAATGAAGAGGACGTAGGCTAACTGGTCCTAATCTGTGATCAAGCCAACATCCTCATAAAATGAGATTAACTCACAGTAAGACGGGCTGTCAGTTGCTATATAAGGAGAAAAAAGGTCACCAAGGGACAGTTAGCAGTGCAAGTAATTAAGAACAACTGTTTATAGTTTAAGTGCTGGAGTCCGCAATGTAAGTTTAATTCTTTAATCTTGATCTTGCTTATTGTGCATAATTATGTCGATTGGTTTATGATACTTTACAAATATGTCTTACATTATTGTTTCAATAAACTGTGCTTCTGTTGTCCTTCAACTGTAACCATTTTTTCCATCGGTCTCAACCTTGAGATGTTCTTTAAAGCAAGTCACAGTCTCCCGCTGCAAACGCGAGTACTCAGTAGAACTCAAGTAGTACCAAACCTTACTGTGACAATACAATAGTTCATAGTGTGATGAGAATTCTGAACATACTGTCCAATTTGTTATTGACGTAGATTGACAAGTTTATTACATAGAATATAATTAACAAAAATCAATTACCTTATAAGAATGGACCCGGTTATACGTGCATAAATACAGGTCAACATAGATCGGACGTGCGTTTACTACTACTTGCTTTTCTAACATACCTAAAAGTATATATTCTATCCTTTATCTAATTCTCGCCAATAGAAATATTACTTAAAGATGGAGGTAATTTTGAAATCATCGGTATCTACTTCGGCCAACATATACATAAAAGTCATAATATAATCTCACTTTGTTTTGTACTATATGCGTAATGTCTGATAATAAATCACATACGCCCATAGTGGGGACCTGTTAACAATGATAGAGCAAATGCGTGTGTTAAATACACCATCCGATAATGGCACGTATACGTTATACCAGTTATATATATTGTAACTTGGTTCATTCTTATAACGTCCTTGATGAAAATAAAAATATAACCTTAGTAGTTGAAGTTAACCTTATTCTAATTTTGTCAAATAAGAAAATAATTATATGCAACTATTAGTCTTTTTTTCATTAGATATATACAGAGTTGTAAAAAATTAATTTGTTTTGAAAACAGTAATCAGTTTGTTCATTAGGATTGTTAAACTTATTTTTAAAAAATACGTTTTATTATGTCAAATGTAAACTCAATATTTAAAACTATATTACTATAAAAAAGAAAAACATAAACTATACTGTTCACGAATTAGATTAAGATATCAAATGTGCGCGCTTAAAACGTATAATAGATATTTTGTAACTTTCTGCAGAATTTATTAAGCTGTAAATCAATTAAAAGCATTGTGGTCTCCTAAGTAAATATTATTTAATAATGGTTTAAAGCTATGTTAAAATTGTTAGTTTAACGAATAATAATTTTGATAAGTAATAAGTAGGAATACATTAATTGGCATAATTTAAGTATTGCTTTAGCGTCTTATATGAAATATGTAAGAATTTATTTGCATTATTAGATGTTACATACTAAACTCTGCGTAATACGTATTAATTAATCAGTTATTGTAGTTTTACACTTATGAGAATATTCTATTACTTAAGCTGAATTTTGAACTATGTTTTTTATTAATAAACGTATTTTATCATCTTCTACAAATTCATTGTAAGATTTACAAAATATGTTTTATTTTAGAAGTTAATGTTCGTTTAATATCCATTTTGTTTTTCAAACAGGTTCGGTTTATTTTGATAATTTCATATAACCATTTCTTTTAAATTTTGTCCATGTATAATAAGTATTTTGTATTCTTATATTATAAATGCACCTTTAACGACCGGTTAGATATTATAGGATGACATTTGAATATTTATCTAACCTAGAATTTGAATTATTAACATATGCTAACCTATATGAATGTATTTTTTCCCATTAAAAATAGTATTTATTACACAGAGTACACATTTATTATGAAATTTAGTACATAACTACTTAATCAAAATCCAATGTCTGGAAATTTGACCAAACTAAAAGCTTTTAAAGTAGCAGGCACACAAGTTATTCAAAGTTATTTAAGTTTAGGCGCTTCGGTGGCACCCAAGTACATTAACAAATTAAAAAATGACATTCTTTATAAAAAATTGAAGGATTTAAACGTCTTCTACACAAGAATTTTAAGACTCGATGAAGTTCAAGCTTATCAAGATAGGGTGGTGATGTTGCAGGTGAAGTAGCTGTAATGTGAGCAGAAAAACCCTTTAAAATAACATTAGGAAAAACTTTTAGGTGTACAAGAAAAGCGCAGAAATATTGGACAGCAGTTAACAGAAACACGTAAAAAATCTACAGAACTTCAAGACCAGATTCATAAAGTTAAACGAAATGATGATTTGCAAAGGTTTTTAGATCTAATGCGAGAAGAAACTGAGGTATTCAAAACATATAAATATAGCCTTTATAATTATCATTAAACAGATTTTAAAATTCGAAAGGGACATTAATGCCAACTTTATGGAATGCGATCGTGAAGAAAGGGAAGTTTTCACAGCCTTTACAAATGCTGTACGAGATTCTCATGAAAAGCAACGTGCGCAGTTAGAATATACTAAATATTTCGGACTTATTTTAAGTATATTAGGTTCATTTTTGACTTTTTGTTACTCTGGTCTAAGAAAGCAGGACCTGAAGAATTATATAGAGCAAAATTTAGCTTTACATTATAAAACACCACAACCTTTTATTGAGCAGTTACTTAATAGTAATGAAAAACAAGTAGATAAAGTTAAAGCTATTGTTAATGTAGAGACTAGTGCAATTTTAAAAAGTATTGAAAATAATTATAATGCAATTATTCAAACGTTAGATCAATCTGATTTTAGAGAAATGAAGAACAGTAATAAAGCTTTGATGTTATTGGGAAATAACAAAGATAGAAATGTAACAAATATTGTTTCCGAACCAAATAAGGTTATATTGTATGGCTGTATTGCTGTTACGGGATTTGTTATACTAAGCAAACTTTTTGGTTAATAAAGCCTATGAAATTTTGTTGTATATTTCACTCTGCAAAACGAATTCACAGTATTCTCTATTTTCATGTCTCCATCTGTCGTAACATCACTTAACGTTTACTAATTCAGTTTAAAATTGCCAAAAATATTAACAATTTTTTAAAAGTGTTCTTCCCATGTATTTGTTTTTCATGATTCAAAGTGCAAACAAGTCTATTCTTATTTTTAGGGTTCCATACCTTATAAGGTATAATGGAACCTTTATAAGATCACTCTCGTGTCCATCTGTCACAGAGGCTTTTCTCGAAAACTATGTAACGTAGGAATTTGAAATTTGGCACAATGCTAGGTCTTTATGGCGCCCACATATATTGATAGTCAGCAAATATAAAAAAAATTTTTAGATTTAAATGGTGGGGGTTATTTTGGTCAAAAGAAAAAAAGTTTTAATAAATATATCGTGTGAGGTATCATTTGAAAGAGGATTCTAAAACGCTTCTAAAAATTTTTTTTTTATAATTTTTGGTCCAGTAGTCTTCATGGTATAGCTCAAAATGTGGAAAAATGACCCCCCACCCCCTGTTTTCCTACATTTCCAAAGCTAAAATTTTGATTTTAATAGGGATAGTAGCTATTGAGTCATAGATTATCAGAAAACTGCAGGTTTTTTTGACAGTGTAATAGTTGCTGGGAAAATTTTTTTAAACACGGTAATAGACAACGTATTTACTAATGTACCAGTACAATGTGGGACAATGTATTCATTTTTCAGTTATCACAATCAAATTTAGATAAGATTTAAATATACATAAAAACAGCTTAATTTGGTTTATTGATTGCTCACTGTAGTATTGGTACGGAACCCTAATAGTGCACGCTCGACTCGCTCTTGGTTAACTTTTATTAAATTTAGGTTAACCCATATAAAATTGCTAGATGTACTGTATGAGCATCCAACACATTTTTCCAGAACTTTAACATGTCCTTTATGTTTTTGCTACAAGGTGTCAACAATAGAATTTGAGGGTTTTAAGGAAAATTTTTTTATTAAAACACAAAGGATGGCAAGTAAGTAAATGCATGTGTTCAAAGGCAATATTATTAAGCATTTTACAATTTAGTACATGTCTAAATTAAAGAATGTTTCATATGTAAAACCAGTGGCATAACTAAGGCCCTCCCCCGTAGATGGTCTTGGACGAGGAGAGTGGCAGTGATCACCGTTATATCCTATTGGAGGCTCGTAGTAAAAACAAACCTAAAGAAAGATGGGTATATGGGTCTACGAACAACACGCAACGGCATAAGGTCTTCAAAAAACAAATTGGCAAAAAGACAACAGAGATTGTGCGATAAGCTGTACGGAAAATCCCAGGCTAGCATTCAAAATGTCTACACCCACGGTTAAGGCTAGATGGGACAAAGGATTACCTTACTGGTGGTCAGAGGAAGTCCAAAATTTGATCAATGAAGCACGGAAAAAACGCAGGAACTACTAATATGATAGGCGAGAGAAAATAATATGTAAAGAGGAATATAAGCAGGCCAAGAAGGCAATTAATTATTATATCAAAAAGAGAAAAGCGGAAATGTGGACTGAATTATGACAATAAGTTAGAATCTGATATCTTTGGGGATGCATACCAAATCATTAGAAATCAACTAAAGCCAATAATGTCCCAAGTACATATGTCCATTGGAAATAAGATGGATGCGGCTAAGAGGTTATTTATCGAAAAACATGAGGAGTTGAACTGGGAAGTAGAAGAGCTCTTTACCATTCCAGAACTTGAAAAAGCGATCAAGAAAATTAAAACTGGTAAAGCCCCAGGGCCAGATGGCTTGACGCTGGGCATAGTTAAGGTCCTGATGACGTTCTTCTTAATCTTTTTTGCGATTCATGACCTAGGTCATGGATTGAAACGTAAATAAAGATGATTTTAAAAACTATGAGTGGTTTAATTACCAAAGAAGATTAAGAAGAATGCTTAACAAACCACAATAAACATACAGGAAGTATGTCCTGATGACGGCCGAAAACAATTACTTCTTAAATATATTTAATTATTACCTACAGCTGAACTGTTTCCCAGAAACATGGAAGAGAGCAAAACTGACGCTTCTTGAAAAGCCATGGAAAACTAGGGATGATGAACCGAAATATAGACCCATTTGCCTGCTAGACATTTTTGCTAAAACGTGCGAAAACCTCATTAACCACAGGGTCCAAAATTATATCGAAGACAATGGAAGCCTCATCGAAAACCAATTCGGCTTTAGGAAAAGAAGATCCACGGTACTAGCGATTAACCAAGTGCTAGACAAAATCGAATTTAACAACAACAATGGCAAAAAGTGGAATGCCCTAATCCTCGTAAATGTTCAGAATGCATTCAATACGGCGTCCTGGGAACTAATTATAGAAAAAATGATAAACCATAATGTTCTGAAGCATTTTACAAACATTATCAAATCATAGCTAGAAAACAGAAAAATTGTAATCGTTAAAGACAGAAATGCAATTGGGGGGAGGTGTCCCACAGGGATCCGTATTAGGCCCGATACTATGGAACATCTTATACGATGACAGTATGAAAATAGGGGTCTAGGAAGGTGTACAACTGGTTTGTTACACCGACGACCTAGCGATTGTAGCTGGAGCTAGCACAGATATGGGCTTAAGATACGTGGTGAATGAAACAATGAATACTGTCATAAAATGGATGGGCCAACATAGACTTGTAATTCCCTGGAGAAAACAGTAAGCAGTAATTTTCAGTCGTAGTGGGAAAGTGAAGAAACTTCGGTTGAACATAGATGGGCATAATATCAAACCATCACTAACTGCTGACTATCTGGGTGTCAGAATAGACTACCAACTAACTTTCTTAGGGCATATCAGCAAGGCATTTATAAAAGCAAAAAATACCATGATTACGCTGAGCAAGATCCTGCCTAATATAGGTGAACCAACCCTACATAGATGCAAAGTGCTATATACCACGGTCATATCTACAGTGTTGTACGCAGCTCCAATATGGGCACCTGCACTTAGAATTAAAAAATGCGTCAATGAATTGTACCAAATGCAGAGAATCATACTGCCCTCTTAAGCCAAGAAGCGGTAACTGCATTTTTATCGGATTTTAACATATAGCCATTTTGTGAATCTGTGGTATAGAATGCGTCTATTACTACGACTTTACAGCGGTAACTATACGTTAAACTACTTAAAACTTCAATTATTTTTAGCGGTAACTACAACTATAGATAAATATTCAACAACATCCTAAAGCGTCTAGTAGTAACTAGCATACACTAAAGCGATAGAGAGGTATCTATAGCAGTTACTGCTAACTTACATTAGCAAAATGTACTTACTGCATAAATACCTAAGCATTGTGTATTTACGTTTCAGACACCCTATTTGCAGCAATTTGGCACGAAACTATCAGAGGTCATAAAAAGGAAGAAATAATTAGCGCCTTTTACAAGTTTTTCTTAGAGCAGAGAGACCAAAACAAAATAGTGCTGTGGGTAGATAATTGTGCCGCTCAAAACAAGAACTGGGCATTTCTGTGTTTTCTTGTTTATATTGTAAATTCAACAAATATTAATGCTGAAGAAATAATTATTAACTTTTTTGAGCCAGGGCACACATTTATGTCCGCGGATTCATTTCATCACCAAGTGAAGCAATCCATGAAGAAGTTGAACAAAATCTACCATTTCAACGATTTTAAAAAAGTGGTTTCAAATGCCAATTTTTCCAGAGTAACTGTGCTAGACACGGAATTGAACGACTTTTTTGACTGAAAAGATGTCAGTTCAAAATTTAAACTAAGGAATAATAAAGTTTATTTGCATGTAATCGTTCAGATTCTGCACAACGAAGTAAAATGAGTCTATTATACAAGAACGACTATAAGGGACCACTGTTACCACTAAACTTTCTTAATGCTAAAGTTATGAAAAGTACAATTTCAATGTCTAATCGGCACGTTCAATGCAAAAGTATTTCTCGTGAGTGACGAGATGGTAATATTAATTTAATTAAAGGACACAACAACATAATCTCAACCAATAGACTTCCATTTTGGGAGAACATCCCTGTTGCAGTAGATTCTGATGAAGAAAATGATTTATAGAATATTCCAAACAGTGCACATTGAATTGTGTCTTATTTTACTAAATTTAGTATACTCTATTTTATTTTTCCTGAACTTTTATCAAAAAGCAATTTTTTTCTGTTACTTGATGTATTTATGCTAATAGACTTTTTAATAATAAACCAGGTTTCCACAGTCGTCTTAAATCTTTGTTTATAATAATAATAATGAATAATAATTGATACCTCATTACTTTTAAAAAGATATGCCAAATTGCCTTAGTATTATAACTAAAAACATTAGTCGAAATAGCAATATCTACAATCTAGTTAAGAAATAAGTAATTATTTAAATGTATCATAAAGGCATTAAAATACTACATACACATACAGCAACTATAGCAATTTTATATAATTATGTCAATAAATACAGTTGGCAGGTCCAAAAACTTAAAACATCAATTTTCTTAAAACAGTTCTCAAGTCAGTTACCGTTTCTGAGCTTAGCAGGGCAGCATAGGGATCCGCATATGCTGTGCATACAGAACTGTCTCATCAGAAGCCATATTTGTAGTAGCAAGCACATGCCCAATAGACCTGAAAATAGTGGAAAGAAAAGAGATGTACATAGAAATGAAAAAGACCCCCACGACATAAAAAAGGCCCTGCTACAAAGTATAGCCGAAGATACGATAAGCGCATGGCAGGATAGATTGGACAAAAGTAACAAGGTCAGATGGACCCATACCCTAATTCCAAATATAAAATCATGGATAAACAGAAAACACGGACAGATAGATTTTTATACAACCCAAGTGCTGACCGGACATGGGCGTTTCGCGAAGTACTTATGCAGATTTAAGAAGATAGACTCACCTAGGTGCCAGTATTGCAGAGACCTCGAAGATGACGCAGGACACACGCTGTTTATATGCGATAAATGGACACGGAAAAGAACGGCCCTAGAGACACTTATACAAGAAAAACTAATACCTGAACGCATGGTAAAAATAATGCTTAGAAACGAGGATAGCTGGAAAAATATCACAGCCCACATAAGGGATATTATCAAACAAAAAGAAACAGATGATAGAGATAGAGCGTAATAGATGAAAAGACACACATGCGACAACAATGCCCCTCGAGTCTCCTTGCAGTAGATGCCTTAGTTGGTGGTTCCTAGGAAACTCTGTCACCAGAGGGAAGGGGGAAAGGAGTTTAGTGCGGTGACCCTGAAACAACACCAGTTCAGGGAAGTCCCACACTCATCTGGCAATTAATGCTCTAGTAGCCAGCGGGGCGGGGGAGAGGCTGTAATGCTTCTCTTAAACCCAAGGAAAAAAACAAAATTTGAGGGTTTTAAAAAAAATTTTTTATTAAAAAACAAAGGATGGCAAGTAAGTAAATGCATGTGTTCAAAGGCAATATTATTAAGCATTTTACAATTTAGTGCATGTCTAAATTAAAGCATGTTTTAGATGTAAAACCAGTGACGTAATTAAGGCTCCCGTAGATCCCGCAATGGGGGGCCCCAAACATTAAAGGGCCCCGGTCCGGCCCCAGCATCGTGAAATAAACGATGTCGAATTCGTTTAAGGATTATTAAACAGAAACAAGGACCCCAGTGTTTCATCTACAAAACAAATCAGGATTCTTATTTATATAGAACAACTTGGTTGTCTCATCTGTTTAAGTTTCTATTCATAATGTCAAATCAATGGACAAGAACGTGTTGTTTTACACTGGAACAATGGTGACTGTTTCTGTTTTTGTTGAAAACCAGCTAGCTGATAAGAGTGTTAGTTGATTTTCTAAACCTATACAACCTACTTAAGATGTGAAAATCGAAAAAATAATCATTTCTTAAGATTATAACAAGAAAAGCTGAGGAGTTTTTTTAATATTATAGCAGTATTAAGTATAGAACAGGAACATACACAAAAAACGAAGTTGGAAAGTTTAGTCGATAAGTTTCTTTTGTTAAAATTTAGGCGATTTGGTATGACTAAATAAAAAAATTTTATATGTATATAACTGCCAAGGACTGCGATTTCTTTTTCCTTCATATATTTACTTTATTTTAGATTATATACCCCTTGTTATTTTCGCAGAGAGGCCCCTCATTCCTCAACTATGCCACTGTGTGAAATACAATCATTTATTCGAAAAAAATTAGCTAATACAGGTGGCTTTTTAACCTTTGAGTGAGGTTATAGTGAAGTGCAGCATGTGCTCTCAAATTTTGCTAAATTTTATTATACATCGGTAATAATTAATAGGAAGTTTATGTTTAAATGAAATCTATATAATGCAAAGTAGTGTAGAAAGTGTTTACAAGGAAAATAAATATGTCTTAAAAAAGTTATTTTCATATGAAAACCTTAACCTCAAAATAGTGCAATTGTAAAATTACGAACATGATTTGTTGTTTCAAATGTAGCAGAAATGTGGATAAAAAACTGGTTGAAGAGTGTTCCTGTTCCTATTGCTGTACTGAATGATATAAGTGATGAAAATCGTGATCATCAGAATGATGCAGGACAAGGTTATCCACGTTCTTTTGTTGGTAGATATAGAGGAAGAGGACATGGTAGAGGAAGGGGTTATTTTAACAGAATATATAGGCCTGCACCTATTTTAGATTATGTTGATCCATCTGATTCTATTTGGATGAATAACCTTGGATTCGATATCTCTACTGCTGGAGTATCATACACAGATTTTCATAAATCTAGTTTTCCATTGTTGCACTTAATTAAGAATCAAATTGAGTATTACTTTAGTGAGAAAAACTTATTGAATGATCATTATTTACGAAAGCAAATGGATGAACAGGGTTACATACCAATCACTATAATTGCTTCATTTCGATGTGTTCAGGAATTAACGAATAACATTTTTCTTGTTATTCAAGCTAGTGAATCTTCAGATAAATTGGAATATTGTTCTTCAACAGTTAAGGTCCATGATTTATGTCAAAACATTTGTCACTCAAATGGCCAATCTTACATTAATAGAGAAGATACCATCGACAGAAATACATCCTTATTTAATGACTGCAAGAAAATACATAATGTCTATGGAGATTTTGATATATACAAAGATGAAAAAACAGATGAAGAACATTATATAAACGATACGTATAGAAATACTATAGTGCCAAAATATCAACGTGAAAAAACTGATTACTCCGTGCAATCTTGTTTAAACCAATTTACTGCATGTGAGTTACTTACCGGAAATAATAAAATAGTCTATGATTGGTGCACAAAAAGACAAGTTGGACCTGATAAAAAAAATGTTTATACCAATGCCATTAAGCAAATTTTAATCAACATTCCACCTCCTGTATTGATTTTACATTTAAAAAGATTTCAAACCCTAAGATTTCGGTCAACAAAATTGAATGACCCAGTATCGTTCCCTATATTACTGGATTTAACACCATTTTGCTTAAAAGAATGTCAAAACCTTCAAGGGCTGAACTTTAATCAATCCAAAGTATTATACACATTATACGGAGTTATACAGCATAACGGTTCTATTCATCATGGACACTATGTCGCATATGTAAAAGTAAGAACGACGTTAGATAACGACAGTCACCGTTGACAATTCCTACCTAAAATAAAAACATTTATTGTTTTCACAACGCAAAACCACAAAAGTAATACTGACATTTCAATGGGAAAATGGTATTATATTAATGACTCAAATATTTCAGAAGTGCCTGAAAAAAAGTCCTTGAGACACAGGCATATTTATTATTCTATGAACGAATATTGTAATGTTTTTACTTTAACTAATTGTATATGTATGTAATATTAATGAATAAAATTTAGTTATACAAGAATATACATATTTTTTTTACCAAAATGGTGCTTCAAATATACTTTAAACTGATTTGTTCTCGTAATTTTGAAAATTATTTCCAATTGGTCTATATCATTTCAGTTGTCCATTTGTGTTCATCATCATTAGGTCTTCAGTACTACAACTGACTGGACACGCCTCCATCGTTTTCTATTCTGAGCTAACGTAAACATTTCTATGATATTTTCACAGCCTACATCTTTCACTATCTGTGTGCAATAGTCTAATCTAAGTCTACCTCTCCTTTTTCTTTTCTCTGCTTCTAATATATGTTCATACTATTTTTCACATATTTATTTCTTCCCATACCGTTTATAGTATCTCTGTGTTCTTAACTTTGTCCATTTATGATGTCTTCATCATACAACTGCAGCACCGCATTTCAAAGGTTTCCGTCTGCTTCTCCTACTCCAAGTTTCACAGCCGTGCAGGGCTGTGCTCCACATGTTTTTAGCAATCCTGTGTTGTTTTTATGTTTGTTGTCTTCGAACATAACGTTCACTTTTTCTTGTTAAATACAACATGGCTTGTGATAATCTTTGTTTTATATCTTTTGCAGTTTTCCCATTTTGCATTATTTGACTACCTAGGGAGCACACATAATTAACCTCTTGTAAGTTCTTGTTTACTATTTGTATTCCGGTTTTTGACTTACTTACCCCCTCCTATACATGATATTTTAGTTTTATTTTTGTTAATTTTCATACTGTACCTCTCAGTACTGTTTCCATTTCATTAATGTTACGTTTTATATTAACGTTTTATAACAGTTACGTTTTATAACAATATTTATTTGACAGACATTAATAACAGCCGTACTATTGTAACATAGACCAAATACTTTATTAAGTGTACTTTTAGAACTTGTTCATAACGAATTATATTATAACTAAAAACATATGTTAAAATTGACATCTTTCAATACATTAAAACATCAAGTCCTCTATGTATAAATAAGGACTACAATACATGACACGCCTTTTCTTAAGAAATAGCATTATTACACAAATAATATTATAAATCTAGTTTAACTGGCGCTCTCACAACACTACCACTTTTAGTAACAATCGTATGTGCAGTAAGATTTATCGGAGATCCGTGTTCCTGAAACGAATTGGAATCCTGAATTAAGGTATTGGTTTCACCGGCAGGAATTACTTTTTTGTTTTCTGAAATTGATATTTCTACTGAGTTATCATTTCTTTGATTACTTGAATAACGTGGTGTGGTGGAAAGTTGAAGAAATCTTAAATGTTGACAATTTTTTCGATATTGTCCATGTTCAACCTCAACCAAGTAATCTCGCTCTCCACATTGTTTTGTAATGATACCAGGCTTCCAGTCTCTTTTGTTATTTTGCATTAATATGCGTTGTCCCAGTTTAAGTTTAGAAAGATCCTTCACACCTCTGTACGTTGCTTGTTTATGTTGTCTTGCTTGTAATTTACTTTTGATGCCTTTTGTGCTGTACGTGGGCTTTAATTGCTGTTTTACTACAGGAATTGAAGTTCTAATCATAGCCAGTACACAAGGAAAAGGTAAGTCATCTTTAGGCATAGCATTGTACTGTAAGACTGCTAAGAACGGGTCCTCATTGTTTTGATAGGCTTTGGTGAGAAGATCTTTGACTGTCTGAATGGCTCTTTCAATCATTTCATTTGATCTAGGATATATAGGGCTTAAAGTTTTTAAGGTAATATCGTATCTTTTTGCAAATTTTTCAAACTCGTAGGAATTGAATGGTGGACCATTGTCTGAAAATAATTGTTGAGGTATGCCATGAGTTTGAAATACATTTTTAAGTACAGATATCACTGTTTCTGCAATTTTATTGTGTATTTTGTTACCTACTGTTAGTTTGCTGTAGTAGTCAACCATAACTAGAAAATGATTTTGGCCACGCAATTTGAAATCTAGATTTACCTTTTGTCATTCAGGAAGGTCATGTGGAATCAATGGTTCCCGAGGGTTTGATGAAGAGTAATGCGACATGTTATACAGCTAAGAATACGTTTTTCTATTGCTTATGTGATTCCAGGCCAATAGATGGATATATGAGCTAATTTTTTACAGGAAACTATGCCTTGATGTGACTGATGTAACAAAGTAAGAAATTCATCCTGAAGTGAAGTTGGTATTATCATTCTTTTTTGATAAAATAAAACTCCTTTCTATAGATAAATATAATTTCTTACCAAAATGGCTTTACAGAAGGAGGAACGTTTGATTTTTGGTTAGGCCATCCATTCATGACGTAAAATTTTACTTTTTGTTAAGCAGGATCTTCCTCGATTGCTCTCAGTAACCGTTTCTCATTATCCGGTGTTGTAGATATTATTGAATATACACGTAAATACATGTTTAAATAATTAGCATTTAATGTGTCACGAGTTGGATTGCGACTTAACGTATCAGGAACCTGCAAAAGTTTTCCTGGGACATATGTTATTACAAACTCATATCTTAGTAGACGAAGAACTAACCGTTGTATTCTAGGGGAAGGCTCATCTAAGGATTTCTTTAATATGCCCAATAATGAAGGATGGTCAGCTTCAACTTTGAATTTATTACCGAACATATAATAGTGAAAGCGTTCACAGCCACAAACTATGGCGAGAAGCTCTTTTTCAATACGGTTGTATTGTTGTTGAGTTTCTGTTAATGATACAGACGCATATTCAACAGGGCAACCATCTTGATTGATCACCGCCCCCAATCCATAGGGACTAGCATCAACAGAAATCACTGTATCTTTTTCAGGATTAAAAAATGACAATACTGGCATTGTGTTGACTAATTGTTTTAATTTATCACAACATTTTTCTTCATTAGCAGACCATTGCCCTGTATTGTTAAAACTTAGTAATTTTCTAAAAGGTGCAGTTTTTGTCGAGAGGTTTGGAATATATTTAGCTAGGTATGTAATCATTCCGATAAACTTCTGTAGTTCTTTTCTATTGCTAGGGGGGATTCATCTTCTGAATAGCTTATATTTTTTGCCCATCAGGAGCTACGTCTTGTTCATTGATCACATGACCTAGAAATTTTACTTGAGTTAACCCAAACTTAGATTTTTCTAAATTTAATGTCAAGCCTGTTCTTGCAATTCTCTCAAGGACTAAGTTCAAACTTCGATTATGTTCATCAACAGTGTTTCCAAACGAGAGTATCATCAAAATAGGCTATTACTCCATGTAATCCGTCTAGGGTTTCATGGATAAATTTTTGGAATATCTTGGGAGCTGATGAAATTCCGTAAGGAAGGTGAAGATATTTATATCTTCCAAACGGGGTTGCTATGGTACAAAGCTTAGAACTACGTAATGTGGAATTTGCAAGAATTCAGATGATGCATCCGGTAAAGAGAAATATTTTGCACCAGCCAAGTGACTAAAAAGCACGTCCTGAGTGGGTATTACAAAATTTTCACGTATTATAAAAACGTTCAGTACCCTAGGGTCCATACACACTCTGATCTCACCACTTGGCTTTGCAACTACAACAATGGGATTCACCCAATCTGTAGGCTCGCTTATTGGTACTATAATATTTGCAGTAATCATTTCATCAAGCTTTTTTTTTACTTTTACGTTTTAAGGTCAAAGGAATTTTTCTAGCAGCCGAAATGCAAGGTATGGCATTTTCAATTAATGTAATGTTATAGCTCCTGTTCACACAACCAATACTCGAAAACACAGATGAATGTTTTTCCACAATTTCCTGGATGCCACTAGGCATGTATTTTGGAGTTTTTGCTATTATTTCAACAGCATCTGTAGGGTATTCAATAGATTTTTTTTTAACATTAGGATTATTAATTATTTTCAATTCCTTAATAGCACCAAGTTCCAACAATGAACAGGCAGATGTTGAATCCGCAACATAAAACAAAAGACTCTTCTGCATTTGTTTAAAGCTACATTGTAAATTAATTTTACCTAATATTACAATTTTATGACCTGTATATATATGAACATAGTGTAGGAGTTGTTTTGACGAACTCGCTGTTGTCAATACCTAAACTTTTAAAGTCATTCAATATATTAACTTGACTCCCTGTATCTACTTTTAACGTTACAGCTAAATGACCTATTTTAATTGTTTCTAACCACTCTACTGAATTAACAGTTGCATCAGTGATTGTCCAGACAACATGATCGGTTGAATCATATTTGTTACTGGCGAAAACATCTAAATTTTCAAAGTCATAAACATTCAAAGTTTTACAAAATTTCTTGTAGTGACTTTTCAGCTTACATCTACTACAATATCGATTTAAAGCAGGGCACTTACCATCGGAATGTACTAAACCACACCTTGTGCATTTGTTACCTAGTTTGTAGTTATTTCCCTGGCTAGAAGACGTCGCAAATCTACCTTGAGCAGGATTGTTCTTTGTAACTAAAGATTCACCAGTTATGCCTTTATTTTGCTTCCCATGACGTGTTATTGCACTAATAGTAGCTGTTTCCCGAATGATTTCTTTTTGAGTGTTTACACTGCTTTCCATCGAACGACAGATTTGAACCGCCTCATGAAGTTCCAAGTTTTGTACTTGTAATAACTTCTCATGAATTCGTGCATCTCTTATGCCCAGTACAATTCGATTCCTTATCAACACATCTTTTTCTTTAAATTCGCAAGTAGACGACAGTTGTCGTAATGCAGTTATAAACTGATCTACCGTTTCGTTTGAGTTTATTTATTTCCAAAAAGGTACAGTGACTGTGTGTTTGAATGTTAAGATACAAATACAAATTTTTATAAAGCTATCAATTAGCAAAATGTCAACATTTTAATAAATCTTAAAACTAAATATATATGTATATATAAAAACTTAAATTATAAACTTAAAAGAAAAGTACATGTAAGGCACATGGACAAAATTTAGATTTTATAAATTATAACTAGTATAAACCTAGTTAAGGTCACACACAAACTCATCAGAGGTATAGTAGGTTTTGTCTATGAGGAAAAGTTTCAATTGAGTTCTGAATTGCTTATAACTTGTTTGAGCTTTAATTGATTCCGGTAGTGCATTAAATAACTTAATGCCTTTATAAATTAAACTATTCTTAAGGAAAGTACTTTTGCTATAATTAGAAGTGAGACAAATATTCTAATATTATATGAATATTCGGGCTTATGCAATTTAAGACTATTTTTATTCTTAAATATGATAGATGTTAGTTCAAGTATATATAAAGAATGTAGGGTTAAGATATTACACCTTTTGAACAAAGGTTTACAATAGTCTTTAGAATTTGCATCATTCAACAATCTAATCGCCCTCTTCTAAATTCTAAACAAGACCTGGAAGAGTTCATTTGAGCAAGCTCGCCAGAATGCAATAACATAGCGAAGCAGTGTTTCAAAGTAGGCATGATATACCGCTGTTGCTGCTTTTTTTTACCAATATTCAAGTTAACTATCTTTATACAGTAACATACCGATGCAAGTTTATTTCTTAAGAAACCAACATATTGGCACCAATCTAATCTGGAATCTATGAATATACCCAAAAATTTGAAAGAGTCCATGCTTAGTAAATAATCGTTGTTTAATTTAGTATTAAGAGAACAACTGGAATAATTAAATTTAATATAAAAACATTTTTTAAAGTTCAACTTTAGGTAATGGTTTTGAAGCTACATGTCAATTCGTTTTAAATCAGTGTTGATTATAGCATTTAATTCATACGCATTTTTTTTACCCAAATAAATTAATGCCACATCATATGCAAATAAGAAAATTACACCTTCAAGTGCAAGATTGGCCAAATCATTAATATATAATAAAAATAGTATGGGCCCTAGTACCGACCCCTGAGGTAAACCATATTTTATCTGTTGCAATTTAAATACCATGTTACCTACTGTTAACCTTAAGTTTCACTATTTGCCTTCGGTTGATAAGAAACGATTTAAACCAGTTTAAGCAAATACCCCTAACTCCTAGGCATTCCAATACATCAAGAAGTACTGATTGATCAACACAATCAAATGCCTTTGAGATGTCTAGAAATACAGCAATGGTAACACTTTGACTATTTATCGATTCATAGACTCTTGTCGTAAAATTAAACAAAGCATCCATAGTGCCTATACCGGTCCTAAATCCAAATTGGTTCGTACTTAAAATGTCGTACGACTCCATAAAAGTAGGTAATCTTTTTTTTATTAATGTCTCTACAATTTTGGATATGTTTGACAATATAGAGATAGGCCTGTAATTATTTGAATCTGTTGCATCTCCTCTTTTAAAAAGTGGTTTAACTAGGGCTGTTTTAAGACAGTCTAGGAATATCCCCAGAGAGAAAGAGTCATTTATAATAAAAACTAATATTTGCAAAGAATGATCGTTTAAGCTTTTAATTAATTTAATAGATATCTTGTCAAAGCCGACTGATGATTTATTTGCTAAGGATTGGATGACAGTATAAACTTATCTCCAACATCTGTGGCAAATAATGTAAAAGAGTTACAGATTGAATGGGTTTTAGAAATACCAGAATGACATACTGTCAGACTCTTCCTGATAAATAATGCAGCTAATGTAAAGTGTACATTAAATTCATCAACAACGTCAAGAGGCTCCTGTACTAAACTTCCTCCAGCATTTATAATCCAGATCGGTTGTTAGTAGTTGGTCTCTTTTAAAGAATTTAAAGTGTTCGTACACCAAATTATTAATTGGGTTTGAATATGCATCAAACTTTGATAACACAACACTTAACTTAGACTGGTCTTCTTCAGCTGTATATTCAAACGTATTAAATATTTGAATTCTTTCATCGCCCAGAAAATCAAGTAAAATGGCAATTTTAACATTATCTGCTTTTGCTGTTTTTTCACTTGCTAACAAATATAGTTCAAATTTTTGTTTCCATAGCTTCTAGGTATTAGCGATGTCACCTTTAAAGCACATTTCTTCCAGCGCCATGCTTTGGTCCGCTATGTTGCTTTTTGTTCTGTATGCAGGTTTTGACAACGCATTCTAATGCTCAGTATTTACTACTAATTTCAACTGTTATAAATTGCGAGTGTAGCTTTGTATTTTCATTCAGACATTTTTCACACCATAACTGCAATTTTTTCACACGATTTTTACCGCTGCCACCATGTTGCGTTTTATATCAACGTTTTATAACAATATCTATTTGACAGACATTAATAACAGCCGTACTATTGAAATAGACCAAATACTTTATTAAGTGTACTTTTACAACTTGTTCATAATGAATTATATTATAACTAAAACATATGTCAAATTGACATCTTTCAATACATTAAAACATCTATGTATAAGTAATGACTACAATACATGACACATTCCACATGCTTTAATTTATATAAATATCCGAGCAAGAAGCCAGGAACCTTAGCCTTCAAAACACCGAATGGGTTTGTGCTTCCTGCGAACAAGCAACGATAACACAGCAGACCATCAACACACATCCCTACAGTTCCAATACTTCTTCTTGTCCTTTTTGCAGTCAGTCTTTTATGGAAAGGGGCCTTCAAATCCGTATAGGCAAAAAACATAAAGACAAACAAGTTCCGAGCTTAACAATTACAAACAGCCACCAGACTGAGAAACGGACTGATTAACTCTCAAAAAAAAATCCAAAATTAAACTGTTAAAACGAATCCCAAAAGGAGCCATATTCACCACTGCCATAAATTGGCTTCGATCTTGGATTACTGCACCAAAAAGAATAATTTTGAATCTTGGACGACCCTTTTTATGTTTGCCTTTACTTGCCTTTGTGTTCCTCAAAAAATTAAAAAGAAGTCTCTCGTCAAAGCCAATATTAATGGAGACAGTGTAAACTGCTGTTCATAAGATGATTCTTCAACCTCACTAAACAGACGAGTTAACTCAAAGGTCGGAGAAGGAGATATAAACGGAGCAGTCGAGATTCTTTTTTCTAGCGACTTTCTAACGCCTCAAGATATAGGCACATTCAACGAACTTTTAAATAAATACCCTCCACCATCGAAACATCTTAATTTCCCAGAACCACCAAATGACGAGGGGACATTAACAATCACGGAGAGGAAGTCAAACAAGCAATTTTAAGCTTTTTCAATGGCTCAAGTGCTGACATTGACGGTCTCAGAGCTCAACATTTAAAAGATCTGATCTCTCCTGGAAATGGAGATGGAAGTACACGTTTGATAAGATCCCTAACACACTTTTGCAATTTTGTTTTATCCGGGAAAGTGAATGCTGAAATTATTTCTGTTTTTTATGGAGCAAACTTACATGTACTAACAAAAAAAGACAGGAATTCGCCCAATAGCTGTCGGAACCACATTGCGTCGATTAGTTGCAAAATTGGTTTGATTTTTAATAAAGCAGCCAACTGGTGATTATCTACGTCTAACACAACTAGGGTTTGCAACCAAGGGGGGATGTAGGGCAGTCGTTCATGCAACCAGAACTTTCGTGAAGAGTAATCAAACCACCAAGAAAGTAGTTTTAAAGATTGATTTCAGAAACGCTTTCAATTCAATTAACGGTGATTCAATGCTACACGCTGTGAAAGCAATGAGCTCTACCATTTTCACTTTCATTTAGCAAGCCTATTTCTACACTAGTACTCTTTTTTGGTGACTCCGTAATCTCATCCATTTCTGGCTATCAACAGGGGGACCCGGCCGGTCCTTATCTATTCTACATTTCAATTCACCTAATTATAAAAAAAATCGATTTCTGAACTAGTATGTTTCTACCTGGATGACAGCCTGATTGCTGGAGATCCATAGTCTGTACTCAAAAATTTTGAAGTTTTGAAAAGTAACTGCCAGGAAATAGATTTAATCATCATCCGAGCCAAGTGCGAATTATATTTTTGTGGAGATATTGATGAAGATATTTCTGCAAAATTTGATTTAATTTCTTCGGGAATTAAATTAGTTTGGGGGTTATCATTACTTGGGGCCCCTATCACCGACCATTATTTACAACCAGTTTGGGAAAGAAAAATGAAGGAAATTAAGCTTTTATTTTCAAGACTGCTGAAGCTAGACAATTGTCATACCACCTTACTATTTGTTAAGAAATTGCCTTGCCGTACCCAAGATGACTTACCTTCTGAGGACCACACCAATTCGGAATTTTGAAAATTTATTCTCAGTTTTCGATAGTCAAATTCTAGGAACGCTGGAAAAATAATTAATTGCCATTTATTTCCTTCTCAATTTGCATGTGCCTCTCTTCCTGTTCGATTTGGTGAATTAGGAATTTGACAACTGGCCCAGATCGCACTGCCAGCTTTCCTTTCGTCTGTATATGGTGTATCTCGACTTGTCAATTTGATGTTAAATCTTGAAGATACAGACAAGCCCTGAATCATCTTTCATGACGAAGAAATCTCAGTATGGAATACTAGAAGCGACAACTGTCTGATTTCGATGACACCTGCTTTACAAAAAAGTTGGGATAATTTACACATCCGTCTTTTTATGTTACAAACTACACCTTCGTCAGAATTAGAAAAGCCCACTTTACTAGCTACCGAGAAACCGGAAGTAAATGCTTGGTTGAAAGCCCTTCCTTCACATTTTATAGGTACAGTGTTAGACAAAAAACTCATTCAGAATAGCTATTGGCCTACGACTATGTTCCAAAATATACAAACCACATATTTGTATATGTGGAGATAATGTAACAGAGTCTGGAATTCATGGCCTAAGTTGCTTCAAGAGTATGGGACGTTAATCGAGACACCAGGAGCTCAATAATATCATCAGCAGAGCTCAAAATTCAGCAAAAATTCCATGTCATTTGGAACCAATTGGGCTGTCCAGAACTGATGGGAAAAGGACTGACAGTATTACTCTAATTCCCAGGGAAAGAGGACAATACCTCGTATGGGACGCCACTTGCACAGATACTCTTGCTCATTCTCACTTATCTGACTCAACCAAACTAGCAGGTTCAGCAGCTAAACAAGCAGCTCAGGCATAAATTCGGAAATATACCCCTGTCGTCGATTCCAAGTACTTTTTCCCTTTCGCAGTAGAGATCATGGGACCTTGGTGCGAAGAAGCAACGAATTTAATAAATAAACTTGGAAAACTTATCGCTCATGAATCTGGAGAACCTCGTTCACAGTCTTTTCTTATTCAAAGGATTGGAGTAGCAATTCAGCATGGAAACGCGATTTCAGTCATGGGAACTTTCCCCTTATCGGAGTGCTTATTCGAAATTTTTTACATTTTAAATAGTTTGAAGTTTTTTTTTTATGTTGGAATTTAAACATGAAAGGTTATGTATATCAGCGCAAATAGTTCAACAAGATGATCAAAAGTTAAGGGCAAATTTTACTAAAGATATGACCTGTGTCATTGTCGTTTAGCTCATTTAAACATGAAGTATATGAATCTCCTTAAGAATAAGATGTCAGTTGGTATAAATTACAGTGAAAAAATTTCTAACTGTGTTTCTTGTATTAAAGGGAAGCACACTAGAAAATCATTCCCAAAAAGAAAGACGACCTCGTGCTACTGAAATTTTAGAATTGGTGCATTCTGATTTATGCGGCCCAATAAGCGTTACTTCACATGGAGGTGCACGATACATTCTGAATTTAACTGATGATTACTCAAGAAAAACGTTTGTTTATTTTATAAGTAGCAAACATAAAGTTAATTCAAAAATTAAAGAATGGAAATTACTAGTTGAAAATGAGAGTGGTAAACGTTTAAAAATACTGAGATCAGGCAGAGGTGGTGAATATCTGAATAAAGAACTTCTGGAATATTTTAGTAATTGTGGTGTTAAACACCAAACCAGTGCTCCTCATTCTCCGGAACAGAACGGGATTGCTGAAAGAGTTAATGGAACAGTTATTGAAAGAACAAGAGCTCTTTTAGATGATTCAGGTCTAGATAAGTCATACTGGGCTGAGGCGGCAAATACAGTAGTATATTTGAAAAATTGATCTCCTGCAGTTGCAGTTCGTGACATGACCCCAAAAGAAAAGTGGTCTAACAAGAAGATAAATTTAAGTCATTTAAGAGTATTTGGCTGTAGGGCATTTGCTCACATTCCAAAAGTCAACAGAAAGAAACTAGATCCTAAAAGTAAGGAGTTGATTTTTGTAGGTTACTCTACAGACTCGAAAGCCTATAGGGTAGTATGCCCAAAATTTCTTTCACATATAATCATTTTACGAGATGTTGATTTTATAGAAGAGAAAGCAGTGGAAGGGAGGAATGAACAGCCATGTGAATCGGTTTATAAATCACTGCATATTCTAGAAGAAAATTTAAACACAAATGAAAATTTAATTACAGACGAAAATTTGGATGTTTCAGTGGATAGTGATCAACAACTAATACACGACGATAACGATGATGACACGTAAAATATTAGACGTCACCCAAACAGAAAGAGGAAGACAAAAAACTTCTCAAACTTCGAAGTCTATAGTGTGGTTTGTGATGGCAATGAGCCAAAAACAGTTTCTGAAGCATTAAGTAGTAAAGACAAATTATTATGGGAAAATGCTATGAAACAAGAATATCTCTCGTTCAAAGCAAATGATGCTTGGACACTTGTTGATCTGCCTAAAGGAGCAAAGGCAATAAGAAACAAGTGGATATTTAAATTAAAAGGAACTGCAGTGGAGAAATATATCAACACAAAGCTCGACTGGTAGCAAAAGGATTCACTCAGAGGTACGGTATTGACTATGTCGAGGCGTTTTCACCAGTTGTCAGACATTCGACTATGAGGGTGTTATTGGCTATTGCTGTAGAGCTAGTTCTATATATCAATCACTTGGATCTGTCAACTGCTTTTCTCAATAGTGATCTAAAAGAAAGAATTTATATGAAGCAACCAGTAAAATTTTGTTGTTTCAGAAAAAGAAGATAAAGTTTGTTTGCTAAAATGCTCAATTTATGGGTTAAAACAATCATCTCGAGCATGGAACGAAAAACTTAACAATGTTCTTGTTTCAATGAACTTCAAAAGGTTAAATTCTGAACCGTGTGTATATCACAGAAACGAAAATGGGAATTTATCGATAATTGCAATATACATTGACGACTTTTTACTGTTTTGTAATAATCAAGAAGAAAAACATTCAATAAAACAGAAATTAATTAATTCATTTAGAATGAAGGATTTAAGTCCAGTAAAACACATACTTGGTATGCGTGTGCGAAGAAAAAAGGATGTTATGTATCTGGATAAGTCAACCTACATTATGAATATCTTAAGAAAATTTAATATGGTCGATTGCAAACCTGTAATCACTTCAATTGATTCGAATTCAAAATTGTTAAAGGGAAATTTGGATGAAAATTGTACTTATCCTTACCAAGCACTAATAGGCTGCATCATGTATTTAGCTGTAACATGCAGACCAGATATTGCACATGCAGCAAGTGTACTTAGTCAATTTAATAACTGCTATAATGGTACACACTGGTCAGTGGCTAAGCATGTACTTAGGTACTTAAAGGGAACAGCTGATTACTACCTGGAATTTACGAAAACTGGAGAAAACCTAACTGGATTTGTGGATGCAGACTGGGTCGATGATGAGGATGATAGAAGATCCTATAGCGGTCATGTTTTTAAACTTGCGGGAGACCCTGTAAGTTGGGAAAGTAAAAATAGTGCACTGTAGCACTATCCAGCGCTGAAACGGAGTACATGGCAATTAGCGATGGAACCAAAGAAGTGAAGTTTTTAAAAAGTTTGTTAAGACACCTCATGTGCTATTACATTGTTCAATGACAATCAGTCAGCACAGAAGATATCTGAAAATCAAATTTTAAATAATCGCACAAAACATATTGATATTGGATATCATTTCATTAGACAGACTATTGAAAATAGTATCATATGTTTAAAATACCAGTCAACGCAGGACATGATTGCTGATGCTCTTACGAAGCCTTTTGCTGGTCCAAAATATAAACATTTGCTACCTATGATGTGCCTAGTGTAAGAAAAACATTAAGGAAGGGTGTTAAGCATGCTAATTAATGTTTTTGTTTATTCTTTAAAATGTCCTAATAAAATAAAGTTCATCTTTACAATAGTTCCTAAAACTAAAGTATTTTCTTTTTAACTTAAGAACTAAACGAATATATTAAAAGTATATCAGTTTCAAGGTGTGCTTCAATTATATTTTAACTGATTTGTTCTCTTATTTTTGAAAATTATTTCTAATTGATCTACATCATTTCAGTTGTCCATTAGTGTTCATCATCAGTAGGTCTTCAGTACTAGAACTGATTAGACACATACCTTCACCGTTTCTATTCTAAGCTAACATAAACATTTTCTTGACATTTTCACAGCCTACATCTTTCGCTATCTGCGTGCAACAGTCCAATTTAGGTCTACCTCTCCTTTTTCTTTTCTCTGCTTCTAATGTATGTGGCGCTATTCCCTTATGCCTTAGTATGGGTCATCATCATCATTGGGTCTTCAGTCCTGAAACTGGTTAGACACGTACCATCATTGTTTCCTATTCTGAACTAACCTACAGATTTCCCCGAAATTTGCACAGTCTGCATCTATCACTAGCTGATCTAGGTCTACATCTAGCTCCTTTTCCTAACTCTGCTTGTAATATATCCCATACTATTCCCCAAAAATGCCTTAGAACGTATTCTGCCCTTCTATTTCTCATATTTTTTCCCCAAAAATATCCTTGTTCCCTTACTGTTTCTAAAACCTATTTGTTATTACCTTTGTCTTTCCATCCTCATACATCTGAAGCACGGCATTTCAAAGGCTGCTACTGTTCTTCTGTTTGCTTTTCAGACTGCTCGTATTTCGTAGGCATACTGTCTGTGCTGTGCTCCACACATATGCTTTCAACAACTTTTTGTTCTATGTTTGTTGTCTTTCATCATAGGCGCCGTTCTTTCTTGTTAGATGCAGTTCGGTCCCCTTCTATTGTTTTACAATTATATACCCTATTTCTCCAACATTCAGTGGTTGCAAATGGGGGTAAGCAGCCTGTCGCTGCCAAGTTCCACCAGCACTTGAACATTTACTGATTTAATATTTTTTCCAATATATTTTTTCGCACAGTCAACATTAGTTGCAGATATTTCACAACAAACAACTAGTTGTTTATAATAATCATCAGATTTATCTGCGCTTATTTTTTCGTCATTGGGTTTCCCGTCTCCAAACTGGTTGGACATGTACCTGCAATTAATTACTTTCTAAACCAACCTAAATAGTTCCCTGAATTCTCACACAGCAATACAGCTCGTTTCCTCTTATATTGTTTTTTAATATTATGCCCTATTTCACTGAGATTTATCGAAGGGGGTTAAGCAACCTGTGGCTGCCAAGATCCCCCAACACTTAGACATTTGCCGAAATAATAGTTTTCCAGTAAATGCTTTCACGCAATTACCATTATTCGGGAATATTGCCCATCCGATGCTTGTACTTGCTTATAATAAATATCATGTTTAAGCGCAGTTACTTTCTTCGTCATTAATTTATCCATCTTGGGACTGGTTGGATGCGTACTTCCATTGATTTCTCTTCTGAGCTAGCCTACACATTTCCCTGAAACTCCTACAGCCTACATCTTTCACTATCTGTGTGCAGTAGTCTAACCTAGGTCTACCTCTTCTCTTTTTTCCAATCTCTGCTTCTAGTATATTCCGCACTATTCCCTCATGCCGTAGTATGTGGCCTATCATCCTATCTCTCCTATTTTTTACCGTTTTCCACATATTTCTTTCTTCCCCTACCATTTTTAGTACCTCTTCGTTCTTAACTTTGTCTGTCCATGATATCTTCATCATACGTCTGTACCACCACATTTCAAAGGCTTCTACCTTTTTCTTGTCCGTTTCTCCCACTGTCCAGGCTTCACAGCCATACAGTGCTGTGCTCCACACATATGTTTTGAGCAATATTTTCCTTGTTTCTATGTTTGTGGTCTTTGAGCACAGTAGTTGCTTTTTCTTGTTAAATGTAGCACGACCTTGTGCTAATCTTTGTTTTATATCTTTTGTGCTTTTCCCATCTTGCGTTATTTGGCTTCCTAGGTAGCAGAAATCCTTAACCTCTGGTAAGTTCGTGTTACATATTTGTATTCTTGTTTTTGATTTATTTTTCCCTCCTTTACATACTAGTACTTTAGTTTTACTTTTGTTAATTTTCATACCGTATCTCTCTGTTAGAACCGTTTCCATTTCATTGAGAGCAGCTTCTAACTCTTCCTTGCTAGATGCTAATACCGCTATATCATCTGCAAATCTAAGCATATCAATTTTTTGTCCCTGCATAGTAATTCCAAATGTCTTCCTGCATTTGACAGTATTCATTGCCTCTTCAATGTACAAGTTAAAAATTAATGGGGATAGGGCACATCCCTGTCTCACCTCTTTCCTAATGTTTACTTCTCTACGTTCCTGCTCTAGTTCTATTACTGCTGTTTGCTCTTTGTATAAGCTATGTACTATCCGTCTATCTCTATAACTCATTCCAATCTTTTTGAGTATTTCAAACATTTTTTTCCATTTTACATTGTCGAATGCTTTTTCCAGATGTACAAACCCTATATACAGGCTTTCCCCTTTTTCTATTGTTTTCTCCATTATCACCCTCAGAGCTAAGATAGCCTCCCGTGTTCCCCTGTTTCGCCTAAACCCAAATTGGTCTTCTCCTAGTATTTCTTCAGCCCGTTTTTCCATTCGTCTTTGTAGAATTCTAGTTAATATTTTTGATACGTGTGCTGTCAAGCTTATTGTTCGAAAATTTTTACATCTATCTGCACCTTTCTTTTTGGTATAGTTACTATGTTATGTTTGAAATCTTTGGGTATCTCGCCTGTCTCATACATATAGCTTACAAGTTGGAAGAGACGTTTTGTTGCTGCTTGACCAGCGGCTTTTAGAGTCTCCGCTTGCACCTTATCTGTACTCGGCGCCTTACCATTTTTCAGACCCTTTAATGCTAATTCAAATTCATCTCTAAGTATAGGATATCCCAAGTCATCATTTTCAATGTCTGATTCCTTTTCTAATGCAGTTAGTTCTTCTCCTGCATATAAATTCCCTATATATTCTTGCCATCTACCCACTTTCTCTACATTCTCTATAATGACATTTCCTCCCGCGTCCCTTATATTTTTGCTATAAGGTTCTATATCCCTAAAATTGATTCTAATTAGTTTGTATGCTTCATCTGTCCTTCCTACTTCCATCTTAGTTTGTACCTCTTTGCACTTTTTATCAATCCATTGTTCTTTAGCTTTCCTGCATTTTCGAATAATTTCCCATTTTATGGCTTTGTATCTCTGTTTTCCTGTTTCGTCTGATTTATTTTTGTATTTTCGTCTTTCTTCTATTAAATTCAGGATATCCTTTGTTATCCATGGTTTCTTATTTTCTTTTTGTGTATACCCCAGAATATCTCTGGCTGCCATGTCGAGGCTGGATTTAATGTTATTCCATTCTGTTTCTACTTCCTTAGTATCAGATATTTTCCCGATATCTTTGAACAATTCATTTGACCTTTTTTCGAATCTTTCTTGAATATCGTTCTCTTTTAGTTTCTGTAGGTCCAAGTGCCTTTTTCCGTTTCTTTTTTTCAAATTTTTAAATTTAAGTGCGGCCTTCATATTTACGATGTTGTGGTCAGTGTCTATATCTGCTTCTGGGTAGCTTCTACAGTCTTTTACTTGATTCCTAAAGCGTTGTCTAACAGGAATGTAATCTATTTGATATCTTCCTGTATCTCCTGGCATCTTCCACGTATATCGTCTTCTAGCATGATGTTGAAATAATGTGTTTGTAATGATTAAATTGTTCTTGTCGCAAAATTCTACCAGCCTATTTCCTCTGTCGTTTCTAGTGCCTAAACCAAATAAACCTACTATCGCTCCTTCCCTACCCTCACCTACCACTGCATTAAAATCCCCCGTAATTATTAAATTTTCATGTTCTTTTACGTGTCTTAATATGTCTTCGATATCTTTGTAGATCGCTTCTACCTCTTCGTCACTGTAGCTAGAGGTGGGCATGTATACTTGTATTATTACTGTGTTTACCGGTTTAGATTCTAATCTAACCATGAGTACTCTTTTATTCTTTTGTAAGTAATTTTCTACACAGTATCCAATCTTTTTCCGCATAACTATTCCCACACCCAAATTTCCCTCCTCTGCTCCTGTATGAATTACCCTGAAGTCTCCACTCCAAAAATCCCCCGCCTCTGGCCACCGAACTTCGCTGATCCCTACTATGTCTAATGATAACCTATTCATTTCGATTTTTAGGTTCTCTAGCTTACCCACTGCTTCATAGTTCTAACATTCCACGCTCCGACTCGCAAAATGTTCCCGACTCTTATTCTTAACCTTCCGATTGCATCCCCCGAAGTAGTCCCCTCCCGGAGATCCGAATGGGGGACTATTTTAACTCCGGAATCTTTTACCCTAGTATGGGTCAATTCATACTATTTTCCACATATTTATTTCTTCCCCTACCGTTTCTAATACCTCTGTGATCTTAACTTTACTGTCCATAATGTCTTCATCATACATCTGTAGCACCACATTTCATAGGTTTCTGTCTGCCTCTCCTACTTCAAGTTTCACAGTCATGCAGGGCTGTGCACCACACAAGTTGTTAGAAACCCTTTCTTGTTTTCTTTCTTATTTCTATGCTGGTACTTCTAGGTCCAGTTCGGCTTATAAATACCCTATACATCCTTGCCATTTTCTCTACATTTTCAATAATGATGTTTCCTCCCGCACGTATCATATATAGCACACAATTCTAAATGTAATGTCGATGATTCGTGTCTACTTATTTTTTATTCAGTCCTTTCCAATCATTTATGCCATCAATCTAAGTATACAAAGTCAATTTTCTGCAAATATCCATCAAGGCTCACAATAGAATCTATTCAACTTTGAAGAATAACAGTGCTACATTCTTTGAAATTCAATTCCATATTTGAATATAGTATATATATATATATATATATATATATATATATATATATATATAGTATTTACTAAACGAATGTATTTCTTTATTATTAAATTTGTCAGCAGGAAATGGGTCCTTGGGACGACATACTCGATAAGAAATTTCTTTATTTATGAATCTGTTATGGTTTTAGCATAATATCCTCGATCGGTACGATATCTTGCCTTTCCTTATCCTCCTCGTTACTTTGTAATTCGCATTGGGGTTGACTTTGCAAGGGTACAGTCGATGAGTTTGTAGTTCTGATGCCATCTTTAGAAACTTCTTTTGGTGCAATTGCGATGTTAGTTGTTTCAGCCGTAACCGGTCCTTCAAATAAATCAGTTTTGGTTTCAATAACAGTCGACGTTGTTGCTAATTATGAAGATTTAGTTATGGCTTCCTTTTTCAGAAAAAAAAATACTCAGTTTTAGAAATTTGACAATTGGTTCCTCTTTTCCCTTTTTTCTTTTACAATACTCAGCATCACTTAGCTTTTTTATTTTATGACATACCTATTTGATCAACAAATTATAAAAACAACAATTGTTTTAATAAAAGTGTTGCTATTTAATAAGCCTACCTTGATTGAACACAATTGCGATGCATATTGAATAAAGTATTTGTAACAGTTTATAGCGTTTCACGAATCTCATGCAACAAATTAAAACACACACACACAGAAACCACAAAAAGCTACCTCACAAAATCCTATACTTTCTGATCTGTAGCGGTACTTTAAATATAATCCCCATTGCTAAAAGTAATTACTAAATTCAATTACACATATTTTAAACAGCCGTACAGGATTTGTAGAAAATAAAATCTGAAGTACTACACAGACGACATACGAAGAAAACACTGAAAATGAGACAAACTTTATATCAGTTGCTTTGTTTACTCTATTTCTACTATTTCTGAAAGTTGTGTTTTGTTTACATATTATGACAAATTGGATACCTTAAATAGTCACTTATTGTAAGGATGTTATGATAAGTGTGTAATCCTTTTCTTGAACTAAAAGAAAAAGCAATACTCAACAATTTCATTACAAATGGGTTTTTAAGGCACCAGATTTTACAATGATAAGCATGACTGTAATTTATGACTGCATTGGCACTGAAAATTTATTTGCCATTTTAAGACTGTAAATATGATCTTTTAAATGTTGAAAATACCTCCGGACGTCGTAGACATGATCCCCCCCTCAAAGTGACGGTTGTTGTGAGTGTATGATACTGCCCCTGTAGGATGTGACAGACATTTTGACCATGAAGCAAGATCAAAAATATTTAAAAACTTTTACAATTTGGATGTTAATTCAAAAATGCCCTACTGTTTAAAAGTCTTTTGATTGGACCTATTAAGTATCACAGAAAAAAACAACAAAAGCAAAATTGTTCTCATTTAAATATAGTGTTACTTATAATCAAAAGGTCATTTAGGTATGTAAATCAGCCATTGATCTCTGTATCAAACTTAAAGCCGGTCACTCTACATTGTCACTAGATATTCGAGTAGTACACCATAACAGACCACATAAGCCTGCAGATGATGTAAAATGAGTTATGACTCATATTAATCAATTTTTCACAGAGCAGTCTCACTACTCCAGAAATAAGAACATACATAAATAATACCAATCTTCTTTATTAAATATTCAAAAAATGTATGAACTTTATCTTGAATTTTGCAAGGAAAACAAACATCCTAAAACATATTTTATAAAGAAATGCAGTCATAGCAACATTTTCTCCCAACGTGTTAATTATTCATTCGATCAACCTATGTGATACCTACAGTACCTGTGATGCTCGTTTTAACAATGAGGATCATAAGGAAAACTACAGGTATACCAGAGGCAGGGATTTTTGGAGTGGAGACTATAGGGTGGTTTATACAGGATTAGAGGAAGAAAATTCAGGTATAGAGATAATCATGTGGAAAAAGATAGGCCACTGTGTAGAAAACTTCTTACAAAAAAACGAAAAAGTTCTCATGGTTAGATTAAAATCTAAACCGGTAAACACAGTAATAATACAAGTATACATGCCCACCTCTAGCTACAGTGACAAGAAAGTAGAAGCGATCTACAAAGGTATAGAAGACATACTAAGCAAGATTTCTTAAAGTACGTGCAAATTTAATAATTATGGGGGATTTTAATGCAGTGGTATGTAAGAGTAGAAAAGGAATGGTAGTAGGTTTATTTGGTTTAGGTACGAGAAATGACGGGAAATTGGCTGGTAGAATTTTGCAACAAAAGCAATTTCACCATCACAAACACATTATTTCTACATCATACTAGAAGACGATACATGTGGAAGATGCCAGGAGACATAGGGAAATATCAAATAGATTACATTCTGTTCGACAATGGTTTAGAAATCAAGTAAAAACTGTAAAATCTACCCAGAAGCAGATACAGACACTGACCACAACATAGTAGTTATGAAAGCTGTGCTTAAAAAATTAAAAAATTTGATAAAAACTAAACAAAAAAAAAGTACTTTGACTTTGAGAAACTAGAAGATAAAGATATCCACATAGATTTGAGAAAAAGACAAACGGTTAGTTACTGAAAAACATCGATATAATTTATGATACTAAGGAAGTAGAAACAGAATGGAATAACGTTAAATCCAGCTTAGATATGGTGGACAGAGATAATCTGTTGTATAAGTAAAAAGAAAATAAGAAGCCATGAGTAACAAGGATATTCTGAATTCAATAGAAGTAAGGCGAAAATACAAAAACAGACCAGACAAAGCAGGTAAACAGAGATACAAAAGCATAAATTGGGAAATTATTCGCAAATGCAGGAAAGCTAAAGAACAATGGATTGATGAAAAGTGCTAAGAGGTACAAAGTAAGATGCAAATAGGAAAGACAGACGAAGCGTACAAACTAATTAGAATAAATTTTAGGGCTATATAACCATACAGCAAAAATATAAGGGGTGTAGGAAACTGCATTATAGAAAATGTAGAGAAAGTGGTTAGTGGCAAGAAAATATTGGGAATTTATATGCAGGACAGGAACTAAAAGAATCAGAACATGAATCAGACATTGAAAAGAATGATTTGGGATATCCTATACCTAGAGACGATTTTAAAAAATAATAGGGCACCCGATATAGATAACGTGTAAGCAGAAACTGAAGCTGAACAAGCATTAACAGAACGTCTCTTTCAACTTGCAAGTTATATGTATGAGACAGGCGATATACCCAAAGATTTTAAACATAACACCAGAGTCACTATACCAAAAAGGAAAAGTGCAGATACATGTGAAAACTATCGAACAATAAGTTTGACAGCACACGTGTTAAAAGTATTTACTAGAATTGTACGAAGACAGAAGCAAAACGGGCTGAATAAATTCTAGCAGAAGACCAATTTGGATTTGGAGAAAAAAGGGAACACGGGAATCCGTTTTAGCTTTAAAGGTGTTAATGGAGAAAACAATAGAAAAATGAGAACGCGTATATAAAGGGTTAATAGATCTAGAAAAAGCATTCGTTAAAATAAAATGGGAGAAAATATTCGAAATACTCAAAACGATTGGAACGAATTATATAAATGAATAATACATAGCTTATATAAAGAGCAAACAGCGGTAATAGAATTAGAGCAGGAATGTAGATAAGTAAATATTAGCAAAGGGGTGAGACCGGGATGTGTCCTAATACTATTAATTTTTAACTTGTCCATTGAAGAGGCAATGAATACTGTCAAATCTAGGAAGACATTCGGAATTACTATGTAGGGACAAACGATTGATATGCTTAGATTTGCAGATGATATAGCGGTATTAGAATCTAGCAAGGAAGAGTTAGAAGTAGCTCTTAATGAAATGGAAACAGTTCTAACAGAGAGATGTGGTATGAAAATTAATAAAAATAAAACTGAAGTATTAATATGTAAAGCCAAAAGCTTTAGTCTGGTTATTAATTAATTTATACTTTTAAATTAACCGCCATTGTTAGCTTGCACATGCGCACAATGTAATGGATCTCGTGCATTTTCAAGGTCATCCACTCTTGATAAATCTAAGATCATAGACAATCAGGGCACGGGCACTCCTGGCATTTGACAATTCCGTGTATTAATAGGTACTCGCAACACCGAAGCGTTGTCGTCGCTAATTATAATAAAGAGGTTAAGGAAAAATATTACTTTACCGGCAAATCTGTCATATGTTTCACAAACTTCATTTCCATTTGAATATTTATTTAGTCAAATATTTAGAATTTGTGTTCATCTGTGGTATTTATTTATTTGTGATTTGAGTTTAAGATTCAATTTTAAATAATGAGATTTAAGTGTTCCATTGCTGGTTGTAAACTATTGTTATTGTAAAAACTCATTGTTTACCAAAGGATCCTGAGGTAAGTTCTTCAAACATTTTTAAATGCTTATTAATTTTAACTAAATGCTAAACTATTTCAGTATTTTCAAAATTATCGTATTAATTTATGGTTTTTTGATACAGGATACTTTTTATTTATAACATTTTTGTGTTTATAGATTTGTCGTTTATGGTGTGCAGCAGTTGGTCGTAAAGATTTAATGAATTTTAATGAGTTTTGTTCCTACGGTACAGCTTCAAGGTACCTAAAGTGATCATTGCTTTTGCTTTTGTGTTAGTATTGTTGATCAGGATATTTTTTGAATTATCCATTGTACTGTATGACCTATCAGATATGTTAACATGTAACATGCATTATAAATTTCTTTTGTAAAAATTGGGGTTGCTCATTCATTCTTAAATAAATAAATAAAAAATGTTTGTTGTTTTGAATATTAAACTTATGAAAGGCACTTATAGGGATTTCAAGGACATACTGTAAATTATCAATTCCTGCCTCATTGTATAATACTGTAACTACAATTTTTGAAATGTTGACAAATGATTTTACTTAACAATAAATTTTGTTTTATTTAGAAGGGTTTGTTTTCTGTACCATTAGCGTAATTACATAAGAAAACGTCCTTGAAATCTTCATAGTGCATTTCACAAACCTGTATTCCTAAAATGCCAGAAAAATTCAAATTTAAATTTGGCGCCAATGAAGATAGTTCATACTCGCATCGCGAGTGGCGCTCATTATGGTTTTGCAATAAGATAGGGAGATGCTTATCTATATCTACTTACTAATCTATGAGATCAATGAGAAATGTGCATAAGAGAACTATGTAATAAAACGAACAGCTTTTATAATTTTAAGTTAACATTTGACCCGTTGAGAGAGCGTTGTAAAACAAGTCAAGCAAGTGACAGGTTATTTTACGGTAAATTTATGTTTATTACTGTGACACAGAGGGTGGTCACTGTCAAGTCGGTTTTAAAATAAAGTTATATGGCGCCACCAGCCGTATTGAAACTGAGTAAAAATTGAAAATTTTACAGATATTTGTAACTGTCAATCAAAATGAGCGCGTGTCTCACAAAATGAGAATAAAAAATTTACGAGTTTGCCATGCTCATTTTGTTCCAGAGAATATTTTTCGAAATACGTATGTAGTTTCTAATAAGCATCTTTATATTTTTATTTTACCAATATTTAAATATATACTTGTGAAACTCAAATTTGTATTGATTTGATTACATTTTAACATAAAAGTATAAATCTTTCTTAAGGAAACCACAGGTTTATCTACCAGGGAGTAGGCACTCTAAATGGATCGGCTGTTGGTGTGTTTTAGTTTTATCACATCTCTACAGATGCCTATGTCAGTCTATTTTCATGGGCGACTTTATTATATTGCTTAATATTTGCGAGGTTTTGTTGATTGTTGCTAACCTAACTTTTTAGCGTTCTTTTGTTGCATTTTTGCAGATTGCTCTTTAATAACATTTAATAAAAAATTGAATTCGTCCAAGGTGAAAAATAATGCACATCGCCAATTACTGAAGAAGTTGGCTGTCCAAGACGTGGTCCTCTAGCTTATAGAAAATAATTTTGCCTTGAATCAAGTAAGTGTTGCACAAGTACCTATATAGTAGACAAAAATGACCTAATTTGTTTATTGTTCTCTATATAAAACAATGAACAAATTTATTTTTATCCATTATGCTTGTAGAACGCTTACCTGATACCAGACAGAATTATTTTTTATAATTGGAATTTTTAGTTTTATTTAAAATCTTCAGAGTCTGGTTCTCAACCTTTTGAACAGAGAAGTCGCAAACTTTGGTACCAGATTTTAACGTCGTTTAGTTTTATCACATTTCAATAGTTGGCGCTAACTTGCCAACAGTTGTTATGCAGGAGTGTTCTACCTGGTTATAAATGTTAGATAATATGTATAAATAAAATATCTGCGAGGTTTATAATTGGACTAAAAAGTTCCACAACACTGCCATCTATATGTGCTCCCTAGCACTTCATATACCAAGTAAGCGGACTATTAATCATATCCTTTTCTAATGAATACCTACATCTCGACATTTCGTCCCGCCCTATGCTACCTCACCCCCACCCGCGCTTTTACAGCAGTTGGTGGGTAACCTGTTGTGATGAGCTTTTAATATTAAAAGTTAGGTTATCCACTACTCGTTTTTGAAAAAGATAACTAAAATTACACATTATTACCATTGATGATTCGTTGGGTTAGTACTCAATGAAAGTTGGATATTTATTATTAAAAATAATAGAGTTTTAGTATCTAATTTGAAAATTATGGTCATTTGATAAACCGACAAATATTGATTCCAAAATATTATTTTTGTAAATAATACATTACCTTATCAAGAACTACATAACGAGGAGTGAACATTTATCAGAAAACTGAAACACCTTACGAGAAAGAGCACTGTGTAACGCATCAACATTATTATTTATCGAGGAGGTCAAAAACTACCAAAAAATTTTTGAAACTTTTTAGAAAATAATATTTGGGTTAAAATAAGTGAAAATCTTTCACAAGCAGCTAAAAAGTTACACTTTATAACAGTAAAATCCAAATGGAAAATACTAAAACGCACCTACAAAATTATTATAATTAACAATGAAGGATAGGGTAGCGAAAAGAAGCGGTGAGAGTATTTCGATATCATTTACAAATTTATGTATAACAAAACTGAATTAACTCCGGTTGCGACTTGTAGTATTAAAGCCTAAATATTTCGCAACAATGAGTTGCAGATTACGCTCAAGAGAGAACGAATATAAGACATGCTGATGAAAACATGTCAAATATTTAAATCGTCATTTTAAAAAAAAAGGGCTACATCAGAAGCAAGACATTGAGAAAAGATGCAGAGACAAGATAAATTTTTAAAGTTTGTTACATTCCAAATTTGGACATGTACACTTTTAAATTTGTGAGTGAATGCCTACCATTATTTTAAAAAAAATAGACTTGTTAAATTTCCGTCATTTCGGACAGTTGCGTTTGCGCAAAAGGAATGCGCAGACGCGTAGTGATGGCGCAAGGCGCCGTATGTAACACGACATTATTAGCCAACTAGACGTCGAACAGTGACTTTTGCCTGTATCGTGTTTTTTCTTGTCTTTTCTCTTTTAGGATGTAGGTTTCCCTTTATCTTTTGTCCTATCGTACCTCTATCTATATCCTACCGTACCGCTACAGACAGAAGAGGGAAGACGATGAATCTGGATTCAACGATGGCCTAACGTAACCCACCACCAAACAACGCCCAACGAGATCCATGGATTTCAACATGGCCCCTGCGCAAGAATGACCGCAAAATCGTGAAGAGTTCCACATTTGTAAGTGAGTACATTTTATCTTTTTAAGGTGCATCTTGTATCATTGTAAACGTATTTGGTACGTGATACAATTTGAGACGAAATTATGTCGTAATATCTTTGTTGTGCAATAATGTGAACGTAGATAGTACCAATGTTGCCAACTGCAGAAGTGGCTCTGAACACGCGCGGGCGGAGTTATAACAGTTGCGTCGGGAATTATTTGAAAAAATGGTTTATAAAATGTAAACATTTCTATAGTTAATTTTTGTGCGAAAATACTCTTTTATTTTGCTACACAAGACATACTTATTCTGTAAGTTGTAGAATTTAGGCGTTACGGAAAAAATCAAATAAAAAAGTAAGAAAAAGTGATTTAAAAAGTACAACTTATTACTGAAGCATCCTGTGCAGTTTTGATTTCAGTGTTTAATAAGCTAGTGCAATTAATAGATAGATAGATATATATTTATACTCATATAGAATGGTAGTTACACTTATCCCTTTAAATAATACAATAAAAACTTTAAAAATACAAAGTTACATCTAAAATAAATAACAAATTACACATTAAATAATTTAAAATAACATACTAAAAGTACTAGTCAAAGACATCCTCCAGAAATTCCTCTATGGTATAATAACATCGTTCGCGTAACAAGGCTAAAAGCGCACTTTTAAAAGCAAAAAGATTATTTAGGTCTTTGATCGAGGCTGGGAGTATATTATATAAAAATAATCAATTAAGTAACAAAATCATTCTATTGCTGTTCAATATATTTGCAATGAAAATCCAATTCAATAATTATTTTAAAAACCACCAAAAAGGAATACAAATTTTAATAAATTTTCTCACAACATATTAAGAGGGCTCTTATACATTAACAATATTCCATTTAATAATACACTTACTTAATTACAGATAGTTACAATGTATGCAAAACGTAATAAAAATTGAGTTTTACAAAGGAAAAACCATGAGTTCGTAAAACCCACAGAGATTAATTTACACTAAATAACATGATATAGAACACTGTACTCATTTATACCACGGTTACACGGGGTTAACACAAATAAAACATGGTATCAGACATCTTGCATATGTCAGATATAGGTTAATAGCATTATTCTCCGAGGTAGAAAAAGCGGGGATAATGAAACCGCGAGACAGTTACTTGAATAAAAAAATTCAATTCCTTTCAAGTCATCAACACAAACAGATGTGGAGTAAGAAAACAAAGTAAAGGTTTGGGTTTGTCGAAAACATCCTATTAATTAATAAATAATAATTGAGGTTTTACGTGACTGAGCACAGATTTTCGATATAACTTGCAAACCATAAAAGATTGGGACAGTTTGTTTCCCAGCAGAATATTTTGGAATTCAAGGTCCCAAAGGTTGAAATGATCTCTTAGTTCAATGAAATTTAAGACCTGTAAGATAAAATTGTTATAGAAGTACGTTCATATAATACAAATTTATATTTACTATAGGATTTTCAAAACGTAATGACCAACTGACTATACACAATATAAATTTATATACATCATTTGGATATGGACTAACTGATGTACACTTATTACCGATCTTATATATACCCTAAAATTAACTAGATGATTCATAGTCTGGTGTTTGCTCGAATGTTCGAAACTTTTGTAGAATACACTTCGGTTATGCAGCTAGCGTGTTTGACGGGTTGCCTAATAGTTCGTAACACTGTCTTCTCTTTAAAACCGTTACTTCCCGTAATTGTAAAAATTTTGATGCCAATTCGATGACTGATGACGATATCGGCAGCTATCTCCTCTAGCGCATCCACCATGTCGTTGGAAATAACAGTCAACACTCTTTTCTTGGTCTTGTTAGGCAACCGGTTGATAGCAACAAACAAGAACCTGGATGCTGATTCCCTGGAAAATTACTTCTAGCATATTTCGAACTATTCTCCAATCTAAGCGATCCAGTCCACAGCCTCGCTTGGGCACCGCTACTCTCATTACTCCATTTTCCATCATCTGAGCCTTAAGATTCAGCTACACATCCCATAGATGTCCATAACAAGGTCTCGGTCATGAAGAATTTTTAGTGACCAGATAGTAAACATAACGATTTCCATGCTGAACAACCGACGCTTTTTCTACAGTTGTCTGCTGTTGTACTAATTTATCCAGACATCCAAACTTTTTCTTGAAAACAACAGCTATTCCCCTTAACATTTACAGATCTTGAGCTACGCAATGTGCAAGAGAATACTCTCCTGGTATATTTATTTCCTTTCTCTGATTCAGGAAACGAACCAGCTATATCAATGACCACCCTCTCAAAAGGATTTCCCACGTTATACTGTCTTATTGGTGCTTTCTGTTTTGTGACTGGGCCATTTTCAGAGGCACACAGCTTACATTTTCGGCACCACTCCTTCACATCCTCTTTGGCGTTGACCTAATAGAATGTTTCTCTCACTCTTTCGAGAGTTCTTTTCACGCCAAAGTATCAAGTATCCTTCGAAAATACCATCGTGCAAGTGCCGCAGCACTTCCGGCACTCTGCTTGTCGGCACTATCACTTGAAGTAATCTCTCAGTGCCATCTTCACACTGCAGGCGTCGGCATTGTTTGTTGTGCTTTCCCGCGTTGCTATACTATTGCGTAATTGTTTAATATAACGTATAATTACGCGGCAAATTACGCGCCATTGTGTATCAAATACCGAACACGTTTAAAGGTGACGCAATGGTCAAATTTTAATGCACAATGTAAATAAAAGCAATTTACTCACTTAAATCGCACCTTGCAGCCACATCCCACGGTCCATCCGTTTGTGGGTCACATCACGCCATGTTGACTCCAAATTTCCAATCCGTCCTTCCTCTATTCATGCATAGGGGAACGATAAGAAACAACCAGGTATGAGGAACGATAAGCCAAGGTATAAAGGAACCTACCACCTGAAAAGAAAAGGCACACCACACAGAGATATGTTCTTGGCTTCAGGTCTTGTCGCCTAATGCCCGCTTCCGACACTACTCGCACCTGCGCATTCTTTTGCGCAAACGCAACTGTCCGGAATAACGGAAATTGACAAGTTCATTTAAAAATATTCGCGGAATTTATTTACAAATTAAAGGAATGTACATTGCCAAATTTGGAATGTAACACGTTCCAAGATTCTATTTTCAATCACCAAGGAGATCCACTGTGCCCAGTATGCCCTCAGATTCCTAATTAAAATACTAATTTCTTACTAAGCTGGTCGTTGTTCTCTTTTTTTCTACCCAATAATACGTCCTAATTTAACATCATTCTCCTGGTCTTCGCGTGTTCTTTCGAGTTGCAAGTATCGTTAGTTACCGTCATTCTATAAATGACACTTATTTTCTCTTCCATCTTGGAGCAATGATTGCAGTCTACCGGACAAAGACTTCTTGACAGAGCGACTGCATTCCGATGGTAAGTTCTTACACGATGTTCTGTTTCACAGTCATATTCCTACAGCCGTTCTATCCACCTTGCAACTTGTCCTTCAGGGTTTCGAAACTGCAGTAACCATTTCAGTGCAGCTTGGTCTGTTCTCAACAGGAATTTACGGCCGTATAAGTACTTATAAAAGTGCTCTACGGATTTGACGACAGTCAACAGCTTCCTTCTTGTCACATAATAGTTCCTTTCTGGCCGCGACAAGACCTTGCTGAAATACCCAATAACTTTTTCTTGTCCGTCCTGCACTTGAGAAAGAACGCTTCCTATAGCTGTGTTACTGGCATCGGTATCCAACACAAATTTCCCCTCCATCCGTGGATAACTCAAAATTGGTGCTGTAACTAGCAGCCCCTTCAGCTGTTCAAATGCACTGTGGCAGTCGTCATTCCAATCATATTTTTGTCCATCTTCGGTTAATTTCGTTAACGGTTTGGCAATGTTCGCAGACCCAAGTATAAAACGTCGGTAATATGTGCACAATCCTAGAAAACTGCATAGTTGGTGTATATCTGCTGGTGTAGGCCACTCTTGTACCGTTTTTTATTTTGTCAGGATCAGCTCTTATTCCGGTCTCCGAAACGACATGTTCTAGGTATTTCACCTCTTTTCCAAATAGGTGACACTTCTTGGTGCTCAATGTAAGGTTTGCCCCGCGTAATCTTTGGAATATCTCCTCTAGGTTTTTAAGATGTTCTTCAAAAGACCGGCCTAACACTATCACGTCGTCTAGGTACACCAGACATGTTTTCCAGGACAGTCCACGCAGTATCGACTCCATCAATCGTTCAAAAGTAGCAGGAGCATTGCATAATCCAAATGGCATGACTTTGAACTGCCATAATCCAGTTCAAATTGTAAACGCAGTCTTCACTTTGTCGTTTGGCAACCAAACCTACCTGCCAGTATCCGTTATTCAAGTCCAAGGTCAAAATCCATTTGGATCCGGATAGAGTATCCAAGGTGTCATCAATTCTGGGAAAAGAATAGCTGTCTTTCTTTGTCACATTGTTAAGCCGCCGGTAGTCTACACAAAACCTTGTCGACCCGTCCTTTTTCTTGACAAGCACCACCGGGGATGCCCATGGACTATTCGAGGGTTCAATCACTCCCTGTTCTTCCATATCGGTGATAATTTGTTCGGCTTCCTTACGTTTTGCCAAAGGAAGCCACCTGGGGTGTTGTCTTGTCGCTTGCGCATCTCCAGTATTGATCTTGTGTTGCACAACATTCGTCCTTCATTTCTCACTATCATCCAGTGTAAACACACCTCGATATCGTCCGACCAGTTCTTTTACCTTGCCCAGTTGGTCGCCATTTAATCCTTGACACGAGGGTATCAACATATACAGCAATTTCTGTGAGCAACCGTTGGTTGGTTTATCTTTTGTGTTGTCCACGCAACGTTTAATATGACATACTGGAATGAAACTTCCCACAATCATGCCTTTCTTCAGGGTCACCGTATGGGGATTAATGTTTAGCACCCTCACTGGTATCATGCTTCGAAACTTTACCAGCGTTCTTCCAATCAGTAATCGTACCTGACTCATTCCCGATTCAGTTGCTTCCATCATGCATACTTGTCCTTCCCGGAGCGTACCATCCGGGCGTCCCATTACTATCATTTCCGCCTTCTCGGGTATTTTCATATCGCAAATCATTCGAACTTGCATCGTCTGGTTACTCGTACCTTGAAATGGAATCTCATCATCATCTATCCGAAGCACATTTTCTTTCATGTTCACATGAAACTCATATTCTCTCATGAGATCCATTCCCAAGATCACTTCTTCTGTAATTTCAGCTACCAACACCCGATGATTAATTAGTTTGTCCCCAATTGCCAAAGTAACGGCAGTCTCTCCGTGAGTACAAATTTTCTCACCACTTGCCGTTCGGAGACACACCGATACAAGTAGCACTTTTCCACGACCAACTAAATCTGGTCTCACAATAGTCCTTGTCGCTCCTGTATCCACGAGTAATCGGACAATCCTACCATTAATTCTACCATCGATATAAATGCTGTCCAGACTTCCCATTGACGATGCAGCACGGATGATAATCTCCGGGGCACTACGCTGTGCTGTCGATGTTCGCCCCCTTACATTGACCTGCTTTGGCGCAACCGGTAGTTTTTTTGGTTGAGTACAGCGTCTTTGCATATGACCACTTCACCGCAGCTCCAGCATCGCAGACGCCATCTCCGCGGTCGTAATCTTTTCAGCCTTTCTGCTTTTCGCTTTTCAAACACACGGTTGATTATTTCATCTATGCTGTTCTGCGATTGCTTAGGTTCTTCTAATGCAGACCGAACTTTGTGATTCATCCTGTGTGACGTCTGCTCAGCTGCTTCAAATTCAAGCGCATGAGCCAGTGCGTCATCTAACATTTTTGGCCGTGCTAATCTTAGCGCTTGCTGTATTTCGCCATCTTTAACGCCATCCACAAATGTTTGTACAGCCAGTTGTTCGAAGAAACTATCTAGTGCCGTTGGGTATGCCAATCTAACTAATCTGGCAATGTCAGCTTCGAATTCTTGCAGGCTTTCACTTGTCTTTTGCGAGCGGTTCTTAACTTGTGCGTGGTAAACCTGTTGAAGGTGAGCATCTCCATATCTCATCTCAAGCTTCGATGTTAAGAGACCGTAATCATTCTGCTGGTGATCGGGAATCGTTTGTAAGATGTTAAGAGCTTCCCCCCGTAGGGCCAGTATTAAAGAGATAGCCGTCTCTTTGTTACACCAACCGTTGGCTATTGCCGCAGCTTCAAATTGTTTCAAATATGTGGGCCAAGGTGTTTTGCCATCGAATGTGGATGGTTTCACTTTAAATTTAGACGGTATGGACTCGCTTCTTTCCATGATTCTTATTTCTGGAATGTTCTCATTTACAACTTGATTTGCTATTTCAAGTGGCCGTGTTGTTAGTGAAATCACCTCTTCTTGCAGCTTTATCATATCTTCTTCCATTTTTATCAATTTACTGTCCAACCTTTGCTCAACTGTTTTGACAATTGTAAAAATGGCGCGCAATTTATAGATGACGTCACACAATATGCAAATTATTGCAACACATAAAAAAAAGGAACGAAAATACTACTCACATGAATTGCAGGGCTTCTTGCGGAATTACTCCATGATGGGTACAGCGGGGCTCCGTTGTTGATCCTTCTCGGGCGTCGGCTGCTTCGCTGATCTTTCGGGCGTGGGTGTTCGATGGGTCCTGGTCGAATCCAAATTTAATTATCTTCTTCCTATATGTAGGGAACGACAGGAAACTGGTTAGGGAACGATAGTCAAAGATAAGGGCAAAAGGAATCTACATAACACAAAAAAAATACGATAAGACACAAAAGACAACCACACTTGTTCACGTTTCGGTGGCTAGTCCCACACGTATCCGGAAATCCACCCTTCCTTCTTGGCGCAAATCTCGCGCAATGCACTATCTGAAGTGACGGAAATACGCGCACAAGTCTTTTTAAATTTATGGCGCAAAATCCTTACAAATTTAAAACTTATAAGAATGTTTAGTGCCGAATTTTTCGGAACGTAACAAATTTCTGTAAAAGGTTTACTTGTTTGGTTGTTTCATTTCGAAATATATGGCTCCGTCGTGTTGTCGTGTGATTTCTTAAAATTTGTCTAATAGTTCAAGGTAAACGAATAGTTTTATACATGTAGTCCAGCGATCTGTTCGCCTTTAAGTTTGATAATGAAATAACACATTTACACGAACATGTTGAGCTAACAAATATTTGTTTATATGATGATATAATAAGAATTTTCACTTAAAGTTTAATGATTACGTTTCAAGTAATATATTAACCTAAAACAGGTCTGCTTTGTTCAGGTTATGCAAATTTTAACTAAAAATTAATACCTGATACTTAAGTAAATTATCAAGGGTGTCCATATTTTAGGTTGTGATTAGTATAACTTTTTTGGACTATATTTGAAGAAATTGTTAAACTTTGAACTTACGTTTAACCTATAGTTCTAAAATTTCCAGTATAGTTGTGAGCCTTCATATACAGATCTAAATATCAAAGAACGCTATTAAATGTTGTATAAAAAATTACTGCTTTGATATGAAATTATTAGGAAAGATATACTCTACTAAACTTAAACCTGCTGCCGTTTTTTGAAAGCTTTGTTTTTGTAAATATTTGTTGTATATTTCGTAAATGAAATTATTAAACAAAAAGAATACAGATTTATACAACGAATATCTTAAACTAAATTGACTGTTTTATTTTGTACAAATGCGTCCTAAAAATAAGGTAACTTAACACAATTTTTTGATGTCTTCCTAAATATTTGAGATATTAATGGTGGCCTTTGGGTAATTTTAATAGTGTTTTCTATCAGGTTTGGTCAGTAATACTACTTGCAATATATGTAACTATGCCGCATCAAGCAAATGTAATTTACGAAGGCATTTGAGGTCACACACTAGCGAACGTCCTTTCGCATGCAATTTGTTTAGTTATACCTCATTAATGAAAGAAAATTTACAAACACATATGAAGTCGCACACTAACGAACGTTTGTTCTGATGCACTTTGTGCAGTTCCATATTGATGCGTTGCCTCCGGTAAACCGTGCGGAACTGCTGTGTTCACATCCACGATAACGTGGGATTTGCGAGTCACAGGGATCGCATTGAACTATACTCGTAGAGCTGGGGTACGTAGCTCATCATTTTATCTACAAACACACAATCACCATGCAATGAAGCACATCGATCTCAAAACATTTATAAATCAATTGAACAAGCATTTGAAAATACAATCAAAGCCTTAAATCTAAAGAACATAGTTTGGTACTTACATTTTGGTACCGCACTGGTTCTACTCGACTAGACTGATAATGCCACAATAGTAATTCTCAACTAATTAATTAAGTCTAACTAGCTAATTGACTAGCTCTGACGACTACCTCCACTTCCTTGAGCAACTATGCTCCTTGTTTTATATAGGTTCCCTTATCATACCTGGAACTTACTAATATCTAATAACAAGTATGACGATAGGAATTCTAATCATTCCAGGTTTGTGGTTAGGTATCTATCATGAAGGGGATTTCTTGTAATTTACTGTGATGTAATAATGAATAACTCTTGGGATGATTAATAACTATGACTACAGCATTTTAATTATTGTTTAAAGACTTTTTGAGTTTCAATTCTTAACGTAACATCTTCCCCCGGCGTGATGAAACTTGGTCCGCAAGTTTAAAAGAGTAGAAGGGGAATAGTCCAAAGCGTGGAAGCTTATTACTAGAATACCAATCGACAACTAGCAAAATATTAACACTAATCCTTAAATTTAGGTTACATGTCTTAAGTCTAAGTTACAAAGGTGGTTTGCTATGTAAGCAAAAAGAACATACAAAATCAACTTAAATATAATAAAAGTGTCCTCGCTGCGTTGCAAGTGTTTATGGAAAGCACTGAAATTGTTTATGAATAGCACTGACTGTTGCACGACACTAAGTGATGTCAGTGGCACTAAACGTTTTTTATACTAGAGTCGTTTGGGTGGATGTATTTGAATGTAGTCGAAGTGACGTGCCATTGGTAGATTTTGTACTTCTTCTTCTGGAATTGTCGGTAACTTTCGTTGTTGAATTTTGTGTCGATGTTGAATCTGATCCCTAGCATTAAACCCCCAATTGAATAACTACTAACCAAAGTAAATTTTATTTTAATATCGGACACACCTTTTGCTTTTTTGATTAACAATTACACATCCTTACTTTTAGGTTATGTACAAAAACATACTAAAATTTGGTGTTGCCATTTCTGCCATCCCTGCAGACACACTGACGTTTTCAACTGAACACACAACACCCCTTCCCCTTAATATCGACATTATGCACACAGTCTCCGAGATGACCCGGGGGTTGTCTGGAGTGTACAGAGCGTCTCAATTCGATTCTAAGTCCCCCTGAATTGGAAACTTCTGTTTCAGAATTGTTCGTTTTTGCAGGAGTTCCTGGTGGTGCCACTTCAGGCACTAGAACAGGTTTTCTTACAGTGCCTATTGTTTCTGGAAATTGAGTTCTTACCCTTAACTTGTCAGTGTGGCGCTTTAGAATCTCTCCGTCAAAAGTACCTATTTCATAACTTATTAGCTCGGTTGGTTTCACTATCGTGGAGGGGACCCACTTCTGTCCAAGTACATAAGATCTGGCGAATATACTCTCCTCTGCTTCAAATGTTCGGGTCGCTTCTAGCTTTGTTTGTAACTCTTGTTTAGCCACCATGTCCCTTGAACAATTTGCTACAACCTCATCGAGCATTGTGCTAAGTCTTCGACCCATCGGTATTTCTGCTGGTGACTTCCTAGTAGTGCCACATATTGCGTTATTAGGTATCGTGCTATTCTTAAAGGAATGCCATTCCCAGCCATCTTTTTCACAACACTTAAAATTCTGAACCATGCGTTCCGCCTGTCCATTGCTACTCGGGTGGTATGGTGCTACAAGAGTCTGTCGAATGCCATTTGTTCTCAAAAATTCTTGGAACTCACTTGCCGTGAATGCGCTTCCATTATCTGAAATACAAACATCCGGCACACCATGTGTAGCAAATAATTCTTCCAGAACTTTTATTGCCGCAACTGCAGAGGTTGTAGGGACTTGTTTGGCCTTTAACCATTTTGAGTAAAAGTCTATCACGATGAGAAAATAGTTTCCTTGCATTGGCCCCGCAAAGTCAAGATGCAACCGAGTCACGAAGCTCGAGCCCATTCCCAAGGGTGAATAGGAGCTTTGCTTGGCATGTTTCGTACTGTCGGCACTTTGTACAGTTGTTCACAACTTCTTCAATATGTTTGTCAAGCATTGGCCAACAGATGTATGAACAGGCCAGTCCCTTTATTTTTACAATATACAAATGTGAAGAATATCTAGTATCATTTTCTTCTCTTGGCGGAATTATTACCCGTGTGCCCTATAAGAGACAATCTTGGTAACACGTCATTTCATGTCTATGTTGTAAATAAAATAAGAATTCAGCTTAGAACTTTGTTACATGCCGAAATTCGGCATATAAACATTTTTATAAGTTCCTAATTTGTAAGTGATTTCGCGCCAATAATTTAAAAAGACTTGTACTTGCATTTCCGTCCCTTGAAATAGTTGCGTTTGCGCAGACGCAGGGGAAGAAAGTGAGGGGTGATTTCCAACACGTCGCGACCAGTCAGCGAGACGTCGAGCCTAGCGGTTTATCTTTGTGCTGTTATCTTGTGTTCCTTTTCAGGCAATGTAGGTTTCCCTCCAATTTCTAGCTGATATCGTTCATCCTTACCTGTATTCCTGTGTTCCGCTACAGAAAAGAAGAATACGAATTAAATTTGAATTCAACCGGGGGGGCAGACGGATTACCCACGCCCGAAATGCTCAACGACGTCCGAAATGCTCAACGAAGCCCAGCTGCCGCCATAATAGCGTAATGCTGTAAGGAGTCCTACAGTTACGAGAGTACCTTTATCGTTTATTTGCATGTGATGTAGTAATTTAAAACATTTATATGACGTAATATCCTATTTGCGCATCATTTTGCAAATATTTATTTGTGTTACCAACTGACGTAGTGGCTCTTGTACGTTACCAACGGGAGTTTAATAACTTTCCATTATTTTTAGGCCAGTGTCTCCAGGCCCAGTATAGTACTTTAGACAAAATTGGGTTACTTTTTGTTTCGGATGAAATTTTTTAGACCGCAAAAGTTTTCAGGAGAGTTTTCTAACATCAGGAAATTGTCTGACATTGGTACTTCTATATTGATGACTTCGAGAGGTAATCTGCTCAAACCGTCTGCAATACCGATCATTCTCCCCGAAGTGTATTGTAAGTTGTAGTCATAAGCATTTAATAAAATAGTCCAGCGTAACATACGGGGCGAAAGAACTTCTGTAATCGCTTTATTTGATCAAAAATTCCCAAAAGTGGTTTGTTCTGTTCTTATGGTTTTACGCCTTTCATATGCATAGTCCCTATATTTGATTTTTTTCCAATGCTCCACCAGAAGGTACTACATTGGCTTGGAAGCGCGTTTTTTTATATGGAAAATTTGGAATTTTGCCGAATCCTTGCAGTTACAGGCAAGGTAGGGATCTTTAACGTGCGTGACAACACTCACACACGGACCCCCATTTAACCTCTCATCCGAACGACGGTGTATCTTTATGAAAAATGCCCGCTTAACATTTTTCAAGCGGATCGTGTTGAGATTTGAACTCGGGACCTTGGACATAGTAGTCACACGCTTACCAACTACGCCACGGAGCCACCCCATATGCATAGTCGTGAAATTTCCTAACTCCTGTAACTATGGACAAAGCTCCACGATCTATTTGAGCCAAATTTCTTTCGAAGGAAAATAGTGCTCGTGAGTAAAATGCTGTTGGAGTTTCACTGCACTCAGCATTCGGTTGGCTAAATACGCATCCCACTCCATAAGGGCTTGCATCGCATGTAAGTATTATTAGCCTTTTTTCGCAGTAATGTCCAAGTGTAGGTTCACTTGAAATAATGTTTTAAGTTTATTAAAAGCACTATCTTGTTCCGAACCCCGTTTGAAACCTACTTCTATATTTAAAAGCTTGTGTAAAGGTTCTGCCAATGAAGCTCTGTCCTTTAGAAATACATGGTGAAAATTAATTAAACCCAAGAACACTTGTAGTTCCGTTTTGTTCGTTGGAACATGTACCTCCAAGATAGCCTTAGCTTTACTGTCCGTCGGGCTTATGCCCTGGGCATTAATTTCCAACCCCAAAAGGGTTATTTTTTCAGCTTAAAAGATGTACTTATCCTTTCTCAGTAACCCATTTTCACAAAATCGTGTGAGTACTGAATGTATCTTAACATCCAAATCGTGTACAAACCTTCCAACTACTAGAATGTCATCGTAATAGGGTAATAACCCTGAAATTCTCGTTAATCTTAGATCCATAAACCGTTAAGAAATCTGTGGTGCAATCAAAACACTGAATTGTAAACGTTTGCACCTGAACGCCCCTCTACGGGTCATGATTGTTTGAGCATCTGCTATAGCTTCATCTGCACTTAACTACAAGTATATCTGAGCCATATCTAATTTTGCAAAACATTTACCACCTGCCAACGCAGCTCATATATGTTGCGTGGTCGGTACCGGATAACTATTAATACGTAAAGCTCGATTTATAGTGCTTCGATAATCCCCACAAATGCGCACTTCGTTGTTTTATGAAACTACAACAATTTGAGTGTCCCATTTGGAATACGCCACTGGCTCAAGCACTCCATTTTTTCGACAAGTCTGTCCAATTCTCTGTCTACTTTGTCTTTTAACGCAAAAGATACTTTCCTAGCTTTTGATGCTACCGGTTTTACCAAAGGATCCAAATCAAAAGTTACTGGAGGTCCTTTGCATGATCCCAGCAAGGTTTCAATACTTCCGCGTATTCGTAAATATATCTTGGCGGATTTGTAATTTGACTAAGCCCTGCAATTGACAGCCCCAATGCTTTAAATCAATTTCGACCCGAGAGGTTTGCTTTGTTGGCTCCGACAACAACGAGTGGTAAAACTAAAAATTTGTATGAGGGTTTGTGTTAAGGTGGGGATAGTCGGGAAATTCAGCGTTTGGGTGACCAAAAAGGATTTAAAGATCGAGTTAAAATTAAATAAACAAAAACGAGTTAAAATTAAATAAACAAAAAATTTAAAGTTACGAGGCTTTAACAGGGTGTAATTTTGTACGAGGTGGTCCTGTATAAAATCTATTTACAGATTCGGCTTCTGCATAAAATTCTAGACTAATTTGATGTGTCGCATGGCTAAAAAAGTTATAAGAACGGGCAGAAATCCTTGCTGGTAAAAAATCTTAAAATGAGAATACCTCCCTGGGGAATGATGCTATCTGAAAAATTCCTAGAAATTTAGGTAGCTGAGAAAAATCTAATATTAATTGCTACCAAATATGATAGATTTATCTGGAAAGATAAGCTAGGAAGGCAGGAGGAAATGAGTGAGGAAATTTCTAAACTTAGTCTATGCGTTTTATTAGGTTTCTTAAAATTATCCCGCAGAAAACTTTGTAAGAGTGGTTTGATTTAAACAATTCTAGCAGATTCGAATTCCCCAAAAAATTCTATCAAACTTATGTATCATGCTTTAACAAAAATGCCGCGAGGGGTGGATCTCTTAAGGTGGATCTGACATAAGGAAAAATGATTAAATCGTTAATGAGTTTTCCCATTAAAATGCGACTTTTAATGAGAACACTCATTAAAACGCGATTAGTGGCGCGGTGGCGGTGGCGCTGTCCTCGGATCCCCATATCCTACTACTCCCATCACACGGAAATAGCATTCTAAATAAATTTAGAAAGTAATTAATTCTACGATCTCCTTTATTTACAAGATGGGATCAAAGCACAACTGGTAGAAAAGTATACGCAATGATCCCAAATATTAAAGACCGCCTAAAAGCCAAATACCTGGTGCCCAGTCGGGGATTTATTCATTACCTAACTGGCCACGGACGCTATCCAACATACAGAAAACGCATGAACTTAGTTGACAACAACATATGAACATGCGGAGAAATAGGAACACCGGAACATATAGTATTCGAGTGTAATGACTTAGAACCGTACCTCTACGCACATAGACAAGCATTATTAAACAAGACCCTACACCAGATGATTTGGAACGAAAACCTTTTTCCACACTTAAATGCACTCACACAAAAAACCACGGCACTCATTCACCAACGTTATCTTGACGGATAAAAGACACAAACAAAACTACCCGGACAGAGGCATAAAAGTACCACCTCTCCTTGGACCGAGGCTCTGCCCCGGAGACCGGAGACCGATCTCCTGGAATTCTAAGAGCTCTGCTCTTGACGACCAGAAGCAACAAGATCAAACCATTAACCTGACTTTGAAACGATCCAACCCCCTAATATGTAGAATTTGCATACTTCTACATATTAGCAACCCTGTCTTTCACAAATAATAACCCACAGTAGTAGTATAAGTTAATTTTAAGTAGTAGAATAGGGAATTTCTTTTCTTTTTAACCAACGCTAAATTTTAAGAACTTACACATACCTGAGGCAAACAATACAGCAAACAAATCCTTTCCTCTGAAAGAACCTAATTTTTTATTTATGTAATAGTTATAAGTTCAAACATGAACAAAATTATACTAATTCAATCCAACCTTTTTGTAACCAAGGCAAACATAAACACAAATTAACATTTCAAACACACACATACACGCACGCACGCACGCGCACGCACACACACACCTCACATCACACACACACACACACACACACAAAAATGAAAAATGGAAGGAAATGAAGAAGAACAGTTTAATAATGTACTTCAAACACTTATCAACGTTACTGAAAAGAGTGGTAATCTAAGGACAGATTTAAGAAATGACATTTTGAAATCGGTAAGTGCTTTGCGAAGTATTTTTAATAAAATTAGTCTATCGCTAAATAACAATGTAAAAACAACAAAGAATTATGAAAATCAAGAAATTTCGATAGTAGAAAATCAAATTCTAAAACCAGAACTCGTAATCCGTCTTGAAAAACTATACTCTGAAGTTGCAAGTGCAAACAGGAATGTACCTTTTAAAGATGAAGACAAGCATGTAGTTTTCGTGAAATCAAATAGCAACCAAACGACAGATGAAATGAAGAAAATTATCAAATCAACGATCAATCCTACTGAACTTAAAGTTGGCATTAACAGCTTCAAAGCATTAAGAAATGGTCAAATAATAATCAAAACTGAAAATGCAACTGAATTAAAAACAATTATGGAATCAATAAATGAAAAATGTGGTGAAGCCCTGACAGCTGTAACAACCAGTCACAGAAACCCTCGAATGATTATTTATAATATCCCTGAAGAGATTGACATAAGCAATGCAGAAGAAATAATAAGACTACAAAACCCAGAATTCAATCTAAAAGAAAACGAAATTGAACCTGAATTTGTCTTCAAAAGCAAAAGAAATATTAGAAACGTAGTAATTAATATCCTACCTGAAGCTCGACAACGTATTTTAAATAGAAAATTAAAAATAGGTTGGAAGTTATGCAATATCGAGGATTACGTTGTTGTTGGGAGATGTTTTAAATGCAGTAAATTTAATCATAGAGCCACCGAATGTAGAAGTCAAATAACATGCCCAATATGTGCAGGTAACCATCAACTAAAAGACTGTAAAGCGTCAAAGAATGAATATAAATGTATTAATTGCTCTAATTATAACAAATATAGTGTAACGGGCTACTGCTACCGCGTTTCTTTAATTCAAAACAAGTAATAATAAAGGTCTTTATTACTCACTGTTCACAAGTCTAATTAACAGTACATGCCTTATCTATAGATGTTTTCAGGACACTTAACAATGAAGCACTGTTACACTAATGAATTTACAAGCACTAATATCTTCTTAAACTAACTAAGCGGCCTTATATATACCATAAATTAAAGACATGACTCATTATCTAGTAATTTCTAGCAGGATTCTAGAATCCTGAAGAATACGCTGTGCCCCGGGCGTTTGTATGTTTGACGGGTCGCCTAATAGTGGATCGCAACACTGCCCCTCTTTAAAACCGTTACGTCTCGTAACTGTAAATCCATTTTGAAGCCAATTCGATGACTGATGACCGTATCGGCAGCTATCTCCTCTGGTGCATCCACCGCGTCGTCGGAAGTAACAATCAACACTCTTTTCTTGGTCTTGGTAGGCAACCGGTTGATAACAACAAACAAGAACTTGGACGTTGGTTCCCTGGAAAACTACTTCTAGCATATTTCGGACTATCCTCCAATCTAAGCGATCCAGTCCACAGCCCAGCTTGGGCACCGCTAGTCTCGTTACTCCATTTTCCATCATCTGCGCCTTAAGATTTAGCAAAGCCTTCCATAGATGTCCATAACGAGGTCTCTGCCATGAAGAATTTTTGGTGACCAGATAGTAAACATAACGATTTTTATCTTGAAGAACCAAAGATTTTCCTACAGTTGGCTGCTGTTGTACTAATTCATCTACACATCCAAACTTTTTCTTGAAAACAACAGCTATTCCCCTTGACATTGCCAAATCTTGAGCTACGCAATGTGCAAGGGAATACTCTTCTAGTGATCTAAACAGATCTTGCTGTTTTTCAACAACAACGCCAAATCTCGCCTTATCGGAACCACCATACGCAGCCATAAACCTCTCAAAATCTACATTTGGCTCATGATTAATAACTTGTCGAACACCATTATCATTATTCGAGTCTCCCTGGTTGTTGCCAGCGTAGGATGTTAAACGGTCAAAGTGTACCACTTTTGGCTTACCACGGGGAGATCTTCTGATCCTGTACACTACATCATTTATTCTTTTTAACACTTCGTACGGCCCTTCTCATTGTCTTTGTAGTTTTGGCGACAATCCAAGTTTTCTTTGTGGATTGTACAACCACTCTAAATCTCCAGGTTGGTAACCCCCTTCTTGTGCTCTCGTGTCATATTGTGATTTCATTAGATCGCTTACTGCCTGGATATTCTTTCGGACGTTTTCGTGAATGCTATTTGATCTTTCACGAAGCTTACTAACGTAATCTTCACCTGCGATCTCTTTTTCAGGTTTAAATCCAAACTGAAGATCACATGGTAGCCGCAATTCACGTCCTAGCAGTAGGCAAGCGGGCGAGTACCCTGTGCTGTCATGTACCGAAGATCGGTACGCCAGTAGGAACAAATGTAGATATTGGTCCCAGTCTCGTTGATGTTCAGAGACAACTTTGGCCAGGTACTTCCCTAACGTCCTGTTCATTCTTTCAACCATTCCATCCGATTGGGGATGAAGTGGCGTGGTTCTTCCTGATTCCAAGGTGCTTGCAGACATTTTGAAACAATGCTGATTCGAAGTTCCGACCTTCATCGGAGTGTAATTCTAACGGAACTCCAAAGCGACAAAACAACTCCTTCACTAGTACATCTGCAACCGTCTCGGCTTCTTGGTTAGGTATAGCATATGCCTCCGGCCATTTGGTAACATAATCCATTGCAACCAAGATGTATTTATTTCCTTTCTCTGATTCAGGAAACGGTAGCTATATCAATGGCTACCCTCTCAAACGGATTCCCCACGTTATACTGTCTCATTGGGGCTTTCCGTTTTGTGACCGGGCCATTTGCAGAGGCACACAACTCAGATTTCCGGCACCACTCCTTCACATCTTCTTTGGCGTTGACCTAATAGAATGTTTCTCTCACTCTTTCGAGAGTTCTTTTCACGCCAAAGTATCAAGTATCCTTCGAAAATACTATCGTGCAAGTGCCGCAGCACTTCCGGCACTCTGCTTGTCGGCACTATCACTTGAAGTAATCTCTCAGTGCCATCTTCACACTGCAGGCGTCGGCATTGTTTGTTGTGCTTTCCCGCGTTGCTATACTATTGCGTAATTGTTTAATATAACGTATAATTACGCGGCAAATTACGCGCCACTTTGTATCAAATACCGAACACGTTTAAAGGTGACGCAATGGTCAAATTTTAATACACAATGTAAATAAAAGCAATTTACTCACTTAAATCGCACCTTGCAGCCACATCCCACGGTCCATTCGTTTGTGGGTCACATCACATCCTCATCTTTGCAGTTCACCCAATAGAATCTTTCTCTCACTCTTTCGAGAGTTCTTTTCACGCCAAAGTGCCCTCCGGAAATACCATCGTGCAAGTGCTGCAGCACTTTCGGCACTCTGCTTCTCGGCACTATCACTTGAAGTCTCTCAGTGCCATCTTCAAATTCCAGGCGTCGTTTCAAGATTCTATTTTCCATCATCAAGGAGTCCCACTGTGCCCAGTATGCCTTCAGGCTCCTACTTGAAATATAATTTCTTCCCAAGCTGGTCGTTGTCCTCTACTTTTCCACTCAATAATACGTCCCAATTCGGCGTCATTCTCCTGGTCTTCTCGTATTCTTTCGGGTTGCCAAGTATCATCGGTTACCGTCATTCTATGGATGACACTTATTTTCTCTTCCATCTTGGAGCAATGATTGCAGTCTAACGGACAAGGTCTCCTTGACAGAGCGATTGCATTCCGATGGCTAGTTCCTACACGATGTTCTGTGTCAAAGTCATATTCCTGCAGTCGCTCTATCCACCTTGCCACTTGCCCTTCAGGATTTCGAAACTGCAGAAACCATTTCAGTGCAGCATGGACTGTTCTCAACAGAAATTTACGGCCGTATAAGTATTTATAAAAGTGCTCTACGGATTTGACAACGGCCGACAGCTCCCTTCTTGTCACACAATAATTCCTTTCTGGCCGCGACAAGACCTTGCTGAAATACCCAATAACTTTTTCTTGTCCGTCCTGCACTTGAGAAAGAACGCTTCCTATAGCTGTGTTACTGGCATCGGTATCCAACACAAATTTCTCCTCCATCCGTGGATAACTCAAAATTGGTGCTGTAACTAGTAGCCGTTTCAGTTGTTCAAATGCACTGTGGCAGTCGCCATTCCAATCATATTCTTGTCCATCTTCGGTTAATTTTGTTAACGGTTTGGCAATGTTCGCAAACCCAAATATAAAACGTCGGTAATATGTGCACAATCTTAGAAACCTGCGTAGTTGGTGTATATCTGCTGGTGTAGACCACTTTTGTACCGTTTTTATTTTGTCAGGGTCAGCTCTTATTCCGGTCTCCGAAACGACATGTCCTAGGTATTTTACCTCTTTTCCAAATAGGTGACACTTCTTGGGGCTCAATGTAAGGTTTGCCCCGCGTAATCTTTGGAATATCTCCTCTAGGTTCTTAAGGTGTTCTTCAAAAGATCGGCCTAACACTATTACGTCGTCAAGGTACACCAGACAAGTCTTCCAAGACAGTCCACGCAGTATCGACTCCATCAATCGTTCAAAAGTAGCAGGGCATTGCATAATCCAAATGGCATGACCTTGAACTGCCATAATCCAGTTCAATTGTAAACGCAGTCTTTCTTTATCGTTTGGCTCCAAGCCTACCTGCCAGTATCCGCTTTTAAGTCCAAGGTTGAAAACCATTTGGATCCGGATAGAGTATCAAGGTGTCATCAATTCTGGGCAAAGGATAGCTGTCTTTCTTTGTCACATTGTTAAGCCGCCGGTAGTCTACACAAAACCTTGTCGACCCGTCCTTTTCTTGACAAGCACTACCGGGGATGCCCATGGACTATTCGAGGTTCAATCACTCCCTGTTCTTCCATATCGGTGATAATTTGCTCAGCTTCCTTACGTTTTGCCAAAGGAAGCCGCCTGGGTGTTGTCTTATCGGTTGCACATCTCCAGTGTTGATCTTATGTTGCACAACATTCGTCCTTCTTTCTCACTATCATCCAGTGCAAACACACCTCGATATCGTCCGACCAGTTCTTTTACCTTGCCTAGTTGGTCGTCGTTTAATCCTTGACACGAAGGTATTAACATATCCAGCAATTTCTGTGAGCAACCGTTGGCTGGTTTATCTTTCGTGTCGTCCACACAACGTTTAATATGGCATACTGGAATGCAACTTCCCACAATCGTGTCTTTCTTCAGGGTCACCGTATGTAGATTAATGTTTAGCACCCTTACTGGTACCATATTTCGAAACTTTACCAGCGTTCTTCCAATCAGTAATCCCTCCTGACCTATTCCCGATTCAGTTGCTTCCATCATGCATACTTGTCCTTCCCGGAGCGTACCATCCAGGCGTCCCATCACTATCATTTCCGCCTTCTCGAGTATTTTCATATCACAGAACATTCGAACTTGCATCGTCTGGTTACTCGTACCTTGAAATGGAATCTCATCATCATCTATCCGAAGCACATTTTCTTTCATGTTTACATGAAACCCATATTCTCTCATGAGATCCATTCCCAAGATCACTTCTTCTGTAATTTCAGCTACCAACACCCGATGATTAATTAGTCTGTCCCCACTTGCCAACGTAACGGCAGTCTCTCCGTGAGTACAAATTTTCTCACTACTTGCCGTTCGAAGACACACCGATACAGGTAGCACTTTTCCACGACCAACCAACTCTGGTCTCACAATAGTTCTTGTCGCTCCTGTATCCACGAGTAATTGGACAATCCTACCATTAATTCTACCATCGATATAAATGCTGTCCAGACTTCCCATTGACGATGCAGCACGGATGATAATCTCCGGGGCACTACGTTGTGCTGTCGACGTTCGCCCCTGCTGCTCAACCGGTTGTTTTTTTTGGTTGAGTACAGCGTCTCTGTATGTGACCAACTTCACCGCAGTTCCAGCATTGCAGACGCCATCGCCGCGGTCGTTGTAGTTGGGCGTTGCCGTGGATCAATGTAGTAAGCGTAAGACTACGGATCCCAAGGCCCCGGGTTCAAATCCCGACACGGCCGACTGCTTGAAAAATGGCAGGTGAGCATTTTTCACAAATATTACGCCCTCGTTCGGATGAGAGGTTAAATGGAGGTCCCGTGTGTGAGTGTTGTCACGCACGTTCAAGATCCCTACCTTGCCTGGAACGGCAAGGGTTCGGCAAAATTCTAAATCTCCAGGCAACAAAAAACTCGCCTCCTGGCCAATGTAGTACCTTCGGGTGGAGCATTGGAAATGTAAATGAACGGTCGTTGTAGTTGGCGTCGCCGTGGATCAATGTAGTAAGCGTAAGACTACGGATCCCAAGGCCCCGGGTTCAAATCCCGACACGGCCGACTGCTTGAAAAATGGCAGGTGAGCATTTTTCACAAATATTACGCCCTCGTTCGGATGAGAGGTTAAATGGAGGTCCCGTGTGTGAGTGTTGTCACGCACGTTCAAGATCCCTACCTTGCCTGGAACGGCAAGGGTTCGGCAAAATTCTAAATCTCCAGGCAACAAAAAACTCGCCTCCTGGCCAATGTAGTACCTTCGGGTGGAGCATTGGAAATGTAAATGAACGGTCGTTGTAGTTGGCGTCGCCGTGGATCAATGTAGTAAGCGTAAGACTACGGATCCCAAGGTCCTGGGTTCAAATCCCGACACGGCCGACTGCTTGAAAAATGACAGGTGAGCATTTTTTACAAAAATTACGCCCTCGTTCGGATGAGAGGTTAAATGGAGGTCCCGTGTGTGAGTGTTGTCATGCACGTTAAAGATCCCTACCTTGCCTGGAACGGCAAGGGTTCGGCAAAATTCTAAATTTCCAGGCAACAAAAAACTTGCCTCCTGGCCAATGTAGTACCTTCTGGTGGAGCATTGGAAATATAAATGTACGATCGTTGTAGTTCCAGCCTTTCTGCCACACGGTTGACTATTTCATCTATGCTGTTCTGAGCTTGACCAGGTTCCTCTAAGGCAGACCAAACTTTGTGACCATCCTGTGTGATGTCTGCTTAGCTGCTTCAAATTCAAGCGCATGGGCCAGTGCGTCATCCAAAATTTTTGGCCGTGCTAGTCTTAGCGCTTGCTGTATTTCGTCATCCTTAACGCCATCCACAAATGTTTGGACAGCAAGTTGTTCGAGGAAGCTATCTGGTGCCGTTGGGTATGCCAATCTAACTAACCTGGCAATGTCAGCTTCGAATTCTTGCAGGCTTTCACTTGTGTTTTGCGAGCGGTTCTTAACTTGTGCGTGGTAAACCTGTTGAAGGTGAGCATCTCCATATCTCATCTCAAGCTTTGATGTTAAGAGGCCGTAATCATTCTGCTGGTGATCGAGAATCGTTTGTAAGATGTTAAGAGCTTCCCCCCGTAGGGGCACTATTAGAGAGATAGCCTTCTCTTTGTTGCACCAACCGTTGGCTATTGCCGCAGCTGCAAATTGTTTCAAATATGTGGGCCAAGGTGTTTTACCATCGAATGTAGGTGGTTTTACTTTAAATTTAGACGGAATTGATTCGCTTCTTTCCATGGTTCTTATTTCTGGAATGTTCTGATTAACAACTTGGTTTGGTAATTCAAGTGGCCGCGTTGTTAGTGAAATCACTTGTTCTTTCAGCCTCATCACATCTTCTTCCATTTTTATCAATTTACTGTCCAACTTTTGCTCAACTGTTTTTACCTGTTCAGTGAAATCTTCTTTCAATGCAATGGAACTTTCCATTAATCTTTGTTCTAACGTGGCTGTACTTTCATTCAACTTTTCTTCCATTTTTGCAGCATTTTCACTTAACCTTTCCATTTTCTCAGCGTTTTCAGTAAACTTTTCATCTATTTTTGCAGCATTTTCAGTAAACTTTTTATCCATACCGGATTTAAAATCCTTAAGGAAATTCATTAAAGCTTCTGCGTCCATCTTACTTTGACTTCTTGTAACTGGCATATGCAAACTACTTAAATGTCTTTAGACTTGTGTTTTAAATTAATCACTATATACCCCACAAATGCCTGACACCAGTGTAACGGGCTACTGCTACCGCGTTTCTTTAATTCAAAACAAGTAATAATAAAGGTCTTTATTACTCACTGTTCTCAAGTCTAATTAACCGTATAAGCCTTATTTATAGAGGTTTTCAGTCCACTTTAACAATGAAGCACTATTACACTAATGAATTTACAAGCACTAATATCTTCTTAAACGAACTTCTTTACCATAGGTCCATTAACAACACTAACACAACTATTATTCAATCCAAGTTCTATCTATTTATGTATACTACAAGCTGCATGTACATTAGACACGTTTAGCTCATATAACATTTATGTATATATACGCTTAGGCTTCCAAAAAGCTCAACTACATTCACTATACACGATATAATTTATATACGACATTCTAATGTGAACTAACTCTTACATTCTTAAGCGGCCTTATATATACCCTAAATTAAAGACATGACTCATTATCTAGTAATTTCTAGCAGGATTCTCGAATCCTGAAGAATACGCTGTGCCCCGGGCGTTTGTATGTTTGACGGGTCGCCTAATAGTGGATCGCAACAATAGCATAAAAAGCAACATTAATGAATGCCACTCATCCTTAGATAAAACCTGCCCTAGTTATCAAATAGCACTTAAACGGCAACAGCGGAATATAAATTATTAAGAATGGCTCAAGACAAAAATAGAAGAAATAGGATTTTCAAAATAATAAAGATATAAATTCAAATACGGCAAAAGATATCAAATGTGTACAAATTAATCTACAACATTCAAAGGTAGCTACTGACAACCTAATGCAAATTATAGATCAACACAATTTAGATATAGGTTTAGTACAAGAACCGTACTCGATACAAAATAAAATAATAGGAATCTCGTCAAAGGTTCGTACATATTATAAAGGAAATGACCGTACGAGAACAGCAATATTAATAAGAAACAAAACTATTGAAGCAATAATGTCAAATTTCTAACAAAGATCAGGTAGTAGTAGAGATAAATCATGAAAGAAACAAATATTTCCTTGCAAGCATATATCTTGATATAAAATTAGATATAGAAGAAAGTATTGGTAATTTAAGGAAGATATTAGATTTTGTAAATAAAGCACCTCTTTTAATATCCATCGACAGTAACTCCAGGTCGAAAAGCTGGTACGACAAAATTACAAATAAGCGAGGCAAGAAACTTGAAGAATTTATAATAACAAATGACCTATACTTACTTAACGAACAAACTAACAGTCCATCATTCGCTACACTAAGGGGAGAGAGTAATATTGACTTAACTATGACGAACAGTCAAATGTTGAATTGCACAAGCGACTGGGAGATTGGAGAAGAAGAAAGCTGCTCTGATCATGCACTTATTACATTTAATATAAATATATTACCATCAGTACATATCGATATAAACTTTAGAAAGATTAGGTATATAGTCAAAAGTTCTAAATGGAAAGTGTTTGATAAACTGATATCAGAAGAGATTAGTAAAATTGCTAATAGTAATTTAGAACCAGACAATACTTTACAAATAGACAATCATCTACAAAGCTTGACAAAAAACGTTATAGATCTTGAGACACATATACAAAAATTTGAAGTAGCATTACAAAATGCATGTTCCCAATCATTCCATAAATTCAATATTCAAAAACAAATTAATGGTAGAACGGTCCCATGGTGGACAGAGGAATTAACGATATTACGTAAACGAGTAAATGCTTGTAGACGAAGGTACCAAGAGACAAAAATAAATGAGGATTTAAGACTTCAACGGAAATCAATCTATACAGAAGAAAAAAAATTATCAACAAAAAATGAGACAAGAAAAAATAAATTCATGGAAAGAATACTGTAATTTGACAGATGGTCGAAATTCTTGGAATGCTGTATATAAAATATCAAGAGGTAAAGAAAAAAAGGATTTTATACTTACAACTATCCATAAACGTGATGGTGAGTTTACAAAAGATATTACCGAAACTCTCAAATACATGATGGAACATTTCATACCCGAGGACAAAATTGAAGAAGATGACAAGAATCACAAAAACATTAGAAAAGAGGTAGAAACGAAAATCAGTACAACAGATGACAAAGAATTTAACTCAGCAGAAATAGAAGATATTATTACAAATATGAATCCTAAAAAAGCACCGGGAAGTAATGGAATCACTAGTGACATACTACTAAAAGTATTTAAAAGATTTCCAAAATTTACCACACAAAAATATACAATCAGTGCTTGAAGAGATCTTATTTTCCAAAGGAATGGAAGAAAGCAGTCATCGTCCCAATATTAAAATCTGATAAAGACAACTCCAATGACATATCTAAATTTCGACCAATAAGTCTCATAAACATTGAAGGAAAAATCTTAGAAAAATTATTAATAAATCGAATAGCTTATCATCTCCATTCAAAAAATTTACTTAACCCAAATCAGTATGGCTTCATACCTCAAAAATGTACTATTGACGCCGTTTTGGAAGTTACTAGATTTCTAGAAAATAATATCAAGTTGAAGAGAGATGTAGTTGTAACAAGTCTTGATGTTAAAGGTGCTTTTGACGCAGCTTGGTGGCCTGGTATTTTAAAGGAACTTCGTGACATCAAATGCCCTGCGAATCTTTTTAACTTAACAAAAAGTTATTTTAATAATAGATTTGCAACACTGGAAGTTGGCCAGGTAAAAATTGAAAAAAAATTATCTAGAGGATGTCCCCAAGGATCGTGCAGTGGTCCGGGTTTTTGGAATCTACAATATAATTCTTGTTTAAATATCAAATATTCAAAATATACTAAAGCTAATGCATTTGCAGACGACTTACTTATTTTAACCAGTGGTTCAAATGCACTAGAAGCAAAAAATTACATGAATATTGAAATTATGAAGATGATGAAATGGGCTAAAAATAATAAAACAAACTTCAGTGAAGAAAAATCAAAAGTCATGCTAGTTTCTAGGAAAAGAAGATCAAAACTTACAAAAATCAACATCTACCTAAATAATTTACCAATTAAACAGGTAAATACAATCAAGTACTTGGGAATATATATAGATGAAAAACTTAAATTTGATATACATATCGATTATATAACAGATACGTGCATGAAAATTATCCATATACTTTCTAGATCGGCTAAAATCAAATGGGAATTAAAACAAAAAGCAATAGAAATAATATACAAGGCAGCAATCCTTCCCATCATATCATATGGAGTCTCAATTTGGAAAAGTGCATTAAAAAAAAAAGAAACTAGATACTATTAAACAGAGTTCAAAGGCTTATCAACTTAAAAATTGCAAAGGGATTTCGAACTATATCTTATGAACCTTCATGCATTATTACAGGACTAACTCCTATAATATTAAAATTAGAAGAAACATCATTTATATATGAAACAACAAAAAATCTATCAAACAATAATATATTATTCGATGCTCCAATGAATTATAGTAAATGGAATCACCCAGGCCAAATAGAAAAATTCAATTTTGAAGAAAAGTTCGAAAATAGACAACCAAAATTTTTCATTGAAATTTACACATCCGGAAGTAAAAAAGCAGAAGGAGTAGGGGCAGGAATTGCTATTTATAAAAATGAAGAACCAGTCACTAAAATAAAATGCAAATTAAATGCATTATGTTAAAAAATGCAAGCAGAACAATTTGCAATCTTAACAGCAATAAAAACCACTAACACTTTGCTAATAGAAGAATTTCAAAACAAAAATCTCATAATTCGGACTAACAATAAAGCTACAATAAAATTAATAAAAGATGGCCATAATCACGAATATCTAATAGAAAAGATTAGAAAGCAAAGAAAATAGATGGTTAATAAATATATGTCACTTTGATTACAATAACAAACACGTTGGCATTAAGCTTGCAAATCTGTTGGCTGTCGAAGCAGGAAATGACAACTACATCGATATTAGTTTCAATAGAATACCCCAAATTTCAATTAAGGATATAGCACAAAAAAATAGTATAGCGAAATGGCAAAAGGAATGGCACAACACAACAAAAGGGAAAACAACTAAAACTTTTTTCCAACAATAATTGATAGACTTCATTTAAAACTTCCAATCTCTGCAAACCTAACAACAATTCTAAGCGGCCACGGTAGGATAAAAAGCTACTTCAATAAATTTAAAATAATAGATGACTAAACATGCACATACGGTTTAGGAGAACAAACAGTACAACATATTATACACGAATGTCCATTACTTAAAGATCAAAGGCATAAATTGAAACATGAAGTCATACGAAGTAATGGAAACTGGCCGATCGGCAATGCCGATTTAATTTCAAAATTCACGCTGTTATTCCTTAAATTTATAAACAAAATTAATTTTGAAGAAATGTAATACATTAAAAAAATTGTAAAATGTATATTCAATAGCATGTAGTATTACCTCTTGTAATGGAATATGCTGTTAAAATAAAGATTGTCATTTAAAACACACACACACACACACACACACGCACGCACGCACGCACGCACGCACACACACACACACACACACACACACACACACACGAGTTGTCGAAGTGAACGAACGTGTTTTTCGGTGCTCGTAATTATTAGTAATTTTGAGTGGTTAAAAACCGATTTAGTTTGTTTATAGTGAAAATATAGTGTACCGAATTCGATACTGAATAATTCTGTGGAAGTATTATTTCTGATTCTAAATCGTAAGTTATTAATTCTTCGTTATAAACATTTTAAGTTGTATAAATATCCATCAAGTATTGCTGTATATTATACAACTATTCGTCCAGGTGGCTAGATAGCCGCATGGTCAATGATAACAGCTGCTTCGTATCTTACCTTAATTTCTGATATGAAGTTTACTAATATTCATTTATATTATATAACTACCTACAATTTAAATTGATGGAATATCAAGGAATGGAGGCTTCTGACAACCGGGGTTTCCAAGGGAATAAATTAACAAGTGAACAAAATACCGATGAATCTAAACTACCAAAAAATTATACTTCTAAGGAAGATGCTCCTCTTAACCAAACTGCAACCAAAAAGCCAGGTCTATTTTCCGATGTTATAAAATCTACAATGTTCCCGAAAAAGGAACAAGCGTTAATATTTTCTTCCATTGAAGGCATACCGGTTAAGGAATACGTTATAGCTTTGGCTAAACTTATCCCACCAAAAAATGTGTTATTCGCTTCGCGTATTTCTAATAATAGAGTATGCATCTACACATCATCTAAAGAAATCGCAGCTTCGTTTGTGACAACTCGTGGAGGAATTAATGTAGGGGACGTGTTTATACCTGCACGTAAGTTGATCTGCCCTTCAAAAAGGATAGTGCTGTCCAATGTTGCACCTTGCATCCATCATCAGGTAGTAGAAAACGCATTGAAGGCGCACAATTTGAAATTATTATCTTTAATTTCTTTTATCGGTGCCGGGATTGGATTAAATGAATTGAAACACGTTATGAGTTTCCGCAGACAAGTTTACATCGTTGACGATGAAAATCAAATAGTTCCCGACACCATTACAATATCATTCGAGGATGAAGAATACAGAATATTTCTGTCCGATGAAAAGGTTCGATGTTTCGTGTGCAAGGAGATGGGACACATCTCATCTCGCTGTACCAAACAAGCTCCTTCGGTAAACTTCACGATAGATAACTCGATAGAATTTGTTGGTACCAAGCGTTCCATGGCTTCTACCCTAAACGCAACTATAGATATACAGAGCCTCGAAACTAGCACCGTGGAGTTGACGGAAACTCCTACCAAAATAGAAGCCTCAGCTATGGAGAAACAACCAGATGATGTCTCCACTCGTATTGTAAGACAAAACAGCGACGATACTGACGTTTCATCAAAACAGCCATATAAACGACTAAAGGTGGATAAGAATCCCGGAAGTATCGATGATTTTACTGAGTTGGAAAGTTTGTGAAGGGATAAAGAACACGTTTTAGATTATACCCACTTCACAGATTTTCTAAGGGAAGTGAAGGGAAGTGATCGACCCTTTGAAATATCAAAAAAGTACACAGATGACACTGAACGTCTACTAGTGTTAGTAAAGGATGCATCATCAGTTGGCAAAAGTCGTGCTTTAAAAGAACGATGTAAGCGCTTGGTCTCTAGCATAAAAAGATCCACCGAAAGAGTACACACACTGTCACCAACCACAGAGGCCGGGCAGTCTCAACCGGGTTTACGTAAAAGTAACTCATCTGACAGTTTATCGAGTAATAAAAGTTTCTTTTAAATACTCGTTACTCTGAATCAATATAGTTTTTTTTATATATATATATATATATATATATATATATATATATATATTATATATATATATATATATATATATATATATATTTTAATATTTTACCCAAAACCATCATGGCTACACCCTCAATTAAAGTACTTACACTAAATACAAAAAGCATTCGAAGCGAATATAAACGTCACGAATTGTACGAGTTCCTTGAACAGTCACAACCAGACATTGCTCTTATACAGGAGACTAACATTGATTTCCTGCCACACATTAATCGCACAAATTGCAAATACAACGTTTTTAATAACCCCGCATCTACTGGTTATACAGGAACCGCAATTCTTGTAAAAGAAGCACTTCGTGCAGAAATAGTAAATCACAGCATTATGGATGATTCCTATGCACAATATTTAGCTGTGTCGATGGATAATTCTACGTGGCACATTAGATAGATAGATAGATAGATAGATTTATTCGTGCTCAATAAAATGTTACATTTTTTAACGCACACGTCCTATATAATACATAGATTAAAAACATATACTATAGTTCTAGAGTATATGGCTCTTAATTAATAAAATAATGTATTTTCAACACACATGTCCTGTTTAGTATATATATTAAAACTTAAATTACTATAGTATATGGCCCCTGGCTAAGAGAAATTGAGATCACTGTTATAATACTCTTCAAGTGAGTAGAATGCTTGCTTTGTTAAAAATGCTTTTACTTTTATTTTAAATTGTAAATGCTGTAATGTTTTAATACTTTGTGGTAGACAGTTGTATAATTTTATTGCATGGTAATTTACTGAGTATCTAGTTCCACTTAGCCTAGTGTATGGGATTCTAAGTGTATTGTTGTTTCGTATGTAATGCTTATGTATTTGTAATTCTCGATTATTTGTGAAATTATCCAAGTTCTTATGTACATAAATCAGGCAATTCAATATATATAGTGAGGGCAAAGTAAGTATCTTTAGTTTCGCAAAATTTTCTTTACAATTTTCTCTGAAACTTAAATTGGATATTATTCTCACAGTTTTCCTCTGTAATGAAAATAATCGCTTTGCACATGGTGAATGTCCCCAGGCCAATATTGCATAAGATATGTGACTGTGGAATAGTGCAAAGTATGCAACAAGAATTACATCATCAGTAACATAATTTTTTAGGGAACGAATGCAGTAAATTGATGTATTTAGTTTTAATGCTGTTGCATTGATATGCTCATTCCATTTTAGTTTAGGGTCTATATAAACCCCTAAGAATTTTATAGCAGTTTGATTTACAAAACTATGTTTGTTAAGGGAGAATAGCATGTGTTGAGACTTATCAGAGTTTAAGTTTAATTTATGCGATAGAAACCATTGATTTGCAGAATGATGTGTTATTACACTTTTGTTTATTAGGTCTATACAAGATAATGACTTATTTATAAGAGTTGTATCGTCTGCAAAAAAAATTGAATTTGCCAGTTGTAGGTGAGACGATAGGTCATTTATATAGATTAAAAATAGAGTCGGACCTAAAATAGAACCTTGCGGTATGCCATGTTTTATTACGCTTATATCCGATTTAATACCCTTATAAATAACTTGTTGACTTCTGTTGTTTAAGTACGATTCGATTAACGAACAACTGTTTTTACTGAACTTATAAGAATTCAGCTTATTTACCAGAATTTCATGAGATACACAGTCAAAAGCTTTACTAAGATCGATAAAGGAAGTCATGCAAAATTCTCCATGTTCAAAAGAAGTAGTAATTTCACTAATTAGTTGCAATATTGCTCCGATAGTTGACTTGTTAGCTCTGAAACCATACTGATTAGGGGAGAAGATATAGTTTGTTTCAAAATACTTTACAATTTGATTATTAAGGGCCTTTTCAAAGATTTTTGATATGATTGGTAACAGGGATATGGGACGGTAGTTCGTTGGACTATTAGGATCACCTTTTTTGTATAGCGGGATAACTTTAGCTACCTTTAGTGCATTTGGATAAATATTGCAACTAATGCATGCATTGATAATTTTTGTGATTGGAGCGATCAATAAGTTTTTACAACATTTAATTATATTTGTACTTAATCCATAATAATCAGTGTAAGTTTTACATTTTAATGAATTGATTATGTCTCTGACTTCATTGAATGTTACCAATTTAAAAGAGAAACAATAATTGTATTTATCTTGATCATTTATATTGGCATTGACGTTATTCACAGTATTACTCCTTTTTTCAATTAATGCAATTATAGTTTGGGCTACAGTAGTGAAATAACTGTTGAAGTCATTTGCTGTTAATGTAGAGTTTATATTTTCTTTTGTGTTTGATCTTTTGGAGTTTATCACCTCCCACATAGATTTAATACAGTTACTTGATTTTTTAATAATATTAGAATTATGCTTGATTTTAATGCTTTTTATTGAACAGCGATATTTTGATCTGTAATTGTTACGTCTACATCAATTTTCAGCCGTTGGGAATTTTAAGTATAATTCATTCAATAGTTGTAAAGTATTGCGCATATTTCTTAGGTTTTCATTAAACCACGACACATGTGCATTATTTGCAGTACCTGATATTTTTCGTAAGGGAAATGATTCTTCAAATGTAGCAATCAGAGTTGAGTGGAAGGTTTCAAAATTCTGTTCTGCGTCATCTTTAATTGAGAAATTCCAATTTATCTCCTCAAGGCGTTTGTAAAATGTGTATTTGTTCTTTGCAGACCAATGACGAACTTTCATGTCTAACCCAATATCTTTTGAAATTTTTACATGTGCTTTAAACTTTATACCAAAATGATCTGATATTATATTATTCTGTTTTTCTGTGTTAAAGAGTGTTATGTTAGTAAAAATATTATCTATACAGTTATTAAGTCTTGTGTTAAAGAGTACAGTTTTTTCTAATTTAAATGATTGACATAAGTCAGTTAGCTCTATCGCATCTTTCTCTTTTGTATTAAATTTAACATTAAAGTCACCACACAATATAACCTCTTTCGATAGATCTATTTGATCTAGAGCTTTATTTAAGGTGTCGATAAATATATTGAAATCTCCTAAAGGGGATCTATATATATTTATAATAACTGTATTCAGTTGATTTAAAATGATTGCTGAGATTTCACAATGTACTTCAACAGACAACTTATTCACCTTAATTAACGTTTGATATCTATTTTTAAATTTATTATGCAATAGAATCATACTTCCACCATGTGACTTATCTGTCCTTGCAAAATAGGATGATGTAAAGTAAGCATTTACACTAAACATTGATGCTTCGATTTCATTTAGCCAGTGCTCTACAATGCAGATTATATCATAGTTTTTGTCTTCCAAATAAGCTTCTAGTTCATTAGTTTTATTTGTAACTGATTGAATATTTTGATAGTAAACATATAGCTTAAAATTAAGAGACTCTACGGGTTGCTTACTATGCTCTCTATCAGATTGTTTTTCTTGTAAAATTAGTTATAGTGATTAAGTTGTATACAAAAGGATTTCCTTCACAGTCATTTTTTACCAAAAATTTTTATTTCTGTTGTTAACTATTACATGAATTACATTACACTTCAAATTACTTAATTTGATAATATTAATTAAGTATCTTATCAATACCCGTTTCCCTATCACGTTTAAATGCAACCCGTTATTTGAATAGTGCATTTGATTTAAGTAAACATTCACATTGTACAACTTAAAATTAAATTTTTTCTTGCTCAGTGTAATTAAGGAGTCATTTATTTTATTAATTGTTGTATTATAGTACGAAGTCACACCAAACATGTACGGTATTGTCAATAATATTAAATTAGTATTAGTATTATTGTAGTATACTTGCCTCAGGAACAAACAAGAGCCGTAGAAATTTTAAATATTGTGGAAACACATTTATTACGTATAAGAAACAGTCCCAATAAAGGTACCGGTAATAACGAAAAAATTATTTTGGCAGGAAACTTCAATTGCACTCTAGAGCCTACTATAAACCGCATAAACTCTGTAGAAAGCCATAAACATGTAGCTACAAAGCTAGGAACCATCATAGAACATTTTGATTTAATAGATTCTTGGCGCGTATTCAATAGAATGAAAAGAGGTTACACCTTCATAGCAAGAAAATCAGCATCCAGAATTGATCGCATTTACTGTTCCGAAGACCTAGTGCCCTTTCTTAGTGCAAGTTACTTAGAAAGTTCATTTTCCGATCATCTTTCTGTAACCGTAGAAATAAAATTATCCTTCAAAAACATAACCGGCAATTCACCATACTGGAAATTCAACAATGCACTTTTAGAAGACCAATTCTTTGTAGAATGCATGAGACAGTTTTTAACACAAACACTAAAAGATTTCGCTGCACGTGGTGACATACTGACCAGCTGGGAAAAACTCAAGGTCGATATAAAAGATATCACTGTCCAATACCAGAAGCAAAAAAGCAAAGTAAGAAAGAAGAATATATAATACTAAATAAGCAATTGGAAAATGCTTTGCAAAACGCTGACTCTTACAATCTTACAGATATTCACGAAATGGTAAAAGTAATACATAATACTTATCACACAACGTCATCGAATGAGATTACTTTGAACCAACATAGGGATCTCCATGCAGTAGACCGACCTTCAGTAGAACGGGAAGCCAGACGGACCTACACACCACTAACACAACTTCACACAAATGGAAAGGTTGTAAAGGATCCATTAGGTCTTTGTAAAGAAATAAAAAACCATTTTCAAGCACTCTACGGTGAAAGGACGAAAACTTTAGATAACGAATCTGATATGTATAAGTGTTTACCAAAATTAAAAGAGAGCGATCGTGACAAATTAGAACTACCATTTACAGAAGACGAATTTACCGAATCCTTATACGCACTGAACAAAAATAAAGTCTCTGGGAAGGACGGATTGACGGCAGAATATTACATTAAGTTTTGGGAAGAGCTTAAACAATGCTACTTCAAAGTGTTCACACAAGCATTAGAAGAAAGGCAGTTACCGAATACAACTTCGACGGCTGTGATTGGGCTAATACCAAAACATGCAGACCACCTTACTGTCATCGAAAACTGGAGACCTATATCAGTCCTTAATGTAGACTATAAAATACTCGCCAAAGCCATATCCAAAAGGATAATGGACGTAATGGAATACCTGGTTAACTCTGATCAAAGCTATTCAACACCAGGGCGTACAATATTTGATGGACTTCATTTACACCGAGATATAATTGCATATGCTCAGAAACATGAAATCCCCTTGGCAGTTATAAATATCGACCAACAGAATGCTTTCGATAACGTCAACCATAAGTATTTGTTAAATCTGCTACGAATATTTGGTTTCGGCCCCCACTTTATCGAAAGCATTGAAACGCTATATAAAAAAGCAAAATCTCATGTACGGGTAGGGGCCTTATTAACAAACGTAATTCATCATAACAAAGGGGTACGCCAAGGTTGTCCTTTGTCAGGCCCCCTATTTACTTTATCGTTAGAACCTTTTTTATCTTTGTGCCGTTCCTCACTATTGGGGTTTTCCATCCCATCAGAGCAGCAATCAAAATTGGTAACAAGTGCTTACGCGGACGATGTGTCAGTGTTTATCTCAAAAGACAGTGACTTTCAACGACTCATAAACGTGTATAGAACATACGAGGAGCAATCCGGATCAGTATTGAATATGAAAAAAACCGTCGGTTTGTGGGTTGGTGCATGGAAACACAGAATTGATAAACCTTTAAACTGCAGTTGGTCCAATACTAGTATTAAAGTCTTAGGAGTGCGTCTTTCCGGCAACATCATACATGACACAAATGTAGTTGTGCAGGAATTAATTCCTAAAGTGGATAAGTCACTACAAATGTGGAAGCAACGTTTTTCAAAATCATCATTATTGGGAAGAAAAATGATAATCAACCGCTACGTGGCTCCAAAACTGTGGCATTTTATGCAAGTGCTTCCGTTTACCATCATCCAATTGAGAACCATACAAAAGAAATTTGTTGACTTCATGTGGAACGGAAAACATTGGACCAAAGAACGAAATTTACACCTACCAGTAGAGCAAGGCGGAATAGGATTAGTGCATTTAATGGCTAAACAGAAAAGTTTTCACATGATTTTAGGCCATAGAATTATAAATAGCAATAAAAACGAAAAATGGGCCAGTATGATGAAGTACTTATTACAGTCAATCAATCTGCATAAAATATCTTGGCAAATACTCACATGCTACGGCTATAAAGACATTATAAATAGCAACAATGCAAATGCGTTTATAGAAAATCTTGTGACAACGTGGAATGGTACAGATACCATATATCCTAATTTTCCCACTTGCATGAACGATATTCAGTGCATTCCAACCACTAACTGCAGCAGATTACTTACCTCAACTACAAAACCTCCTTTGTTTAGCATGAAATGGGCTCAATATGGGTTTTATACTATTCAAGACTTTTTCAATGGTAACAGCTGGAAGAGTGCAGTAGAAGTTGAAGAGTGTTTAAAGCTTATAACCCCTCTGATTAGAAACGACCTATTAACACACTATGAAAAAATTAAAACTACCGTGAAGCCCTTTGAAAGACATTGTAGCGACATACAACGAATTAGAAAGCATATAATCATATGTGTCCAATCACCAAACGGCACTATCGAGATAACGAAACCGAATAGATGCAAACTCTATAAATTTTTCATTGCCAAACACTACGGAATCACCGAAGTTCTGGTAATTTTGGTAATTTCTATAAATTTTTCATTGCCAAACACTACGGAATTACCGAAGTTCTGGCAAAATTGGTTAGAAGGTGAAGTGCATTGGAAGTCGTTCCTTACACAACCATCTCTGGGACAAGACTCAGTAATAGCATGGAGGTTTGTAAAGAATCGTTTAGCAGACACAATCTTTTTAAACAAAATCGGTGTTCTTAACTCAACAAAGTGTCCTTTTTGTTGTGGTGTAGGGGAAGCATGGCATATAATGGTCGAGTGTCACAGAGCAGTGCAACTATGGTGTTTTGTCATGGGCCTAATGAAGCCCCTGACAGGAAAATCTATTTTACCAATCAAAGTCAAATGTTACGGATTTGAAGGAAGGTCGGAACCAATAAAGCTAGCAAATTTTTTGATTACGCTGACAAAAAGCTCCATATACTGCTCATTCTTGAACAGTGTTCGAAATAATGTGAGTCGTGGGGAACACACAAACGTATTTAGGGCACGTCTCATTTCAAGGGTTACAAAAGAATTTATATGGCACTTAAATAATAATTCAATGCAACGCTTTGAACAAACCTGGACAATCAATAAAGCGATTTGCTGGGTAGAAAACAACACACTCCACCTGTCGAATCCGCTACGAATCAGTTAACCGTATTTGGACACACACACACACACACACACACACACACACACACACACACACACACACACACACACACACACACACACACACACACGTGATACAGTAGATACTTTAATACCTAGTGTTTAGTGTTAAAAAGACAATAGTTATGTGCTGAATAGTTTTTTTAACAGTAAGTGTTTGAACTTTAAGTTATTGTTTTAAAAACTGAAAATTTTTAATCTAAAAAAGAACTGTCATAATTACGTGTTATTTTGCATATGTCAAGCTGACATTCAGCGCTGACAGATGCCGCATTTTTACTTAGTTTGTAAGATATTTGGTTGAATTGTTTATTGGCGCCGTAGTCAATATGCAAAATAAGGCGGCGTTTGCCGCGGAGGAAGAGGGAGATGTTTCTGACCACAGGAATGTCTCCAAGGATGAATCACCTACTGAAGAGTATCAAACACCATCAACATCTGGCTTTAACCCTAAACCGTTAACTAACACTAACACAGCTACGTTTTCAAATATTGTTAAAACTTCATCGTTTCCTAAAAAAGACCAGGCTATTATATTTCCCTCCATTGAAGGTTTTCAAGTAAAAGACTACGTCGTTGCCACAGGTTCAAGAGTGGAACCTCAGAACATCCTATTTGCTTCTCGTATGTCTAACAACAGGATATGCATCTACTTACGAAATAAAGATATGGTTAACACGTTCGTAGATTCAGAAGGAGGGATCAACATTAGAGACGTTTTTGTGCCAGCAAGAAAATTAGTACTTCCCGCTAAACGTATCTTACTTTCAAATGTATCTCCAATCATCCCTCACCATGTCATAGAAGAAGCCTTAACATTTTTAAATTTGAAAATAGTTTCACCTATCTCTTTTATTGGTGCTGGCATAGGGCTGGAGGAATACAAACATGTATGTAGTTTTCGCCGACAAGTGTTTATTGCGATTGACGAAACAGCCTCGTTACTATCATCAATGCTGCTTAGTTATGAAGATGAGGAATATAGAATTTTTCTAACCGACGAAAAACTACGTTGCTTTAAGTGTAAGGAGTATGGACACATTGCATCTAAATGTCCCGTAATAGAAGAAACTTTAAATGTCATTACTGACAGGCCGAACATAATACAAATGTCAAATAAGCGAGTACATATGTCAACTGCAGAATCAGATATCCAAACGAATTTAGAAACTGAGCAAAATATTTTAAACATTCAAGACTTGCCTGAATCTTCTGCAGCTACCCAGGACGCGGGATTTCAAATACCTAGGCTCACTACAAAAGTCAACAGTAATAATAAGCGAAGGAAAATAGCAAACCCCCAAACGCAAGACTGCTACGATGGTGTAGAAATGTTGTGGGAAGAAAACCCAAATCAAATTCTAGATTGTATAAATTTAATACAATTCTTAAGGGAAGTAAAAGATAAAGACGAACCACTAAAAATAGTTGCAAAGTACACCAACGATGTGCCAAGTTTGATCGCCCTAATAAAATCTGTAACCCCATTAATTCCAAAACGAGCATTAAAGGAACGACTAAAGAGGCTCGTTACAAACTTAACTAAAACTGCTACTGAAATTGAAGCTTTACCCCAACCCCCACCAGAATCATTGAGATCATCATCTAGCTCAGTATCCATGCGTTTGTCTGAATGCAGTACAGAAAGCGATCAAGACTTCTAAACATCTACTGAGCACACACAACAAAAACTTCTTTCGAATAAAATAAAAATGCAACGTCAAAATTTAATCAAAATTACAACACTAAACGCAAAAAGCGCTAAAGGCGATTTTAAATGGATTCAAATGGAAACTTTTCTTGCAAACAGCAATCCTGATGTATTTCTGTTGCAAGAGGCCAATATTACAGAAATACCCAGTTTTTCTCAATGCAAAAACTATATAATCCTTTTGAACCCTGCAATATCCAACTATTCAGGGACCTTAATATGTGTGAAAACACGGCATCTATAAAACTAATTTCCCACGAAATAGTGTACAGCTCGTACCTGCAGAAAGTGGTTTTAGAGATAAACAAACAAAAGTTTCAAATTTTAAACATATATTTACCACATGATACCCACATAGCTCTAGAGGTGCTGGTCTCTCTAAAAAGTAATCTTAGGAAATATATACCCAAATTTCAAAAAAACATAATTGGAGGTGATTTCAATTGCAGTCTAGACCCAAACACAGACCGCTACAATTCAGCCGAGAGAAGTACAACATTAGTAGATAAGCTCCAATCCGTAGTAGACCTGTTTAACTTACAAGATTGCTGGCGTTCATTCAACAAATTAAAGGGAGTATACACCTTCTTTTCTCAAAACGTTCCTCAATCAGCATCAAGACTGGACCGTCTATATTGCACAGAAAAATCACTACCAAATATTACTTCAACATTTGTCCAAGGTTCGTTTTCTGATCATTTGGCAGTTACTGTGACTTTAAAAAACGAGACAGGCCAAAAAATATCAGCACCCTATTGGAAATTTGATAATTTTCTCTTAGAAGACAAGAATTACGTAGATATAATGCACACCTTCTTTAGTAATGAAATTACACATAAACTAAATGACGTTGAATTATGCACTTGGTGGGACAATTTTAAAACTAACATAAAGACAATAACTGTTTTATATAATAGACAAAAAAGACAGCAGAAACTCCTCCAACTTAAAAGCCTCGAAACCGCCATTAAGAAAATGTCACACTACGATCGAACCGCTGTCGACCTAGAAACATATTCAAGGACGATTGGGGAAGTTAGAAATCTGTATTACCGCGTGAGTAAAAAACAACTCATAAAAATGCGGTATGAGCAACTTATAAATAATGACCGACCAACAATGAATAAATTTAATCCCATAAGCTTTCGACCGCTTTCAAAATTATTAGATGATAACAACTGCATGGTAACGGAACCCACCAACTTATGTTCGATTGTTGTCAAGCATTTTTCCCAAATATACGCAATAGACAATAACGCTTCTATAGATGATGCTGCGGAAATATATAAAGACTGCAAGAAAATCTCGGAAAAGGACAAAGACGATTTTAACAAACCTATTTCTTTTGATGAATTTACTAAGGCCCTTAATTCTTTAAACAAAAATAAAGCCCCAGGAATCGATGGACTCACCATAGAATTTTATAAACATTTCTGGAATACAATAGGAGAAACCTTTTACATAGTTTTCAGCAGCTCTATGACTCAAAATAAAATTCCAAATTCAATTTCAAAAGCCGTAGGGTGTTTGCTACCAAAACGCGGAGACTCCTTGAAAATAAACAATTGGAGACCAATTTCACTATTAACAACCGACTACAAAATAGTAGCAAAAGCTTTATCTTCCAGACTGACAACGGTAATATCCTCTATAGTCGAACCTGATCAAAGCTACTCGATACCAAACCGAACATTCTTCGACAGCTTACATTTACACCGAGATGTAATTTGTCATGCTAATCGTGAAAACAGACCACTTGCAATTCTAAATTTAGACCAAAAATTAGCTTTCGACAAAATTAACCATAATTATATGTTCCACCTTTTGAAGCTCATGAATTTTGGAGACACGTTCATCAACTCAGTGAAATTATTGTACTCAAATACACAAAGTTTTTTAGAATTGGTTCTTTACTAACAAGAAAAATTAATTTTTCAAGGGGAATTAGACAAGGCTGTCCCCTCTCTGGGCCTTTGTATTCATTAATGATTGAACCATTCACGCTTACTTTATGGCTATCCTCTTCCATCGGACCCCATAACAAGATTAACTGTTAGTGCATATGCAGATGACATTTCCATCTTCACTTCTACCAACAACGATTTTCAGGTTTTAAAGAAAATATACGCCAGCTATGCTAAAGAATCTGGATCTCAGCTTAACACCGAAAAGTCAAAAGGATTCTGGTGTGGTAGTTGGAAAGAAAGAAATGATAAACCATTAAAGTTTTTATGGGAACCGTCAGGTATAACCGTACTCGGAATTAAGCTGTCCAATAACATAGAAGAAGATATAAACAACACCTATGAAAAATTAGTAGAAAAGATTGATGAATCATTGCTAAAATGGTCTCAAAGATGTCCATCAACTTCACTTAAAGGAAAAAAAATAATTAATCAGTTTGTAGCTCCAAAACTATGGTATTTTTTACAAATTTTGCCACTCTCTGTACACCATCTGAATGTGCTGCAGCGAAAATTAGTCAATTTTGTTTGGAAAGGAAAACATTGGACCTCCCAAAAGCACTTATGTTTATTATTAAGTCGAGGTGGTTTGGGAATAGTACATTTACCATCAAAAGTAAAAACCATTAGAATCTATACAGCAAACAGATTATTAGATACGCAAGAAAGGCAACATTGGAAAACGATGCTGGAAAATCTAATAAGACACTCCAACAAGTTGAAGGTTTTCTGGCAGTGTTTATTTGTGTCAGACTCAAACTTAATCGAGGCAAACACTCATCCATTCATTATTTCTTTAATAAATGCAATGCAATCTTTGAGCTATGGAATCGCCGATTTTCCGCGAAACTTTCAAGACATAATGGATGTACCAACAACAGGCAGTACTTTAATTAAACGCTGTATTCCACCGCTTTTTAACGAGCTATGGGTACAAACAAATATTAATACAATCCGAGACTTAACACATCATAATGTTTGGGCTACAGATCAAGTCCGATATCTTTTGCGGAAACTGTCACACATTAAACAGCAAGAGCTTTTGATACATTACAAACGAATAAAAGCTTTTTTTCGTTCGCAACATAAGAATGCTGAGCAACTTGGTGATGATACATCTAAAAAAATAATAACATTTGAAATGAAGGGCAATTGTATCGAAGTAAATAAAAGTACATGAAAAAAGCTTCAAGAAATCCTTACTTTAAGGAGTTTTTCGACCAAACCAACCCAAATACTTGACAACCATTGGATGACAGAAAAAGTACTATGGTGTACATACTTCAACAACCTAACACCTGGTTATATTTCAGAGATCGCCTGGAGGTTAGCAAAAAATTGTCTAGCTGACTCGGTTTTTCTGATGCATGCAGGTTTTAGAGACTCCAACAACTGCCCCTTTTGTGCAAACGTTATTGGCACATCTTGGCATATCATCATTGAGTATCCAGAAGCGCAACCATTATGGTCATATGTATTAATATTACTTAAAAGGCTTCTACATACTAAAAGCTTTTTACTCAAGTACATATACACTGGATATCCCGGAAAAACTGACACGAGTAATTTAGCAAACCTACTAATAAACTTAGCAAAATGGTCAATTTACAAATCAGCAACAGCTTTAATGAGATATGGAAACTTAATACAAACATGTAAGGAAACATTTATTCGAAAACTGAAGCAACTAATTTTCCATTTCTCGTGGGCCCTAGGTAAAAGTACAATAGAAGAATTTGAAAAAAAATGGTGTATTGAAAACGCATTGTGTAAGATAGATACAGAAACTCTAATTTTTAATGAAATCTTTAATGTCTAGTTACAGCATTTCTTTTGTTTCATGTATGAAAAACGTTTTTATGTATTCAATAGTTAATTACTGAACTGATGGATAAAAAAACACCAGTTCAGTTTATATTGACAAGTATGCTGTCAGTAACACATACATCATAATTCATAATGTATGTTGTAAGTCAATGATGTATTTTTAAAAAATGCTGAGATGTATATAACTAAATTGTTTTAAATAAAAATAATAATAATAATAATAATAACACACACACACACATAAACCACAAAACACCTCTTATGCACTGTGCAAACACAAAACACTATTCACACACTTACATTGCCTTTTCAACACCTGGATTTCCGGCTTCCGATGGTCCAGACTGATAAGGCAACATCCGTCGAGCGTTCCTCTTTGACGATTGGGATATCCGGCTCCCGATGGTTCTGGTCCTAAATGGGGAACGTAACACGGATACAACATCACACACAATCTCTCTCTCTCACACACACACACGCACACACACACCTAAACACACGCTCCATTGCCTTTTCAACATCTGGATTTCCGGCTGCCGATGGTCCGGACTGACAAGGCAATGCCCGTCGTGAGTTCTTCCTTGACGACTGGGATATCTGGCTGCCGATGGTCCTGGTCCTAGAGGGGGAACGTAACACGGACCAACATCACACACATACACACAACCATCCCCCCCACACACATACACATGATGGTTACTTTCTGTGAGGAAGCCAGGTCTGCTTAAATTTCAGGTAGCAGACTACTGAAACGTTGGAACAACTAAATAAATAAAAATCTCCTTTATCATCAGCTTCAAATTAGAAATCTTATTAATATGAGTGATAAATTAGTGCGTCTAACCTCAAACATTACAAAATATATTTGTACAAAGTACCACAGAAAGTAAATTCCCTTCTTTTGATTGGGTTCGATAAACATGTGTCACTTGTGGCAACAAAATCATATTCACAATCAGACATATTAGCTGTATTCATCAATCGTAGCTCGCATACTTCGAACATTTTGATAATAACACATAAAGACCTTATTGTAGGATTTATTTAGTTTTTTGTACAATACTAAGTTTAACATGGACAAATTTATAGTGAGATTAGTTCCTCCATTTTTGACTCTTTCTCTGAATGACTTTCTGCACTTAGCATTAAATTCTCTTTGATAAAGTGTTTCACATTTTTTCAAAAATACATGTTTAAAATCGGAATAGGATTTTAAGAGCATTCTGTTTTTAAGAACATTATAAAACTTGGCGAGTACTATCCATTGTAACACACAGTGGACGAGGTTTACTTGCATTATCTTTCTGAACACCAAGTCTTCTTATCTTTTGAAACGACGTCCAATTTATTTTATTTCTAGTTGCCTGAAAATGTTGTTGACTACTACAACGTCTGATCTTTCATCATGATTTTCTGGTAAGCCATAAATAATTAAGTTGTTTCACGTTTAATCCGTTCTTGCGCTTCTCGGACAACCGCTTCAAATGATTCAGGAGACAACTATGAATGTTGAACAGATCGCGTTTCCAAATTTTCCAATCTATACTCCATTCCAGTTAAAAAGGTAGTAGATGGCGCTTGTGCTTGAGTCAGATTTACACAGATCAAATATTTATAAGTTGCTGTATTTGAAAAGTTGCCGGCGTCGGTTGTATATTTACTATTTTGTGACGATAGTTTTTCAAAAATAACAATGCAAATGGCTGACTGTATTAGTTAATTTTTAAGTATTATTGCATTTAGTAATTGCAATTTGGTCTTCTTCTTAAGGAATAAGACCACATTGCTTTTTGAAAATGATTTTATTGACGTTTCGATCCTTCTCCTAGAATAGTTGTCTAAATAATAACAAGGAATATTTGTAATTTGGTATTAAATTTCACAAGATAAAATTGGACTTGGAACTACATTAAGTTTAAGACGGACGAAACTTAGGGGCAAATTCATAAAGCACACTTAAGCTACACTCATACTTAATCAATGTTCCATCTCAACTTTTAGTATTTTTCCAAATACCAAAAATTGAGATAGAGCATTACTTAAGTATGAGTGCGGCCTAAGTGTGCTTTATGAATTTGCCCCTTAGTCTTTACTTAACAATTATGGTAGAAACAAACATTCACCTGGAGTTATAGAATGCTTTAATAAAATTCTGTCAGTTTAATTTTTTCGAAAGGTTGTAAGTTTGTTAACAATGATTGAAATTAAAGCAATGCATCGATGTTTATACAGATTTTTATTTATATTTTTTGCAAGATTGAGGTTTTTGAATAAATACATCCAAGAAACACGGTTTTAAAACATATCAAGCATTATTGAACTTTATTTTCTACCTGTTTGGTTAAAGTTTAAATAAAATATTAATATAGAACAATATATAAGCTATTTTTAATTATACACATCACAAAATATCAAAACAATGATATCACAAATTTATATTTAATCTACGTCCATATCATCCCCAGAGGTATCTTCGTCGTCTGTTGTGCTTTCATATCCAACATTTATTACAATTTGTTCGACAAGTTCTTCTACAAAGCCATCCACTTTCCACATTCTTTCTTCTTCTTTAATTGTATGGCTAATACAATTAACCCAATGTCCTTTATCTATGGCTGCAATTCCTTCATCCAGAAACACCTTCACGTCGTTAATTTTAAAAGTAGAATTGTTGGTAGCTACATGCTGCTTTACTCGAGCCCAAATCAGCTCAATTGGATTTAGATTGCAGTGGTATGGGGGTAACCTTAATACAGTTCTGCCAGAGCGTTTTACAATTTCGTCAACAACATAAGGTGCCGGGTGAGCTAGAGAGTGCTGCTTTACTAAGGCTAATAATTCAACTTTTAATAGCTCTTTGGTAACTTCAATGTGTTTTGCGTTTAACCAATTATAAATTTGTTCTTTCCGCCAACTTTGATTTGGAACCTTATCGGCTTTGACGCTGTGATAAGGAGCATTATCAAGCACGATTACACTATCATTATCAAGAAGAGGTAATACACCTTTCAACCAAGTTGTAAACGCTTTACCGTTCATGTCTTCGTGATAATCTCCTAAAACGATAATTATGAACTCAGGGTCCTAAGTTGTTTATAGTGTTAATACGCTACCTGTTTTTTTAGATTGAAAGTTTAAATATGCACCATTGACAAATCCCATATCACTACCCATGTGCGCAACAATTAATCTCTTGTCCTGGCCAGAGGGATCTCGTATACCAGTCGATAAACCTTCGATTAATGCCTGCCTTGCTGTTTTTAGAGTGGTGTCTTGCCATACCTTGTTCTTTACATGTCCAGCATTCACCCACGTTTCATCAGTATAATAAATTCTTTTGCCTTCAGCTCTATACTTTTTAATTGCAGTTAAATATTTTCTTCATCACAACACAATTTCAGGGTTTTCAATTAAAATTGTTTTTTGGCTACGCTTTCCATATTTAAAACCCAATTTCATCATTACCCGATAAAGTGATGTGCGACTGAAGTTTGGTAAAAAGTCATCATTGTTTATTGCATGTAATACTTTCTCTAAATTTGGTAATTCATTTCTAAAGTAAAATGCATGAACATGCCGTCGAATCGCACATCTTTCAAATTCTTCAAGTTCGTCGTAGATTGTTGTACGCACTCTTGTAGTCTTTGGCGAAGAAGCAGTACCAGTAGTTTCCATTTCTTTTACAATATTCCACATTGATCGAACACTTAAACCCAGTTCTAACGCAGTTTGCGTCACAGATTGCGTTTTGGATGCATTTGTGGAATTTTTCAAATATATATTATAGGCAATAAGCTTTTGCCCGCTCATAACATGTTTGCCCTTCGGATTTTTAATAGGTTGGTGATCCATAATTAAATAAAAGTCTGAAAAGAATTCATTGTTAGTATTATATGGCTTATCTTTAATGAGACATGCTTACTTTATTATGAAGACACTGTTGTTTTATAGCTCTGACAAGAACTGTTTTGATACTAAAGATAAAATTAACACAAATTAATAAGGCCGAGCAAAATTTCAAAGGCAAACTAATAACAAAATACAATAAATAACAAAAACGAAAATATGAAAGGGCAATAGCAAATGTCAAAATGCCAATTGACAATCTGTCTTATAATAAAAATGTTCAAACAACCAACACAAACATACGGGATATTTATACTTGTGTACACTTGGCTCATCCATCCACCAATGAGAATCACTAAAATTCAGTCCTATCTTTTTTTTCAGTACCTTCTTAACTGGGCTTTAATTCTCGAGTTATTTTCGTATACGAAAAGTTTATCACTTCGTACAAAAAGATACAAAGTCGATTCTTGAGCGGGCGGATGAATGTTCGCATACGAAAATTACATCGTCTGCTTGTTGGCGTGCGAATTTCTCTTTACGTATACGAAACAGCGGCCGGCCTACGAAATATCATAGTTCTAACCTCAACTTTCACTGTTTCTTGTTTGTTTATACGTTCTTTTTTCAATATTGTATAAAGTTAGGATAGTATTATTATTATAGATTTGATGGCTTTGGGAGATCAAATTAACTTGGCTGCTATAGCAGGATTAGAAGAAGCAGTTGCTTGAGGGTTAGGTGATAGACAATTTCATACCTTTGTCAACCCCCTTGAGTTTTTAAATGATAAAACATTTGTGAAGTTATTTAGACTTGATAAAAGCAGCACTCATAATTTAATTGATATCTTAGAGCCCTTATTAACACCACCTAGTAGAAAATCCTGCTTAAGTGTTACGAGAAAAGTAAATTCTTAATTATATTTGGCTCACTAATAAAGTTTTAGTTTTATATTTTAACAGCTTTGCGTTTCTTTGCTAGTGGCAGTTACCAAAATGATATTGGCCTAAATTTACACTTAGGTGTTAGCCAGTCGTCGGTAAGTCGTTGTGTTGCAGAAGTATCAGATGCATTAAACATGCCACAGATATTTAATCAGTTTATTAGATTTCCACAGAATTTTATGGAATTAAATAGATTGCGGCGCACGTAAGTTTTGTTTAACACTTGGGGGGAAAATAACAAGTTTTAAATTGTAGATTTTTTATACAAAATAATTTTCCAGGGGTAATTGGTTGTATTGATTGTACACATGTGGCTATTTACCCTCCAAACATAAATGACCCTATATATCCTGAGGCTATTTATGTCAATAGAAAAGGATACCACTCCATAAATGTGCAGTTGGTAAGATAACGTACTTTGATTAAGCTTAGCTGGGATATTCTTAAAATACAATTTATTTAGATATGTGATCCAAACCTGAAAATAATTAATGTTTGTGCAAGATATCCGGGTAGCAGTAACGACAATTTCATCTGGAATAATAGCAATGTGTTACCAATAATGGAAAATTTGCATAGAAATGGCCAGGGTTCCTATTATTTGTTAGGTATGAATACATTGCTTAATAAATTGAAAATAGGTAACAGCATATCAATTGTTCGTATTCTAGGCGACTCTGGTTATGCTCTTCGGCCTTGGATGTTAACGCCCTTGTTGAATGTTGAGCCAAATACTCCAGAAGCTGCATACAACAATAGGCAGATGAGTACACGATCACTTATAGAGCGGTGTAATGGGGTGCTAAAACTAAGATTTAGATGCATCCTCAAACACCGTACATTACACTACTCTCCACAAAGAGCCTCGAAGATTATCAATGCTTGTTGTATTTTGCATAATATCTGCATAGAAAATAATCTAATGCCAGTAGAATTTGGGGAAGAGAACGAAGGAGATGAAGAAGATGATTTAGGAATGTATGATTATGAGCCCGTTATAGAACAGCAAGTAGTTGGCCTCAACAGAATTAATCCTGATTTAGCAGCTGGGAGAAGGCTACAACGGCAAGTGATTCGCAATCATTTTGTCTAGGACTCTAAATAGATTTATCATTTGTTATCGATAAAAACATTTTTTTTTGTATTTATAATTTTAGCATCTATTGATTCATTATGTAATTGTAAAATGTACATACAAATACTGACAAAATGGTTGATTAGATAAATTTTAAATATTTTTAATATTTTAGAAATTAAATTATAAGTAATGCATTAAAACTATTATAATCATGTATGAATGTAATGTATTTGTAAGGTAATAAATTCTTTTATTAACACTAAATTTGACACTATAGGACTATTTACAATTTAAATTTGCTACAATGATTTTTAAAGAATTGCTGATTTCTCGCTCCACTTCAATATTTTCTTCTAACAGTTGTAACTTCCGTTTGTAATACTCCTCCTTTATGGTTATCAGTCTTTCGTTCTGTTTAGCCAGTTTTTCTGTTGCTGATATAGTATGATCCAGTCGCTGAGTTCGTCGATTAAATGTTTTAATACCCGATGGTGATGAAACAGGTTTCTCTTTATTGTAGGCACACATGGCAATTCTTCTGAAATGTTCTTCAGTGTTGTTACCGTTTCAGACCTGTGTCCTTTATTTAAAGTTGTTAAAACTTTCTTTTGTAGATAGTTGTTTGCTGTATTAGGTTCATTAGGTCCTTCCCCGCTAAGAACAATTGTATTCGACTCGTCGTTGAACACCTCAACCATGACATTATCCTCACTTGGGCAAAAATTAAATTCTGTTGAGGATTCTAATATCCCCAAGTGTCCTTCGATTAACGCGGTTCTACAGTATAAATTATTTCTTCCTCTAATGGAGTTAAATCAGTATGGCTGGGTTCACCACCACCAGTAGCATTTCGGTGTTTTACAATAGAAGCTTTCTTACTTTTCGCATTACTGCGAAGATCATGCCATGTCTGAAAATATTGCATTTAATAAGTTTTAAATTATACTAAGTTCTATTTATAACTTACTTTTCTCCATTGCATCCAGTCCTTTTTAGCCCCTGGCTGAGCATTTAAGGAAACTGCAAGCAGTTTCCACAGATTCTGGCCGTCTACCTTGGTGAAAGTTTTTGTAAATTTACCTCTCAGTAAATCTGGGTTGCATTTCACAAACTCTACCATCACCGTTTTTTGTTCGGATGTAATGTTTGCCACGCGCTTACTATTTTTATTGGCGGGGAACTGCATTTTATAATAAAATAATGCCTTTACAAAATCAATACATTTAGCGCTAAAACGTTTGCTATAACCTTTAAAACGTTAAACAACATTCGCGATACCAACCTAGTTTCTTGGTGATATATAACTAAGTATCCAACTTTGAGTGTGGTTCCATTCATTATGGCAATGTTGACAAATTTCTATGGGAATAATATTCGTATTTGAAAAATATATTTCGATTGGTGTTCCAGAATACCAATGAGTGTTCGTATACGAATTCTGTTGTACGAAATGCTTCGTATACGAATTATTTCGTAGGAACTCGAGAATTGAAGCGCTGGAATGGAGTATAGTTAGTACAGAATTCAGCATCCTTTTCAATTCTGTAAAACGATCAACGATGTTGTTACAAACATTATAAAAGATCTTACGCCTTTAGTTCGTTGGCGTGTAATACGTTTGGCATAATAACAAATAGGTTAGGAATTGATAAATGGCAGAAATATAAATTAATCAACGCATGCGTACTGCAATGCAATTTTTCCATGTTTTAACGCTCGTGTATTCACATACGCAAGAAAATCAACTGAAATTTTTTAGTGCGAAATTCGCAAATTCCCCTAAAAGAAAATGTTGGGGACCGCCTTACACGTAAACACGCTCAGCCCAGGGTTGCTATGAATAATAAATTGAAGCAAAGAACATTTGTATTAATAACTGATGATTAGTTAATAACGCTTAACAATTGTCTAATAATCCGCCACGTGATGAATACCCATACAAAAGGTTCATTCGCATGCAGTTTGTGCGATTATACTGCATTATATAAAAGTTCTTTACAAGTACATTTTCGGTCGCATACTAACGAACGTCCATTCACATGCTGTTTGTGTAATTTTACCGCACCATATAAAAGTCATTTAGAAACACATTGTCGGTCGCATACTAACGAACGTCCATTCGCATGCAATTTGTGTAATTTTACCACACCATATAAAAGTCATTTAAAAAGACATTTTCGGTCGCATACTAACGAACGTCCATTTGCATGCAATTTGTGTAATTATACCGCATCACAAAAAGTAATTTAAAACACATTTTCGGTCGCATACTAACGAACGTCCATTCGCATGCAATTTGTGTGATTTTAGCACACCATATATAAGTTCTTTACAAGTACATTTTCGGTCGCATACTAACGAACGTCCATTCACATGCTGTTTGTGTAATTTTACCACACTATATAAAAGTAGTTTACAAAGACATTGTCGGTCGCATACTAACGAACGTCCATTCGCATGCAATTTGTGTAATTATACCACACCATATAAAGGTCATTTAAAAACACATTTTCGGTCGCATACTAACGAACGTCCATTTGCATGCAATTTGTGTAATTATACCGCATCACAAAAAAGTAATTTAAAAACACATTTTCGGTCGCATACTAACGAACGTCCATTCGCATGCAATTTGTGTGATTTTAGCACACCATATATAAGTTCTTTACAAGTACATTTTCGGTCGCATACTAACGAACGTTCATTCACGTGCAATTTGTGTAATTATACCACATCGCAAAAAAGTCGTTTACAAAAACATTTTCGATCGCATACTAACGAACGTTCATTCGCATGTAATTTGTGTAATTATACCGCTTCAGGAAAATGTAGTTTAAAAACACATTTTCGGTCGCATACTAACGAACGTCCATTCGCATGCAATTTGTGTAATTTTACCACACCATATAAAAGTCATTTAAAACACATTTTCGGTCGCATACTAACGAACGTCCATTTGCATGCAATTTGTGTAATTATACCACCTATATAAAAGTAGTTTACAAAGACATTTATGGTCGCATACTAACGAACGTCCATTCGCATGCAATTTGTGTAATTTTACCACACCATATAAAAGTCATTTAAAACGACATTTTCGGTCGCATACTAACGAACGTCCATTTGCATGCAATTTGTGTAATTTTACCACGCCATATAAAAGTAATTTAAAAACACATTTTCGGTCGCATACTAACGAACGTCCATTTGAATGCAATTTGTGTAATTATACCGCATCGCAAAAAAGGTATTTAAAAACACATTTTCGGTCGCATACTAACGAACGTCCATTCGCATGCAATTTGTGTAATTTTACCACACCATATAAAAATTCTTTAAAAGAACATTTTCGGTCGCATACTAACGAACGTCCATTCGCATGCAATTTGTGTGATTTTAGCACACCATATATAAGTTCTTTACAAGTACATTTTCGGTCGCATACTAACGAGCGTTCATTCACATGTAATTTGTGTAATTATACCGCTTCACGAAAATGTAGTTTAAAAACACATTTTCGGTCGCATACTAACGAACGTCCTTTCGCATGCGATTTGTGCGATTATACCACCTATATAAAAGTAGTTTACCAAGACATTGTCGGTCGCATACTAACGAACGTCCATTCGCATGCGCGTGATTATACCGCATTGCGTAGAAGTAATTTACAAAACATTTTTGGTCGTACGCTAATAAAAGTCCATTTGCATGCAATTTGTGTAATTATAGCTCGTCACGAAAAAGTGATTTACACAAACATAAGTAATCGCATACTAATTAGCGTTCACTGGTATGTAATTTGTGTGAACATAGCGCATCACTAAAAAGTACTTTACAAGTATATTTTCGGTCGCATAATAACGTACGTCCTGGTTTGTACAATTTGTATGATTATATTACGCCATAAAATAGTTATATACAACGACATCTACGATCGCATTTAAACAAACGTCTATTCGCATGCAATTTGTGGCTGTTTCACATAAAAAAGAACTATTGTGAAAGTCCATTTGTCCGTATTCTGAGAAACATTCATTTGTGTGATTATTCTGTATTGCAAAAATACTTTTGCAGTCCCGTATTACTCAACACCCGTTTTTTTGCAACATGTGGATTATTTCACATCAGAGACGAATAATCTAAAAATAAATGTGCAATTTCATTGTAACTAACGTGCTACGTACATTGACGTAGCTGGCAGCACAAAGAAAGGAATGCCCGGGCTCTGTTGGCGAGTAGGCGGGGTTTTATCACTACGAAATAATGGAAAGATTTGAAAAGAAAATAAACACACGCATTTATACCTCACACAAAAAAACCTATAAAAAAGATCTAATTAGAAACTATGTTACACATAGGCAGTGTGTAAATTTTTGTGATAATTTCGAATAGCTCTGTGGTAAAGAAAAGTGGAAATGTATTGACAGAAAAGTGTTTTCGATATGCTTTGAAATATGAATCCTATTTTACAAAAACTTTTAAACGTAAAATGTTTTTAAAAAGCCATTCAGAATTTAAAACACGTACTTTATATCAAAGAGACTTTGAAGCGCGAATCTTGTTTTAGAGGAACTTTTAAAAACGAACGCCAAGGGTGATTAAGAGAAAGTTCTTTTAGGTCAAACTTGAAGTTATTATTATTTTGACAACGATCCTGGTCATGGATCGAAACGTAAATAAAGATGATTTTAAAACTATGAGTGGTTTAATTCCCAAAGAAGATTAAGAACAATTTCAGAGGTACTTATGTTTAAAAATTTTATAAGCCGAAATTTGTTTAGACGAAGTTTGAAAACGAATTTTGTTCAGAGGAACTAAAACTTTTTGAAAAACTTTAAAACGCGAGTTTTGCTTAAGAAAATATAAAACAAACCCGGTTTTAGAAAACTTTAAAAAGACAATTTTTTTTGGGAAACGTTGTACGAATTTTGTTTTAAAAAAATTTAAAGCGAAACCTTTCTTTAGAGGAACTTTAAGACAAAGCACGTTTTTAGATGAATTTAATGGACGAAGCGTGATTTAAGAATACATTAAAAGACAAAAGTTATCTTGCTACTAGATTGGGTTGTTAGTAGCCTCTATAATTTCTGAATAATATTGTTAATCGCTCTAATTTGGTTCCGGTTTATACACAAAATAATCTGATGGCGATATTATTTACTCTTGCCATAGTACAAAGGTTCCTTCGAACTCATACCATTATAATATCTTCGATTACTTCATAAGGTTCTTAGAAACTATTCTGTTTTGACATGGTTCAAATAGGTCAAAACCGGTCATTGGAAGTTTCATTCTCTTACGATTTAATAAAGTTATTGTTTTATTAATGACCATACAACTATCAGCTCGATTTGTATAGGAAAATACGCTTTTATTATTTCCATAAAAGTATATTTACAGATACATCTTAGAAATCTTCTGATGCACACAAATTTTTCATATTGTGGATTGCAAATATTTTGTCTGTTTATAAAATTGATATGATAACGCCATACTTCGGTGTAATAAACGTTCTACTGCACGTCACCGCTCTGTGTTTCTCACTTTAATCTTTTACTTTATTATTATGCCACGGCTAGCCCTTTTAATCTAACAGAGTGCACAACGCTACGATAATCAATTTTTTTTTTTTTCACCCGTTTATGATTACCTGTTTAATTTGATAAAACGAAGTCAATCAACATTCATATAATGAGAGGAAATAATATTTACAATTTTTGAAATTCTTTAAATACACCTTTCAATCAACTAATATTATATGGATTATTTATCCCAAAATTCTCATACAAATCACTCAATTAACCAACTCACTCAGCTCACTCAATTCGCTCAACTCGTTCAATTCGCTCAACTCGCTCATCACACTCAACTCACTCAACTTAGTCAACTCATTCAACTCGACTCACTCAATGCACTCAACTAAACTCGCTCAATTTGATCAGCTCGCTCATCTCACTCAGTTTATTCAACTCAACTTACGCAACTTACTCAACCCACTCAACTCATACAACTTACTTAATTCACCAAATCACGCAACTCACTCAACTCAACTCGCTCAAGTCGATCAAGACACTCAACCCACTCAAATCACTCACCTCACTCAACTCGCTCAATTCTTTCAGCTTGCTCAACCCGCTTAACTCACTTAAGTCAGTTATCTTGCTCAACTCGTACAACTCTCTACCCACTCTACTCACTCGATTCTCTTAACTCACTCAAGTCGCTCAACTCACTCAACCCCACTCAACTCACTCGTTAAATCAGTATGGCTGGGTTCACCACCACCAGTAGCATTTCGGTGTTTTACAATAGAAGCTTTCTTACTTTTCGCATTACTGCGAAGATCATGCCATGTCTGAAAATATTGCATTTAATAAGTTTTAAATTATACTAAGTTCTATTTATAACTTACTTTTCTCCATTGCATCCAGTCCTTTTAGCCCCTGGCTTGAGCATTTAAGGAAACTGCAAGCAGTTTCCACAGATTCTGGCCGTCTACCTTGGTGAAAGTTTTTGTAAATTTACCTCTCAGTAAATCTGGGTTGCATTTCACAAACTCTACCATCACCGTTTTTTGTTCGGATGTAATGTTTGCCACGCGCTTACTATTTTTATTGGCGGGGAACTGCATTTTATAATAAAATAATGCCTTTACAAAATCAATACATTTAGCGCTAAAACGTTTGCTATAACCTTTAAAACGTTAAACAACATTCGCGATACCAACCTAGTTTCTTGGTGATATATAACTAAGTATCCAACTTTGAGTGTGGTTCCATTCATTATGGCAATGTTGACAAATTTCTATGGGAATAATATTCGTATTTGAAAAATATATTTCGATTGGTGTTCCAGAATACCAATGAGTGTTCGTATACGAATTCTGTTGTACGAAATGCTTCGTATACGAATTATTTCGTAGGAACTCGAGAATTGAAGCGCTGGAATGGAGTATAGTTAGTACAGAATTCAGCATCCTTTTCAATTCTGTAAAACGATCAACGATGTTGTTACAAACATTATAAAAGATCTTACGCCTTTAGTTCGTTGGCGTGTAATACGTTTGGCATAATAACAAATAGGTTAGGAATTGATAAATGGCAGAAATATAAATTAATCAACGCATGCGTACTGCAATGCAATTTTTCCATGTTTTAACGCTCGTGTATTCACATACGCAAGAAAATCAACTGAAATTTTTTAGTGCGAAATTCGCAAATTCCCCTAAAAGAAAATGTTGGGGACCGCCTTACACGTAAACACGCTCAGCCCAGGGTTGCTATGAATAATAAATTGAAGCAAAGAACATTTGTATTAATAACTGATGATTAGTTAATAACGCTTAACAATTGTCTAATAATCCGCCACGTGATGAATACCCATACAAAAGGTTCATTCGCATGCAGTTTGTGCGATTATACTGCATTATATAAAAGTTCTTTACAAGTACATTTTCGGTCGCATACTAACGAACGTCCATTCACATGCTGTTTGTGTAATTTTACCACACTATATAAAAGTAGTTTACAAAGACATTGTCGGTCGCATACTAACGAACGTCCATTCGCATGCAATTTGTGTAATTATACCACACCATATAAAAGTCATTTAAAAACACATTTTCGGTCGCATACTAACGAACGTCCATTTGCATGCAATTTGTGTAATTATACCGCATCACAAAAAAGTAATTTAAAAACACATTTTCGGTCGCATACTAACGAACGTCCATTCGCATGCAATTTGTGTGATTTTAGCACACCATATATAAGTTCTTTACAAGTACATTTTCGGTCGCATACTAACGAACGTCCATTCACATGCTGTTTGTGTAATTTTACCACACTATATAAAAGTAGTTTACAAAGACATTGTCGGTCGCATACTAACGAACGTCCATTCGCATGCAATTTGTGTAATTATACCACACCATATAAAGGTCATTTAAAACACATTTTCGGTCGCATACTAACGAACGTCCATTTGCATGCAATTTGTGTAATTATACCGCATCACAAAAAGTAATTTAAAAACACATTTTCGGTCGCATACTAACGAACGTCCATTCGCATGCAATTTGTGTGATTTTAGCACACCATATATAAGTTCTTTACAAGTACATTTTCGGTCGCATACTAACGAACGTTCATTCACGTGCAATTTGTGTAATTATACCACATCGCAAAAAAGTCGTTTACAAAAACATTTTCGATCGCATACTAACGAACGTTCATTCGCATGTAATTTGTGTAATTATACCGCTTCAGGAAAATGTAGTTTAAAAACACATTTTCGGTCGCATACTAACGAACGTCCATTCGCATGCAATTTGTGTAATTATACCACACCATATAAAGGTCATTTAAAAACACATTTTCGGTCGCATACTAACGAACGTCCATTCGCATGCAATTTGTGTAATTATACCACACTATATAAAAGTAGTTTACAAAGACATTGTCGGTCGCATACTAACGAACGTCCATTCGCATGCAATTTGTGTAATTATACCACACCATATAAAGGTCATTTAAAAACACATTTTCGGTCGCATACTAACGAACGTCCATTTGCATGCAATTTGTGTAATTATACCACACCATATAAAGGTCATTTAAAAACACATTTTCGGTCGCATACTAACGAACGTCCATTTGCATGTAATTTGTCTAATTATACCGCATCCCAAAAAAGTAATTTACAAACAACATTTTGGGTCGCATACTAACGAACGTCCATTCGCATGCAATTTGTGTGATTTTAGCACACCATATAAAAATTCTTTAAAAGAACATTTTCGGTCGCATACTAACGAACGTCCATTCGCATGCAATTTGTGTGATTTTAGCACACCATATATAAGTTCTTTACAAGTACATTTTCGGTCGCATACTAACGAGCGTTCATTCACATGTAATTTGTGTAATTATACCGCTTCACGAAAATGTAGTTTAAAAACACATTTTCGGTCGCATACTAACGAACGTCCTTTCGCATGCGATTTGTGCGATTATACCACACTATATAAAAGTAGTTTACCAAGACATTGTCGGTCGCATACTAACGAACGTCCATTCGCATGCGCGTGATTATACCGCATTGCGTAGAAGTAATTTACAAAAACATTTTTGGTCGTACGCTAATAAAAGTCCATTTGCATGCAATTTGTGTAATTATAGCTCGTCACGAAAAAGTGATTTACACAAACATAAGTAATCGCATACTAATTAGCGTTCACTGGTATGTAATTTGTGTGAACATAGCGCATCACTAAAAAGTACTTTACAAGTATATTTTCGGTCGCATAATAACGTACGTCCTGGTTTGTACAATTTGTATGATTATATTACGCCATAAAATAGTTATATACAACGACATCTACGATCGCATTTAAACAAACGTCTATTCGCATGCAATTTGTGGCTGTTTCACATAAAAAAGAACTATTGTGAAAGTCCATTTGTCCGTATTCTGAGAAACATTCATTTGTGTGATTATTCTGTATTGCAAAATACTTTTGCAGTCCCGTATTACTCAACACCCGTTTTTTGCAACATGTGGATTATTTCACATCAGAGACGAATAATCTAAAAATAAATGTGCAATTTCATTGTAACTAACGTGCTACGTACATTGACGTAGCTGGCAGCACAAAGAAAGGAATGCCCGGGCTCTGTTGGCGAGTAGGCGGGGTTTTATCACTACGAAATAATGGAAAGATTTGAAAAGAAAATAAACACACGCATTTATACCTCACACAAAAAAACCTATAAAAAAGATCTAATTAGAAACTATGTTACACATAGGCAGTGTGTAAATTTTTGTGATAATTTCGAATAGCTCTGTGGTAAAGAAAAGTGGAAATGTATTGACAGAAAAGTGTTTTCGATATGCTTTGAAATATGAATCCTATTTTACAAAAACTTTTAAACGTAAAATGTTTTTAAAAAGCCATTCAGAATTTAAAACACGTACTTTATATCAAAGAGACTTTGAAGCGCGAATCTTGTTTTAGAGGAACTTTTAAAAACGAACGCCAAGGGTGATTAAGAGAAAGTTCTTTTTAGGTCAAACTTGAAGTTATTATTATTTTGACAACGATCCTGGTCATGGATCGAAACGTAAATAAAGATGATTTTAAAAACTATGAGTGGTTTAATTCCCAAAGAAGATTAAGAACAATTTCAGAGGTACTTATGTTTAAAAATTTTATAAGCCGAAATTTGTTTAGACGAAGTTTGAAAAACGAATTTTGTTCAGAGGAACTAAAACTTTTTTTGAAAAACTTTAAAACGCGAGTTTTGCTTAGAGAAAATATAAAAACAAACCCGGTTTTTAGAAAACTTTAAAAAGACAATTTTTTTTGGGAAACGTTGTACGAATTTTGTTTTAAAAAAATTTAAAGCGAAACCTTTCTTTAGAGGAACTTTAAGACAAAGCACGTTTTTAGATGAATTTAATGGACGAAGCGTGATTTAAGAATACATTAAAAGACAAAAGTTATCTTGCTACTAGATTGGGTTGTTAGTAGCCTCTATAATTTCTGAATAATATTGTTAATCGCTCTAATTTGGTTCCGGTTTATACACAAAATAATCTGATGGCGATATTATTTACTCTTGCCATAGTACAAAGGTTCCTTCGAACTCATACCATTATAATATCTTCGATTACTTCATAAGGTTCTTAGAAACTATTCTGTTTTGACATGGTTCAAATAGGTCAAAACCGGTCATTGGAAGTTTCATTCTCTTACGATTTAATAAAGTTATTGTTTTATTAATGACCATACAACTATCAGCTCGATTTGTATAGGAAAATACGCTTTTATTATTTCCATAAAAGTATATTTACAGATACATCTTAGAAATCTTCTGATGCACACAAATTTTTCATATTGTGGATTGCAAATATTTTGTCTGTTTATAAAAATTGATATGATAACGCCATACTTCGGTGTAATAAACGTTCTACTGCACGTCACCGCTCTGTGTTTCTCACTTTAATCTTTTACTTTATTATTATGCCACGGCTAGCCCTTTTTAATCTACACAGAGTGCACAACGCTACGATAATCAATTTTCTTTTTTTTTTCACCCGTTTATGATTACCTGTTTAATTTGATAAAACGAAGTCAATCAACATTCATATAATGAGAGGAAATAATATTTACAATTTTTGAAATTCTTTAAATACACCTTTCAATCAACTAATATTATATGGATTATTTATCCCAAAATTCTCATACAAATCACTCAATTAACCAACTCACTCAGCTCACTCAATTCGCTCAACTCGTTCAATTCGCTCAACTCGCTCATCACACTCAACTCACTCAACTTAGTCAACTCATTCAACTCGACTCGCTCAATGCACTCAACTAAACTCGCTCAATTTGATCAGCTCGCTCATCTCACTCAGTTTATTCAACTCAACTTACGCAACTTACTCAACCCACTCAACTCATACAACTTACTTAATTCACCAAATCACGCAACTCACTCAACTCAACTCGCTCAAGTCGATCAAGACACTCAACCCACTCAAATCACTCACCTCACTCAACTCGCTCAATTCTTTCAGCTTGCTCAACCCGCTTAACTCACTTAAGTCAGTTATCTTGCTCAACTCGTACAACTCTCTACCCACTCTACTCACTCGATTCTCTTAACTCACTCAAGTCGCTCAACTCACTCAACCCCACTCAACTCACTCGACCTACTCAACTCACTAAATCCACCAAACTCATTAAACTCACTCAATGCACCCAATTCACTCAATTGGCATATTTAATAGATCTTCGGCGTAATGGGTAAATGGCTACCAGTGTAGTCCCGAAGGTACTACAAGCCGCTTCTAGTACTCTTAATAAACCTTGTTTATCAAATGATTGGCGATAAACTTAATAAATTACTTTTACCTTGTATGCGTCCGCCTTGAATTAAATTTGCATAAGCCTTGGGCTATGCTTCAGTTTGTGGAATTTTGATCAAACTCTATAACGCTTCATTCTGTTCGTCGATTGTTAATAAATTTATTTTCTTATTGTTGGAATTTTGGCAATTAAATTTAAAGCGTAAGCATAATACTGTAATACGTTTTGGCTTTGTTAATGAAGAATATCTGTTAAAGAGTAAATCCGAGTCTTGATTTGTACATACAAAGTTTTTTATAGCTACTCTTTGCTCTAGAATACTTTCGTAATACACATCATAATTTTCCGTTGATTAATGCTGAGAATATTTTAAAAATTGTGGACCCTTCTTCCAAAGTTGACAATTAATTAATTTGCTTGTCATTGCGCCGCGTGACACAACATCCGCGGGATTTTCCGAAGAACTGATATAATACCAATCGCTGACATTTGTTAGCTCTTTGTTATACAAGTTGGATGACCCGATGGTTCCTCGAACTTGACGACGAAAAATAAGGTAAGGATTTACAATACATTAATCCTCATAAATTTAGTTTACATAAAAGACACCGACGACCAACACTAATCTTTGCAGACAAAAGACAAGGGATATATTGTAAAATCTACCGTTATTACCAAATGTTTCTACCATTAAATGTGTAAGCACGATGCTAGTCTCTCTGTAACACGTTCAAACTTAATCAAAACTACGACAATTATTAAATTTAAGTATAAATGAGGAGCTAAAGGATAGGAACTAATTAATTAATTAACTAATCCGGTGACGAAGGTCATTGTTTAATGCGCGGGGGGTCTTATAAATTTGTATATCGACTTACCTCCGCGCTTGTTTTCTTGTTCTAAAAGTCGTTCCTATTCTTCAACTAAGTGGACTGTATGCGGATTTATAGTACGTGTTACTTTGCACTTTCACTGAGTTTTTTAGGGGTTTATCGATAAAGTCGGCGGCACTATTGACTAACTCACTTTACCGAAGAAGAAGCGACCGTTCTGCTTCGATATCGATGAGAGAGTGTTTTGTCACTACCCCTTTTCTACTTAATTTTCGCATGTACAAAGGAGGTTTTACGACAGGATGTAACGGAACAAGGGATGACAGCTTTAGGATTTGATTTACAACTAAAAATTTACAACTTAAAATTAACCACGACAACGTGCGACAAAGAGACCGAACACGCGGGATTTTCCAAAGAACTGATATAATACCAATCGCTGACATTTGTTAGCTCTTGAAGTAAGGAAACTCTATTTGCGACAAATGTAGTCCATTTACTTCGGCTTTAATTTAATCAATTAAGAACAATTTTAGGATCACACTAGTGATATTGTTGGGTAAAATTTAACCGTAAAATACCTTTTAATTTGTTAAATAATTATGCTAGTAAAACTGCAGCCAGTAATTCTAGTCTAGGTAACGATATCGTTTTTAAAAGAGCTACCCTAGATTTGGAAGCCTGTATTAATTACCTAATCTACCGTCCTTCATGGAAATGTGAAGACCAGTCAAGACGGTTAATTAAGGCCAGGCAGACTAAACTCAGCGGCGTAGGTCGTGGTTCAAACTCATAATTAAAAGCTTGCTTGTACTTACCAAAGATGCGATATGGATAAAAATCATCAATACATATATTAGCAATTCATAATAAACATGGGCGCCAATCAGCGGAAAGGCACTGATACCTAATAAAAGTAATCATGAAATAAACTCGTAGTTTAGAAAAAGCAATAACATTTTATTATACCATCGACTGTCAGGAAAAGCATGTATAAACAAATAACTAAACAGTCTGGAACTCGAAATGCAATAAGGCCTACAGGGCCCACTATTCCGACATAAAATAACGTAATTCTATCTAACCTAATTGTTATCTAGGGACGTGCACGTCGTCACGTATACCTAACCTTAGCCTAATGTCTGCATCAGCGTTTAATACAAAAAAGTACAAGAATCTATTTTAAAAATTATACAAATAAAATTAATATTGTGCACAGATGCAATATATTACAAAAAAGTATTTGTAAGTATAGTATAAAAGCGAAACGTTATTTATAAAAATATATTAATGCTGCACATCTTGTGTTAAACCATTTCTTACTTTTACAAAGAAAAACAACAATGAAAAGTCTTTGTAACCAACCATTTGTAAATATTCATAACACAAAACAACAAAATAACTTCGCGGGCAACGTTGTTCATAAAGAAGTAACAATTATTTGACAGGCCCGATAATGTATGTACACCGATGCCCAGAACTAATACTCAGGTTAACTCATTACAATTCAATAATGGTCTACATAAATCGATGTAGTATCATAAGGAAATTTATAGCAAAGGGTTACTTGCATTATTAAAAATAAATGTCCTTTCAAACAAAATAAGTACTTACGTGTTCTAAGCAACACTCAACACGTCTTCACCCAAAGACACACATCAAAAAAAGCCTGGAATCCTTGCCGCTTCTTTACATCTGCCCACATTCCTGCAAACCCCCCAATGAATCCGTCCGGCCCTGCGGCTGCACCATATGTTTAAATACCAGAAACTAACCCTCTCAATACATTGTATTGTAAATATTATGCGATCCCAGGTACCGTAGATGTAAAACGAAAGCTTTTGAAAATATAGAAGAATTCGCTTGTATGAGGTTATTCCACCACGGTCTATGCAGGCTTTGTAAAACGTACATATAATTCAACCGCGATTCGTGAAATATACAAGTGATAATTAAATTGTGTCAACTATTAATACTATAAGAATTGGCACGCAGTAGCGTAACATTATATAAAAAATAATTATAAAATTTATGCTCAACAAAGCGATTGAAAATCGGGTTGTTACAAGCCACCAAATTTATTTCACGTTGGTTGTTAGCATTAATTGAAATTATGTATATGCTTTTATTGAAAAGCCTGAAAAACTATGAATTTCATAAACTGTAGCGTGCGAAATTAAAACGTTTCTAGGAATTGCAAGTTGGTTAATTAAAGGTAATTCTTTTAAAAATTTAAGCCATTGTGTGTGAATGTTATTAGGAACTGTTTCATGCCAACTTTGAATTATTAATTTCGCAATTACAATAATCGGAGCTAAGTGCTAACAATTGAGCAGTAATTGACAGAATGCTACGTTTTGAAACATTACTTGTAAACATTTTATTTCTTGTAACAGAATATAAAAACAATCAATTGTTGAATTCTACAAAATACCTATGATTTACTAACCGGAGTAACGTTGAAATTTTTGCATTTTTCTTAAAGTTGAGGTACGTCATCTCTAAATTTTCTTAGTGTGAATCCGCAAGTACCTAAAATGGTAACTAAATTATCTTTTACTACTTGTAATTCGCTGATTGAATTAGCACCGAACAATCCGTCAACAATGTAGCAATTTAATTTAATTATTTCCGCTTCCTTGGGAAAAATTTTTTGTTGCGTTCTGTAATTTCAAATAAACATTTAACCGCAAGATAAGGAGAGGATATCATTCCGAGTGTGACCGTATTTAATTCAAATATTTGTATCGGAACATAAGGATTTTTACACCAAACAATTTACTGAAATCTCCGATGATCTTGGTGGAACCAAATCTGGCGATACACCTGAGCTATGTCGTCTATACCTACGTATGTACATTCTAAACCGTGTGATAATAGAAACTAAATCATCTTGAAGAGTGGGTCTAACGTATTGTAAAGAGTTAATGGGTATCTCCGACTCTAAATTACATAAACCAGCAAATACAACTCGTAACGCGATTGTACTACTGAAGTTTGTCATTACTGCATGATGAGGTAAATAGAACGATTGTTGCAAATTTGAACTACTCAACGACATGTGATCCTGATTCATATAATCCTGAATGCTTTTTATGTACAGCATTTTTAGTGCCTGGTCGCCTTGAAATCGCTTTTCAAGAGATAAAAATCTTCCTACTGCTACTTCATAATAACCACCTAGCTCGTGTAAATTTTCCTTAAGTGGGAGTTCTGACGATTTTCCGTTCATATTATTGCGCAATCGTTAATATAGCATACAATTACGTGGCAAATTGTATCAAATACCAAACACGTTTAAAAGTGATACAATGATCAAATTTACATTTACAATATAAATAAAAGCAATGTACTCACTTAAATCGCGCCTTACCGCCAATTCTCAGGGCTGTCTCGCTTGGGTCGGCTACGCCAACGTTGTTTCAGATTCCAAATTCGTCCATCCTCTTTTCCCCTCGTAGAGGAACGAAAGGAGCAACCAGGTATAAGGAACGATGAGGTAGGAGGGAACCTATATCCTAAAAAGAGAAAAGACACCAACACAACGACGGTAGATGTTCTAGCTCGAGGTCTCATAGCTTAATGGCGTCATATTACACCGCGCACACTTGTGCTATTCATTCCGCGCAAGCGCGACAAGGGGACAACGGAAATTGACCAGTTTATTTAAAAATATTCGCGGGAACTACCTCATAATTTATACTTAATCTAAATGTGATACACATCCGATTTTTGGCATGTAACAGAGTTTAACAATAAATTTGCTGTCGACCGCTTGTGTCGTAGTTTGTTCAAAAATTGATTTGACATATTATTCATCTGGAGTTAAAAATTTGTCTTTGTATTCATTTCATCGATTTTCCAGAATGACTGTTAACTTTCATGCAACTGTGTTAATGTCAGAAATTACGAAACTGTGGTGTGATTCCTACCTCGTATTGTACCTGCAACTAACCAACCCAACTTGGTTGTTTAGAAGCTATCGTTTTTATTGTTAATTTGACCTATGCATATAAATTTCCAGAATAACGAAACACCTATTAACATATTGCAGCGGGTTACTGTTAACGCGTTTCACCAATTTAGAACAAGTAATAACAAAAGTTTTTATTACTCACGGTTTGCAAGTCTAATTAACAGTATATGCCGTATTTATAGATATTTTTCCGTCCAATTAACAATGAAGCAGTATCACACTAATGCTATTGACAAGCACTAATATCTTTTTAAACTAAATCCTTAACCATAAGTCTTCTTAACAACACTAAACCCTACAATAATTTATTTATTACTTTTTTGTGTATTTATGTACAAGATGGCGGTACAATATGCATGTTCACATAACACAAATTTATATTTACTAAAGGACCTTCAACTAACTATACACGAGATGATTTATATACGACATTTGGATATAGACTAACCGATGTACACTCATCACCGAACTTATATATACCCTAAAATTAACTAGATGATTCATATCTTGGTGTTTGCTCGTTTGTGTTTCATTATTAGACACTATGCATTCACCATAAAACAAAGTGAGTTTAGATTATGAATTTTATGTATATGTTGGTCTAAGTAAACGCTAGTGATTTCAAGATTACCTCCATTTTTAAGTAACATACCAATTGGTGAGGACCAGATAAAAGAGATAAGATATTTGCAAGTAGCAGTAAATGCATGTTCGAAGTATGTTGTCACGTATTTATGCCAGTATCGCCAGGTCCATTTTTAAAACGTCCTTGATTTCTACATTCAACTTTAATTACCTAAAACATTCTAAATTACTCAAACACCATTTTGTAACCATAACTTCTTAGTCTGGGTGCGTTCTTGGATTCGTTTTTTTTACTATACACGCACTTGCATGATAAGTAGAAGAAAATTTTCAAAAGTAGTTGAATGCATTCGAGAATGATGTTGAAATCGTCTGTCATTCATATTGTGTACTGTATACTCTGCATAATTGTCAACTTTTTCTAAAATTGTTTCTCTTTGGATGAATCACTATCAAAAAATACAGTTCAACAAAGGTCAATGACACTAGTACTTTGCGATTCAAATCCACGTTTATCAATTAAATTATGAAACCAACAATGTAACAACAACGAACAACTTTTTTAAATTACGTTTAATGAATAATATTGTAGATGGTTCAATATTTTCATGTACAGAAACGTTCGGTCTACCAGCAAGTACATTTCACTCTAATCACGTGATCAAGAATTTAAACTACTCTACTTTTGTACTGCACTTTCGGACCGAACCACTTACTGAGTGTTCTCTAAAGTCCGAACGTAATAAGCACACCTTTAGTTCTGATTTTGGTGACATTTGAGTTGCATTTGAGCGTTAACTATGATTGGCAACACTGGCTGATTTTAAAAGCGTAAGTTTAGTATTAGAGCGGTAGTGGTGTAAACAAACTATAAAGTGTAGAACGTTGCTGTATTGTGGAAGTCATGAATAAAAGATCCAAACCTGGACGTAAAGCGTCAAATTTACAAAATAATGAAACATTAAATGCTAAGGAGCAACCCTTAGCCATAGGAAAAACCTACTTAGTTCGAAGATCCGATAGATCCTGGCGTAAGTGGTTCTATTTAACTTCACTATTTAGTTTTTCTTGTGTTTCTAGATTCCGCCGAAATTATTCAAGCTCGATATAATGAGAGCAAACAACAATATGAATATTACATACATTATGAAGGCCTTGACAGACGCTTAGATGAATGGGTATTTAATTAATATTCTTTTTTAATTTTTAAGGTTAAATATTATAAACATCTAGGTACTAGGAGATAGAATAAAGCCCTTCGATCCTAAATTAATCAAAGAAGATACAGAATCGAGGTAATCTTGGTAATGGTGGTGCAGATTCTCCGGCTTACAGTTACAGTAACTGATAATACTGATAGAAGAGTAACACGTAACCAGAAACGACGCCTTGAAGAAATAAACCGCATTCAGCCAAAGTATTTATTGAAAACATTAGAGGGTCGGCTGATGTCCCGGACCCTACAAAAAAACATTTTTTATTTTTTTATTTCTTAACACAGTCTCCAGAAAGTCTTATACATTTATCATATCAGCGTTCCAACTTAGTTAAACCATCTCTATAGTGTTATTAGTCGAACTCCTCAAAATGGCTGTTTACGGCATCGGTAACCCTCTGTTGCTCTAAAATCTTCGCTGCCAAGGAATTTTTGAGGTAGGAATAGGTAGTAGTCACTGGGTGCTGTCTGAGGTGGATGTTCAAACAATTCGAACTTTAATTGTAGATTTTTTCCTATTGCGATGACTGACCGATGTGTTGGAGCATTGTCATGGTAAAACACAATTTTTTTGCCAGTTGAGGTTATTTTCTTCAACTCATCGCTCACACATTGCAGTATACTTGCATATTACTCACGTAAATACTTTTACCCTTTCTTCCAGGACTATTCGATGATTTTTTCAATAATTTCAGTTGTCACTTCCCTGGGGCGTCCACATCGAGACTCAAGGTACGTGCTCGTCCGTCCAAATTTAAACTATGCAACCCATCTTTTAACCATAGTATATTCTTGTAGTTTTCTACTAGGGGTGGTATCACAGAGTAGTTTACTGTTAGAGTAAGAAAGAACGATATAAATTAGTATATTAAATATTGGCAAAACATGAAAATATGACACAGTATTTCTCTTTTTTTTGTATATACCAGATGTAACAAAATAAGTGTAAAACATTTCAGGGGTGATTCCTCATCGTAAAGAGATAGTCTTTCATAATAAGAAACTTTATTAGAGCATCCCTTGTTAAGATACAGCCCTTAAAGGGGATACATAAAATTTTTTTAAATTTTTTTTTACAAACACACAAAAAGTTATCAAATTGAAATTAAGGTGACATTTTTTACTATCAAAATACATTTACTCAGTAATTTATTCGGTTTACCCCATGGTTGTAAAGGGTGGAAAAGCAAACTCCTAAAATTTATTTCCAATGTAACTTTTATCTTATTATTTGTTTGCCATTTAAAATTTATTTCCAATAGCTTATTTCATTCTAAACAAAAATGTCTCTTGAATTTTTGCCCAAAATTAACCAGTTTGCAGAAAAATTATTTTACAAACAACTACAGAGATACATCCACAAATGCGAACTGGATTGTTAATGTTATTTTGTAGTTACTACGTGCATCAAAGTATGATTAAAATGAATAAAAACTAATTTATTAATAACAAAACATACAACATGTAAAAATCATAGTAAATCTTCAATATGTCCACCTTCAGTCATTACACATGCATCTACACATCAGCGCCTTGAGCCACGTATTTGCCCAAATATTCCTGGAGTTCTCTAATTACCCTGCACGCATCGATGATGCGGTTTCTTAAGTCCTCTACATCGCGAACAGGAGTAGGATAAACCAAACTCTGTAAATGACCTCAAGTAAGAAATCGAGAGGTTTCAAATCTGGGGATCGAATGGGCCAATTCTGTGATCCTCCTCGACCTATCCAATGATTTGGATATGTTTGAGTTAAATGCTGACGTGTGCTTGACTAAAATGGGCGGGAGCCCCATCATGCATAAAACCATAATCCTTCTGATACGACAAGGAACTTCCTCCAGCAGTACTGGATGCACTTCTCTTAAAATTGAGTGTATGCCTCACCATTTAATCGAGGAAGTAGAAAATGAGGGCCAATTAAATAATCCCCAATAACTCCGACCCACACGTTAAGACAACATGTTCTTGATAGTTAGCTTGGACAATAGCATGAGGGTTTTCATCAGCCCATATGTGGTTATTATGAAAATTAATAATCTTGTCCCGAGAAAACTACATTCGTTTGTGAATTTGATCGTCTTCAGAAAGTCTGGATTTCTTCTAATCATTTCCAGCATCCAATTGAAAAATTCAAGACGGTTCGGAAAATCTCGGTAACAGTGCCAGTACTCGTTGTAGATGGTAGGGGTATAAGAGTTGTTTCTTTAAAATTCAAATACCATCATATGATCAATATTTAACTCGAAAGCAATCTTTCTAGTACTGCTAGTGGGTTGTTTTCAACCAACTTAAGTAATGCTTTTTCAAGCTGTGATGTTCTAACTTTTCGATGGCGACCACAATCCTGCTTTATTTTTCGAATGAACCATATTCTCGTAAACTTTGATGAAGTTGGGCAAATATTCTATGCGAAGGAAGCTGCGCTGAGGATACATTTCAGCATACCTTCTACAAGCTTCTAACCCATTACCCTGTGACAGACCGTAAACGTAATGCATATCAGCCATTTCCGCATTTGTGTATGCCATTTTAATAACAAGTGAATTATTAAACTAACAAATTAAGAATAGAACAACGAACACAATTATTAATTCAATTTCAAAAATTTTCAAACTGACAGCGTAATAACAATTTAATTGTCACTATCTCTAATAGCGGCCTACAAAATAATAATCCATAATTCATAATAATAATCCATTTCGCATTTATGACAATGTATCTCTGTAGTTGTTTGTAAAATAATTTTTGTCTGCGAACTGGTTAATTTTGGGCAAAAATTCAAGAGACATTTTTGTTTAGAATGAAATAAGCTATTGGAAATAAATTTTTAAATGGCAAACAGATAATAATACAAAAAGTTACATTGGAAATAAATTTTAGGGTTGTGTTTTCCACCCTTATAACCATGGGGTAAACCAAATAAATTACTGAGTAGGTGTATTTTTGATAGTAAAAATGTCACCTTAATTACAATTTTGTAACTTTTAGTGTTTGTAAAAATGAAAACAAATTTTATGTACCCCTTTAAGGGGCTGTATCTTAACAAAGGATGCTCCAATGAAGTTTCTTTATATGAAAGACCCTATCTCTTTTACAATGAGGAATCATCCCTGAAATGTTTTACACTTATTTTGTTACACCAGGTGTTTATATATATATATATATATATATATATATATATATATATTGCTGTGTAACCACCAAAATCCGGGAACTACGGTTTTCGAATCGAGCCCCAGCGTTGGGCCGTCATATAATGCTGTGTATCCTACAAAAGCCTCACCAGAGTAAAAAGGATATTCGAACCTCTCGAATTTGGCACCAAGATTTGCTGTGATTCTCGCCCTGTTGAATCTCTTCTGATAATCGCCTCTTTACTCTTTTTCCTCTCACCTAGTTAAAACTTTCATCCTCATTCATAAAAAAAACACATTCCTACCACAAACATCTACGTTAACTCTATTTACATCAATATTCATAATACATTAAAATTTCAAAATTAAATTTTAGCATAAATTTCAGTATCATAAAATTTCAAGATTAAATTTGTCATCATTTTAATTTGCACCCAGAATTAAAGTCCTTGTAGGATGCCTACTAATTAATTTAACAATATTTGCAGACCTGAGTCTGAGTACATAGGGAGCATCTCCCACCCCTTTACGTTAATCTAACAGGTTAGTCTAATTGAGCTCAAAGACAGACCCAACTTTTCATTATAATCAAGAACATAAACTGCTAAATACTCCTTTCTACTTAAACAAGAAAATTTCACCTTGTCTTTGTATTCATTTCATCGATTTTCCAGAATGACTGTTAACTTTCATGCAACTGTGTTAATGTCAGAAATTACGAAACTGTGGTGTGATTCCTACCTCGTATTGTACCTGCAACTAACCAACCCAACTTGGTTGTTTAGAAGCTATCGTTTTATTGTTAATTTGACCTATGCATATAAATTTCCAGAATAACGAAACACCTATTAACATATTGCAGCGGGTTACTGTTAACGCGTTTCACCAATTTAGAACAAGTAATAACAAAAGTTTTTTACTCACGGTTTGCAAGTCTAATTAACAGTATATGCCGTATTTATAGATATTTTTCCGTCCAATTAACAATGAAGCAGTATCACACTAATGCTATTGACAAGCACTAATATCTTTTTAAACTAAATCCTTAACCATAAGTCTTCTTAACAACACTAAACCCTACAATAATTTATTTATTACTTTTTTGTGTATTTATGTACAAGATGGCGGTACAATATGCATGTTCACATAACACAAATTTATATTTACTAAAGGACCTTCAACTAACTATACACGAGATGATTTATATACGACATTTGGATATAGACTAACCGATGTACACTCATCACCGAACTTATATATACCCTAAAATTAACTAGATGATTCATATCTTGGTGTTTGCTCGTTTGTGTTTCATTATTAGACACTATGCATTCACCATAAAACAAAGTGAGTTTAGATTATGAATTTTATGTATATGTTGGTCTAAGTAAACGCTAGTGATTTCAAGATTACCTCCATTTTTAAGTAACATACCAATTGGTGAGGACCAGATAAAAGAGATAAGATATTTGCAAGTAGCAGTAAATGCATGTTCGAAGTATGTTGTCACGTATTTATGCCAGTATCGCCAGGTCCATTTTAAAACGTCCTTGATTTCTACATTCAACTTTAATTACCTAAAACATTCTAAATTACTCAAACACCATTTTGTAACCATAACTTCTTAGTCTGGGTGCGTTCTTGGATTCGTTTTTTACTATACACGCACTTGCATGATAAGTAGAAGAAAATTTTCAAAAGTAGTTGAATGCATTCGAGAATGATGTTGAAATCGTCTGTCATTCATATTGTGTACTGTATACTCTGCATAATTGTCAACTTTTTCTAAAATTGTTTCTCTTTGGATGAATCACTATCAAAAAATACAGTTCAACAAAGGTCAATGACACTAGTACTTTGCGATTCAAATCCACGTTTATCAATTAAATTATGAAACCAACAATGTAACAACAACGAACAACTTTTTTAAATTACGTTTAATGAATAATATTGTAGATGGTTCAATATTTTCATGTACAGAAACGTTCGGTCTACCAGCAAGTACATTTCACTCTAATCACGTGATCAAGAATTTAAACTACTCTACTTTTGTACTGCACTTTCGGACCGAACCACTTACTGAGTGTTCTCTAAAGTCCGAACGTAATAAGCACACCTTTAGTTCTGATTTTGGTGACATTTGAGTTGCATTTGAGCGTTAACTATGATTGGCAACACTGGCTGATTTTAAAAGCGTAAGTTTAGTATTAGAGCGGTAGTGGTGTAAACAAACTATAAAGTGTAGAACGTTGCTGTATTGTGGAAGTCATGAATAAAAGATCCAAACCTGGACGTAAAGCGTCAAATTTACAAAATAATGAAACATTAAATGCTAAGGAGCAACCCTTAGCCATAGGAAAAACCTACTTAGTTCGAAGATCCGATAGATCCTGGCGTAAGTGGTTCTATTTAACTTCACTATTTAGTTTTTCTTGTGTTTCTAGATTCCGCCGAAATTATTCAAGCTCGATATAATGAGAGCAAACAACAATATGAATATTACATACATTATGAAGGCCTTGACAGACGCTTAGATGAATGGGTATTTAATTAATATTCTTTTTTAATTTTTAAGGTTAAATATTATAAACATCTAGGTACTAGGAGATAGAATAAAGCCCTTCGATCCTAAATTAATCAAAGAAGATACAGAATCGAGAAGTAATCTTGGTAATGGTGGTGCAGATTCTCCGGCTGCTACAGTTACAGTAACTGATAATACTGATAGAAGAGTAACACGTAACCAGAAACGACGCCTTGAAGAAATAAACCGCATTCAGCCAAAGTATTTATTGAAAACATTAGAGGGTCGGCTGATGTCCCGGACCCTACAAAGAAAACATTTTTTTTATTTTTTTTTATTTCTTAACACAGTCTCCAGAAAGTCTTATACATTTATCATATCAGCGTTCCAACTTAGTTAAACCATCTCTATAGTGTTATTAGTCGAACTCCTCAAAATGGCTGTTTACGGCATCGGTAACCCTCTGTTGCTCTAAAATCTTCGTCTGCCAAGGAATTTTTTGAGGTAGGGAATAGGTAGTAGTCACTGGGTGCTGTCTGAGGTGGATGTTCAAACAATTCGAACTTTAATTCGTAGATTTTTTCCTATTGCGATGACTGACCGATGTGTTGGAGCATTGTCATGGTAAAACACAATTTTTTTGCCAGTTGAGGTTATTTTCTTCAACTCATCGCTCACACATTGCAGTATACTTGCATATTACTCACGTAAATACTTTTACCCTTTCTTCCAGGACTATTCGATGATTTTTTCAATAATTTCAGTTGTCACTTCCCTGGGGCGTCCACATCGAGACTCATGGTACGTGCTCGTCCGTCCTAATTTAAACTATGCAACCCATCTTTTAACCATAGTATATTCTTGTAGTTTTCTACTAGGGGTGGTATCACAGAGTAGTTTACTGTTAGAGTAAGAAAGAACGATATAAATTAGTATATTAAATATTGGCAAAACATGAAAATATGACACGAGTATTTCTCTTTTTTTTTTGTATATACCAGATGTAACAAAATAAGTGTAAAACATTTCAGGGGGTGATTCCTCATCGTAAAAGAGATAGTCTTTCATAATAAGAAACTTTATTAGAGCATCCCTTGTTAAGATACAGCCCTTAAAGGGGATACATAAAATTTTTTTATTTTTTTTTACAAACACAAAAAAGTTATCAAATTGAAATTAAGGTGACATTTTTTTACTATCAAAAATACATTTACTCAGTAATTTATTCGGTTTACCCCATGGTTGTAAAGGGTGGAAAACGCAACTCCTAAAATTTATTTCCAATGTAACTTTTTATCTTATTATTTGTTTGCCATTTAAAAATTTATTTCCAATAGCTTATTTCATTCTAAACAAAAAATGTCTCTTGAATTTTTTGCCCAAAATTAACCAGTTTGCAGAAAAAATTATTTTACAAACAACTACAGAGATACATCGTCACAAATGCGAACTGGATTGTTAATGTTATTTTGTAGTTACTACGTGCATCAAAGTATGATTAAAATGAATAAAAAACTAATTTATTAATAACAAAACATACAACATGTAAAAATCATAGTAAATCTTCAATATGTCCACCTTCAGTCATTACACATGCATCTACACATCAGCGCCTTGAGCCACGTATTTGCCCAAATATTCCTGGAGTCTCTCTAATTACCCTGCACGCATCGATGATGCGGTTTCTTAAGTCCTCTACATCGCGAACAGGAGTAGGATAAACCAAACTCTGTAAATGACCTCAAGTAGAGAAATCGAGAGGTTTCAAATCTGGGGATCGAATGGGCCAATTCTGTGATCCTCCTCGACCTATCCAATGATTTGGATATGTTTGAGTTAAATGCTGACGTGCTGCTTGACTAAAATGGGCGGGAGCCCCATCATGCATAAAAACCATAATCCTTCTGATACGACAAGGAACTTCCTCCAGCAGTACTGGATGCACTTCTCTTAAAAATTGAGTGTATGCCTCACCATTTAATCGAGGAAGTAGAAAATGAGGGCCAATTAAATAATCCCCAATAACTCCGACCCACACGTTAAGACAACATGTTCTTGATAGTTAGCTTGGACAATAGCATGAGGGTTTTCATCAGCCCATATGTGGTTATTATGAAAATTAATAATCTTGTCCCGAGAAAAACTACATTCGTTTGTGAATTCGATCGTCTTCAGAAAGTCTGGATTTCTTCTAATCATTTCCAGCATCCAATTGAAAAATTCAAGACGGTTCGGAAAATCTCGCGGTAACAGTGCCAGTACTCGTTGTAGATGGTAGGGGTATAAGAGTTGTTTCTTTAAAATTCGAAATACCATCATATGATCAATATTTAACTCGAAAGCAATCTTTCTAGTACTGCTAGTGGGTTGTTTTTCAACCAACTTAAGTAATGCTTTTTCAAGCTGTGATGTTCTAACTTTTCGATGGCGACCACAATCCTGCTTTATTTTTTCGAATGAACCATATTCTCGTAAACTTTGATGAAGTTGGGCAAATATTCTATGCGAAGGAAGCTGCCGCTGAGGATACATTTCAGCATACCTTCTACAAGCTTCTAACCCATTACCCTGTGACAGACCGTAAACGTAATGCATATCAGCCATTTCCGCATTTGTGTATGCCATTTTAATAACAAGTGAATTATTAAACTAACAAATTAAGAATAGAACAACGACACACAATTATTAATTCAATTTCAAAAATTTTCAAACTGACAGCGTAATAACAATTTAATTGTCACTATCTCTAATAGCGGCCTACAATAATAATAATCCATAATTCATAATAATAATCCATTTCGCATTTATGACAATGTATCTCTGTAGTTGTTTGTAAAATAATTTTTGTCTGCGAACTGGTTAATTTTGGGCAAAAAATTCAAGAGACATTTTTTGTTTAGAATGAAATAAGCTATTGGAAATAAATTTTTAAATGGCAAACAGATAATAATACAAAAAGTTACATTGGAAATAAATTTTAGGGGTTGTGTTTTCCACCCCTTATAACCATGGGGTAAACCAAATAAATTACTGAGTAGGTGTATTTTTGATAGTAAAAAATGTCACCTTAATTACAATTTTGTAACTTTTAGTGTTTGTAAAAAAATGAAAAACAAATTTTATGTACCCCCTTTAAGGGGCTGTATCTTAACAAAGGATGCTCCAATGAAGTTTCTTTATATGAAAGACCCTATCTCTTTTACAATGAGGAATCATCCCTGAAATGTTTTACACTTATTTTGTTACACCAGGTGTATATATATATATATATATATATATATATATATATATATATATATATATTGCTGTGTAACCACCAAAATCCGGGAACTACGGTTTTCGAATCGAGCCCCAGCGTTGGGCCGTCATATAATGCTGTGTATCCTACAAAAAGCCTCACCAGAGTAAAAAAGGATATTCGAACCTCTCGAATTTGGCACCAAGATTTGCTGTGATTCTCGCCCTGTTGAATCTCTTCTGATAATCGCCTCTTTACTCTTTCCTCCTCAGCTGCTCACCTAGTTAAAACTTTCATCCTCATTCATAAAAAAAAAAAACACATTCCTACCACAAACATCTACGTTAACTCTATTTACATCAATATTCATAATACATTAAAATTTCAAAATTAAATTTTAGCATAAATTTCAGTATCATAAAATTTCAAGATTAAATTTGTCATCATTTTAATTTGCACCCAGAATTAAAGTCCTTGTAGGATGCCTACTAATTAATTTAACAATATTTGCAGACCTGAGTCTGAGTACATAGGGAGCATCTCCCACCCCTTTACGTTAATCTAACAGGTTAGTCTAATTGAGCTCAAAGACAGACCCAAATTTTCATTATAATCAAGAACATAAACTGCTAAATACTCCTTTCTACTTAAACAAGAAAATTTCACCTTAAAATTAAAAATTTGTTGTTTGTACAAATTCACTACCGTCTATTTTTTAGCAAACAAATTATAAAGTTATTCAACACACACCAAAACATCAAAAATCGAACAACAAAGCATAAGTTACCTGAAGGTTACTGCACTCGTGGCTCCAATGTACATCGTCCTTTGTTAATCACACCATTCCAACTGGGTTATGTTTACGGCTTCTGATTATGAACGCTTTTAAAATTTTCTACACCACCATTCATCTAAAGTTGTTTCAGGGCTTCTCAGGAACTCATCTAAGTATATCAAAATCTTGTTTTGTGGATCCAATCACGATTACGAATAACATTTGATTATTAACACCCCCGAAAAATAGCAAAGAAATTCATAATTCTTTCACGCTATACCCAAAACTGCCTACTTTTGTTTAGTCATTTATCGTTACAAATTTGGATAATTGGTACAGTAATACTCGCAAATATAACTAGACTTTATTACCTTGTATCTTCTTTTCTAAGTGCACTAATGCATAATAACTTGTATCGTAGCACGTAAAGAGCAAACTGTTTTAAAGTATTCAATAATCACCAAAATATAAGAGCAAACTGTTTAAAGTATTGAATCAAAATCGATAATCTAAGAGAGCCAAACTCCTATAAACACGGGTTTATATAATAGCTCGCCTGCATGTCGGTTTTGTCCCGCGACGGCCAGTTTTTAGAATTTCGCATACTATGTTCCCTTTTCGACAGTCCGGCACAGCGATTCTAAAAATTTGCACACGCGCCAGTTGAAAATGTAAGAATTTTCACACGGCTCGCAAACACGTCCGAGAACACTAATTAATTTTGTATAGAAATTGTTACGTTTACACCTCTCATACCTGCAACTTATTTCAACCAATCATTTCCTCGTGACGTTGCTCAAATCACGCCTTTTATTATCTGCGTCTCTGCCTTGCGTATTTTATCTGTCTTTTTCTAACTTGCTCCTAGTGGTGCAAATCGATACTCTTTACTATCGGTTATTTCAGTCCACGTGTAATCTTATTTGAGTTAAATAACCCCGTATCTAGCCTTTCCGTTAATATAAGCTACGGTTTATCCGACCGTTTCCAATATACGCAGAATTTTCATGTTTATCCAAACAAATTAAACTGAAATTGACTTTTAAAAATACGCAGGTGTGTGCTCCTAATTAACGTTTTAATATAATTCTCAGCGCTTTTATTTCATGGTATTTTAACCTTGGATTTTCACATGCTTATATGCTTATTATATTATTAATAATGGTTCAATTAACTCCAACTAAAATAATAATGAATGGCATTGACTTCTACCCTTTAATTTTTAGCGAATACGCACTAAATATTAATTTATTATTTGTACACTTTGTTTAATACCCATTACTTAAAAACTGAATTAATTAATATAAATTTTGCACGTAATTTCTATTTGTTTCTTGGAACAATTAAATTAAATACACGTTGAGCATTTTAATTCTGCTTCTTTTTATAGAACACGGTGATTAAAATTATTTGATGTCGTTAATTTACCCTGGTCTAAATTTGAGTATATATATATATATATATATATATATATATATATATTTATTGCTGTGATACTTCACCAGCCCCTACGATAGGCACCATAAAATGCTGTGTTATTTTCGCCCCACAGTTGGGCAGACCATAAAATGCTATGATATAACCCTTATATTAGGCCCCACGGTTAGGCATGTCATAAAATGCTGTTTTTTATTAATCAAACACTTGTAAAATGTTAATTTATAGATCTCTGCCTCAACTAGCTGATTCAATTAAATAAAACAATTCAAAAATACACAATATAATGATTAAATATTTACAAACTTTTTAAAATCTTTCCCTTTTTCAGAATATTTACATATGCCACATTAAGAAATTGAAGCCAGCAAAACGAGCCTTTTGTTATATTTAGAGACCTTTTGAAACGTTTCAAGATGCCTATTGCCTTTCATAAATTTATCAAAGAAACCCCGGTTTTGTTGACTTGTACATTATTGAGAAATTATTGAATTAAATAGTTTACAGAAATAAATTATATCAAAATATTTAACCTGGAGTGGTTCAGTAGTTTCTCTGGTCATCCCTTAGAGTTTTCTTCGCTTTTGAATGTTTAGAGTCGAATTTGGAAGTCGACATCAAAACCAAAACACCGTCCCAATCGTTATTCAAAATCCCATTAGTTAATCCAATAAAAGGTTTTTCATCTCCGTAATTAACAAAACAGTAATAGAACTTTTAGCATATCAGTGATTATCAAAATTAATTTAACAGGAGGTAATCTCGAGACTCGTTTCCAGAGCAGTCTCCAGAGTCGTGTTCAGAGCCGTCTATAATAGAACGGCTTGCTTACACAATTTTTACACTTTTATGAAAATGATTTTCACTTTACTTTTATTTAACTGGTTGTGTGAATAATTTAGCACTTTTGAGTATCGTGACTGCTCAGTTTTAAATATATACTCTTATAATATCTGTAATTATGTGCTTTTGTTATTTGGAAGTTTCTTTTGCTTGTTCTACGACCCCTATGACTTAATCTATCCCTAAATTAACCCTATAATTATAGCAATATGTATATATATATATATATATATATATATATATATATATTCCTGTATGATTATTAAGTAATTCGTGCCCCACTGTTTGGGCGTCATTATATCTGTGCTCATTCTGGATTATCCTGAAAGGAAGCCCTAAAAATCCTGCCCCAATGTTGGATGACCTATTATTTCTTTGATTAAATTAACTAATTCGTGCCCCACTATTTCTACAAACATGTCTGGACTCCAAACCAACTTCACCAAATTGCTTCAAACAGCTTTCCCAATTTGATCTTCCTCGTCTAGCTCTGTGCACTACCTCCTATGATATACATACCTCAACTACACTTTCAACACCTTTATATTACACACAAAATACAAAAATAAAATAAAATCCTTGGACAAACATACATCCTTTTATTCAAATGACAAATAATTATTCAGACAATCTCTATATTTACACTTTTATATTTACAATAAAACATTTCACACTTTTCTTCAATCTAAATTGTTTGCGAGTTATTACACTTCAACATTTTTATTTTAAAGTAGATGGGCCTATCGTGAAACCCTAAATTTACCTTTTCTTGGTCTATGGTGAGCTCAGTATAAAGCTTTTTCTCCGATATGCATAAGATATTGCATGGTCAAATTACTCTAAAGACTCGTTTACTCTTTACATCAAAAACTATTATTCCTCTTTTTACCTACTCAAATAATAATAGAAAATTGTCTATTATATACGGTAATCAAATTAATTTTTAGTTCATAAAATTTTTACCACATAATTCTAATCACACATAGTTTTATAACACAATACCAACACCACAGTTCAACAATAAAACAAAATTCATTACCTGGTGTGTTCTTCGGACACACCACCTCCTTAGATGACTTGCACCAAACTCATGTTCTTGGATTTCCCCCAATTTCTCATTCCTACATGGACAGCAACTCCGTCTCAACACTCGTTCGTCCAGTTCCCCCAGTTATTAGTGGATGCTTTCCATACTACCATCCGTCTAAATCCAAATTTTGCCTCCGTCTCAAGTTAACGTGCCACCAGCACTCGTTCAAGAAATACTTGTTTTGCTTACCTCAGAGCATCCTGTTATACTCGTACAATTATTTATAATAATTTATTTTCAGCCCGTTTAATTTGTTAGCACTAACTCGTGCATTTATAACACTTGTAAAAATATACGGCGGGCTGCACTATGTCACGGCTTTTAATTTTAAATTAAGATGTCTTCTCGATGCTACTTAGTGTACTCGAAGCGAATCAGAAAATTAAGAGAGAGCTTCTCCACCCCTGGCAAGAGCTTTTATAATCTTCAAACCCCTTCTCTAGTTATGTATTTCCACAGTTTTTGCTGAACTATCGCACCCGCCACAAACAATTCTCCAAATTCCTGCACTCAAAACACAACGAACTTTTAAAACTCAGAATTTCTTTCGTTTCACCACGGCTTTACCACGAAAAACTATCTATCAGTTGCAACCGTCGACGAGTACCCAGAAAATCATTCCTCTCCATTTACTCTAACAACCTGCAAAACACGCCCATAGTGTCCGCGTCTCTCTTCTCCTTGCAGTCATGCGTTCATAACCACTATTTTCTGTCTCGTGTTTTCCTACTTTCATCGAGCCCCAGTATTGCCCTGCTGCCTACGGTTACGGTTTCCTCGCTAAATGTGCACTTTGAAAATCTATACCATGACAAACATCTTGTATCTTTGTTTCACACATTTGTTTTTTAAAGTATACTCGTCTGTCACGTGCTTGAAAACTGCTTGTCTTTTTTCCAGCTGATGTATTCTCCATCTTCCTTAGTTGTTTTCTAACGATTCTCTGTTCCTTAAAGTTATTGATTTTTGCTTCAAAAATAACATACTGTTCGTTAACCTGACCTTTCCGTTGTACAATATCTCGAAATGTTATCGTATCGCCTTCTAGCTTTCAAGGAAATATTTATTTGCTTGAAGCTTTTATTCCCTGAACTCCTCGACTGTTTTGTTATGTTATTTTGTTGTTTTCTACGAATTAAATTAACGTACTTTTTAGTTTACGATACTAAACAAATATCTGTTGCATCAATTATTGATTTTTATATACTGTGAAGCTTTAATATTACACATATTTGCCTGCAATAGCCAACCTTGTCTTACGTTAATGTATACAAATTATTCATTTTTACCTACCGCAAAGCTTTAGTATTATACATGGTTGTATGCAATAGTCAGCCTTGTCCTCGATCCTACTTGTCTTTGCATTAAATTAATGTGTACAAATTATTACTTTGAAGCTACATAAAAATATATCATTTAACACTAAAAATTTCTGTATGTAATCGTCTGCCTTGTCTTGTACTAAAGTATGCAAATTATTGATTTGAAGCGAAATAAATAAATTATTATTTTCTCTCTACAGGGTCGTTATAAAAATACCTTCTTGGCCTATTTACACGTTGACCTTTAATCTACACAGTATATATATATATATATATATATATATATATATATATATATATATATAAATATTATATATATATATTTATATATATATTATATATAATAGAGTTTTCGATAAAATGTTACAGTACAATTGAGATATTTTAGTACAAAAAATTAAAACAAAACAATATTTGCATATATTTAATTACAAATCGACGTTTCAGCAAGTTGCCTTTATCAAGATTCTACAAAAAGAAAAACAATCAAAGCATAAATATTAAAATTATAAAAACAACCCTACACATCAGGGTTCTTGTTAGTCATAACTGACTAAAATGAAGAAATTGGAGCACCCAAAAGGGGATTATTCAAATTTAATTAATAAAATTACTTGTTCATAGAGTAAACGACCAACTACGAATGAATTAATACAAAACCAGTCTGATTAGAGTAAGAGTGTGTGTTCTACATTTTGTATGATTATTAGGTAAATAAGATGCACATGCATGCACATGCACTTAAATAAACAATTATTTTCAACGAATATGATGGGGCAGAGTCATTCAGTGTGGTGTCCATTTCCGCCTTGATTTCTTTAGGTATTAATCCCTTCAGATGGAAGTATTTTATTACCACTCGTTTTACCAAATCTTCCATTTTCGTCTAAACTCTAAAATTGTCTTATTTTAATATATTAACAACTACTGTTGTTATGTCTGATGATGCTCCAGCATTTTATAATGCATGGTCTTATGTTATGGCCAAGGTACCTGGCATGTGGATCGTAATTGGCGCAAGAATTTGTCAAAAATCAATGGAGGAATTGAAAAGAAAGTAGTAGTATATAAATCCCTTCGTATTTTATTACAGTGTGTATCTATTGATGAATTTAATGACATTTTAAATCAGGTAGTAGAAGATCTTTATGCCGATGTTGATACACAATCATTTCCTGAATATTTTCATAATAATTATGCAAATCGTCCAACATCTTGGGCATATTGCTATCGATTGGGTTTAGGAATAAACACTAACATGTATCTTGAATCGATGCACAAAGTTTTGAAGTATGTGTATTTGGAAGGTCGGAAAGTAAAACGTTTGGACAAAAGCATTAATGCAGTAATGAAAATTGCTCGAGATAGCTTGTTTAAATGTATAATTAAACTTGCAAAGAATACTTCCAATGACAAAATTAATAGAATTAAACAAAGTCATAAAGCAAGTCTAACAATTACATCAGATTTTATTAGACGTCTTGAAAATGATAAGGAATTTTTAGTTACGTCGTCCACTTGTGCTTTTCAACAGTATCAAGTTACCAGAGTAGATGAGGCCCGTGAAGGTTCATGCCTTAGTTGTACAAAGTGCAGCATATGTGTTCATACATTTCAATGCACCTGTATTGACAACATGATAAAGCTTAACATTTGCAAACACATACATGCTTGTGTGATACAGTTTTACAAATCGAATCTTGACATTGCAACACCTTTGCATATTAGTAACGTTAATGAACTTTTCAGCAGTAATATTTTACATGAAGCAAAATCTTCAAAAAATGATATTATTAAAAAAAGCCGAGCTAATAATAGGCCTATGTGAGAATGCTTCGTTAACTGACGACAAACATCTGAGTATAATGAGGCAATTTGATAAAATCATTGACACATTAAATAAAGCAAAATCTATTGATCTAAAAACTACAGAGGAGATTAATATTAATAAAAAAGTTGAACATCAGGTGCGGCTTTTTTCAACAAAGAAGAAATCAACAAGGAATAATGATCTTAAAAAGCTTACCCTAACAGAAGAAATTTTTATTAGGGATGGTTTGGTTAATAACTCAAACCTTAATGTTAATGTTCATACAAGATCTGATCATACATCACCAGATTTTATGTTAAGATAAGACAGTGTATTATCTCAGTAGAAAGCAGGTTTAATTAACACTAAAGCTTATAAGGTTAGATTTTGTTCTGCTTTCTCTTGCTTGAAAATAAAATCCGATGGAAACCACTCAGAAATACATGTACAAATCACTGGAAATTATTACAATCCCAGCGATTTTGATGGGAAACCTACAAGTACGTGACTAATCTAATTTAATCCTCAGTTCTCACTTTGTTTTATCAGTGTTACAAGCGCTGGTAAGTTATTGTAATTTCGTCAAATCTGTTGGATTGAGTGTTCTTATATTAACAGTGCTGTATTTTAGTTTTACTTTTAGTCTGAGTACCAAAATAATCTTAATTTGCTACCTTGTTTTTACATATTTTAGTCGACTGACAGTGCAAACAAAATTCTCGACAAAATAAAATGAGTTTCTTTCTTAATTAATTTAGGTATTTATTGAGAATGTATATGGGTACATAACGTGTTTACTTTTTAAAAAATAAAAATACAATTATTGAAACCTCAAGCCTCTATTACTATTATTAAACACATTTCACTCAGTAATTAATAATTTACAAATCAAATTAAAGAAATCCCAGCAAAGTAACTTTAAACTGCATATTGACACAAGTACTAAAGATACCTAGAATAGCAACAAGTTAGTACAAAATACCAAGTTGTTTACATACAAAAGCTAACATATATAGATAACATTCGTGTAAAGTTAATTTCCTTCATTGCACTGAATTTAACTTCTTTTTTATCCATAATTGGTTGCTTATAGAAACTGGTCTCTTATATACAAATCATAAAATTTTCTTAAGTGGCCATACAAAGTTTTAGTTTACGTGAATTCAGAACTACAATTTTGGCAAATATTCATTTTTTACTTCTCCTATATAAATTAGGAGATAAACAATCAAACATTAACACAGACCTCTTCCAATTTATGTAAACAAAAAAATTATGTAACCTCAATCTGTTTACAACTGTCATTGCAGCCGCTATTACTACCGAGACGCCTGTTTCAAATACCTATACCTTATGAAATATGACGGCGTCTCGCGCCACATCTGATCTCGGCTGCCGTCAAGGCCATAGCTTCCTTGTTTTCATTACGTTGTCATGTGTCTGGATATGTTATGTTTGTTGGTGGTTTTAATTTAATAATTCTAATTCTGTAAATGAACAAGTGGAAACCATATCTTCATTACATTATAGAAAAAATTAAACCACTTATTGTATAAGATTGGATCTCACAGAAAGGAGAATAATTCTTGGGGCATATAAACAAGGATTTATTAGTAACTGAAGGCTAATAAGTCATTTATACATAATATATTTGGTAAAGTCCTCACAAGTGTAATTTTAATTGCTGAGAGTGGCATCAAAGTTTTGATGTTTATCTTCACCATGTAAACAAGTTTCACAATTGTCAACTGAAAACTATGATGACCTTAGCGGCAGCCAAGATCAGATGTGGCGCGAGACGCCGAGAAATATGCCCGCTGGTATCAATTACATGCGTTTATTGACTTGTTTACCCAAATGCGTTTAGGTTGAAAGAGATTTATTTCATGGTTATTTTTCTGCAAATCTGTTAGATTTGGAATTTGGTTTTTAAGCTTACGAAGGTTTTAATGTAATAAAGATGATTGTATTGATTATGCAATTATCTATTTTAATGAATGAGGATAACTTACTACTGAATGAGCTTTATTTAGGTAATGGTAGCTTGTTATTGATTTTATACAGGGTGATTTGAATTTGCTTTTTGCATAGAATTACGTACATTTTATATTTAAATGTTTGGTTTTCGTGGTTTTTATGATATTTGCATGAAGTATTCCTTCCTTGTCACCTTATGTGACCTTAAATAACCCTATTATCATAGCAATATATATATATATATATATATATATATATATATATATATATATATACAGTCGACTCTCGTTAATTGAAACTCGAGGGACGTTTCCAGACCCGGGTCTGGGTCTGACAAGGTTTTTGGTGTATTTCTCCATTCCTTGACCCCAATAACCCTATAAGTACATTTTTACTATTATATGATCGGGAATGAAAAGTCGGTTTAACATACCGTTATATACAAATCTAGTTCACGTAAAACTAGTGCAGAGAGCGTTCAAGTCACTTGATATACAGACGATGTTTCTCAGTATGTTCAACCGACGTTATCAGTTCCTCCAACCGCAACCATGCGTTTGCTTATTGTGATCGGTGATGTATCCTTACTTGAATGTTTACAGTAAGAACAGATGTCAGGTAACGATGTAAGCATTTTAGTAGGTTCACTATAGTGTATTAAAATTTTGCACAATTTTGAGATACATTTGTTTATATAAATTATTTTGCACTTTGGATATAAATCATTATAACCCTCAACAAGTTTTCTGAGGGCTATAGCTCAGCACGTAAATCGAATAATCGGTCGGTTTGTTTCTGGCTTTACATTATAATGGGATATCAAAAAATATAGTAAGGAGGATCTTGTAAAGCCGTGTTAAAACACAATGCAGCTGTTTTTATGCACTGTATCAAATTCATTTATTGCGCTTTCTATATCTAGCTCTTTAACTATGGACCCTTCAATATTAATTATTGCTAAATATTATAGTCGATCGTTTGTCATTCTATTTCCTAAATACGTTTTAAACGTCTTAAACAAGAAAAGGTACGTTCAAGCAGCACTTGACACGGGATTATAACAGCAATTACTGCATTTTTAAACGTTTCATTGAAAACAATTTTATATGCTTTAAGCAGGCCAATAAAATTTAAAATTGTTTTTATTATAAATTTGTTTTGCTTTGTATAATTTTAGTGTATTTGGTAAAATTTTCAGTTCAGCTTCCAACGATTCCAAATTTATTTTGTAGTGTTTGGCCATCGGCAGCAGATGTTCATAAACTAAAAATTTACATTTTAAGGGTGAAGAGAGCCACTGGATACGATAATGTCGGAACACTGTTCAAATCGTTCGTTGAGTTCTGATAATACTCGTCCAATACCAGTAAAAACATGTTTATTTTACAGTAGTTTATGACTTCACTTTATTGTTTGTTTTACACCGAAGCCACTTCCTCTATGATGTAATTTTGATAGTTTTGCGGTAACTTTCTATTCCGCTCACTTTTTGTTGCGCTTTCTTGCATAGACTGAAGAATATTAATTTTATTTTCGGTACACATTTTTATGACTTTGGAATATATGTTTGCATATTCCTTGAAACCTTCATATGTTCTCCATTATTTAAATGTTTTTATAATAGACATTATCAGATCATTACTTGAACTTAGGTCAGCTGTAACTTTTGCAAATAATCACTAACACCTTTGAGTACTAACAAAATTTTCAAAAAGACAAATATTGAAAACAAATTGAAATTTATCTGATACAACAATCCAATTGCCTCGGCAAATGATTGATCCTCATTACACATATTTGCCTGCAATAGCCAACCTTGTCTTACGTTAATGTATACAAATTATTCATTTTTACCTACCGCAAAGCTTTAGTATTATACATGGTTGTATGCAATAGTCAGCCTTGTCCTCGATCCTACTTGTCTTTGCATTAAATTAATGTGTACAAATTATTACTTTGAAGCTACATAAAAATATATCATTTAACACTAAAATTTCTGTATGTAATCGTCTGCCTTGTCTTGTACTAAAGTATGCAAATTATTGATTTGAAGCGAAATAAATAAATTATTATTTTTCTCTCTACAGGGTCGTTATAAAAATACCTTCTTGGCCTATTTACACACGTTGACCTTTAATCTACACAGTAATATATATATATATATATATATATATATATATATATATATATATATATATATTATATATATATATTTATATATATATTATATATAATAGAGTTTTCGATAAAATGTTACAGTACAATTGAGATATTTTAGTACAAAAATTAAAACAAAACAATATTTGCATATATTTAATTACAAATCGACGTTTCAGCAAGTTGCCTTTATCAAGATTCTACAAAAGAAAAACAATCAAAGCATAAATATTAAAATTATAAAACAACCCTACACATCAGGGTTCTTGTTAGTCATAACTGACTAAAATGAAGAAATTGGAGCACCCAAAAGGATTATTCAAATTTAATTAATAAAATTACTTGTTCATAGAGTAAACGACCAACTACGAATGAATTAATACAAAACCAGTCTGATTAGAGTAAGAGTGTGTGTTCTACATTTTGTATGATTATTAGGTAAATAAGATGCACATGCATGCACATGCACTTAAATAAACAATTATTTTCAACGAATATGATGGGGCAGAGTCATTCAGTGTGGTGTCCATTTCCGCCTTGATTTCTTTAGGTATTAATCCCTTCAGATGGAAGTATTTTATTACCACTCGTTTTACCAAATCTTCCATTTTCGTCTAAACTCTAAAATTGTCTTATTTTAATATATTAACAACTACTGTTGTTATGTCTGATGATGCTCCAGCATTTTATAATGCATGGTCTTATGTTATGGCCAAGGTACCTGGCATGTGGATCGTAATTGGCGCAAGAATTTGTCAAAAATCAATGGAGGAATTGAAAAGAAAGTAGTAGTATATAAATCCCTTCGTATTTTATTACAGTGTGTATCTATTGATGAATTTAATGACATTTTAAATCAGGTAGTAGAAGATCTTTATGCCGATGTTGATACACAATCATTTCCTGAATATTTTCATAATAATTATGCAAATCGTCCAACATCTTGGGCATATTGCTATCGATTGGGTTTAGGAATAAACACTAACATGTATCTTGAATCGATGCACAAAGTTTTGAAGTATGTGTATTTGGAAGGTCGGAAAGTAAAACGTTTGGACAAAAGCATTAATGCAGTAATGAAAATTGCTCGAGATAGCTTGTTTAAATGTATAATTAAACTTGCAAAGAATACTTCCAATGACAAAATTAATAGAATTAAACAAAGTCATAAAGCAAGTCTAACAATTACATCAGATTTTATTAGACGTCTTGAAAATGATAAGGAATTTTTAGTTACGTCGTCCACTTGTGCTTTTCAACAGTATCAAGTTACCAGAGTAGATGAGGCCCGTGAAGGTTCATGCCTTAGTTGTACAAAGTGCAGCATATGTGTTCATACATTTCAATGCACCTGTATTGACAACATGATAAAGCTTAACATTTGCAAACACATACATGCTTGTGTGATACAGTTTTACAAATCGAATCTTGACATTGCAACACCTTTGCATATTAGTAACGTTAATGAACTTTTCAGCAGTAATATTTTACATGAAGCAAAATCTTCAAAAAATGATATTATTAAAAAAAGCCGAGCTAATAATAGGCCTATGTGAGAATGCTTCGTTAACTGACGACAAACATCTGAGTATAATGAGGCAATTTGATAAAATCATTGACACATTAAATAAAGCAAAATCTATTGATCTAAAAACTACAGAGGAGATTAATATTAATAAAAAGTTGAACATCAGGTGCGGCTTTTTCAACAAAGAAGAAATCAACAAGGAATAATGATCTTAAAAGCTTACCCTAACAGAAGAAATTTTTATTAGGGATGGTTTGGTTAATAACTCAAACCTTAATGTTAATGTTCATACAAGATCTGATCATACATCACCAGATTTTATGTTAAGATAAGACAGTGTATTATCTCAGTAGAAAGCAGGTTTAATTAACACTAAAGCTTATAAGGTTAGATTTTGTTCTGCTTTCTCTTGCTTGAAAATAAAATCCGATGGAAACCACTCGCAGAAATACATGTACAAATCACTGGAAATTATTACAATCCCAGCGATTTTGATGGGAAACCTACAAGTACGTGACTAATCTAATTTAATCCTCAGTTCTCACTTTGTTTTATCAGTGTTACAAGCGCTGGTAAGTTATTGTAATTTCGTCAAATCTGTTGGATTGAGTGTTCTTATATTAACAGTGCTGTATTTTAGTTTTACTTTTAGTCTGAGTACCAAAATAATCTTAATTTGCTACCTTGTTTTTACATATTTTAGTCGACTGACAGTGCAAACAAAATTCTCGACAAAATAAAATGAGTTTCTTTCTTAATTAATTTAGGTATTTATTGAGAATGTATATGGGTACATAACGTGTTTACTTTTTAAAAAATAAAAATACAATTATTGAAACCTCAAGCCTCTATTACTATTATTAAACACATTTCACTCAGTAATTAATAATTTACAAATCAAATTAAAGAAATCCCAGCAAAGTAACTTTAAACTGCATATTGACACAAGTACTAAAGATACCTAGAATAGCAACAAGTTAGTACAAAATACCAAGTTGTTTACATACAAAAGCTAACATATATAGATAACATTCTGTAAAGTTAATTTCCTTCATTGCACTGAATTTAACTTCTTTTTATCCATAATTGGTTGCTTATAGAAACTGGTCTCTTATATACAAATCATAAAATTTTCTTAAGTGGCCATACAAAGTTTTAGTTTACGTGAATTCAGAACTACAATTTTGGCAAATATTCATTTTTACTTCTCCTATATAAATTAGGAGATAAACAATCAAACATTAACACAGACCTCTTCCAATTTATGTAAACAAAAATTATGTAACCTCAATCTGTTTACAACTGTCATTGCAGCCGCTTATTACTACCGAGACGCCTGTTTCAAATACCTATACCTTATGAAATATGACGGCGTCTCGCGCCACATCTGATCTCGGCTGCCGTCAAGGCCATAGCTTCCTTGTTTTCATTACGTTGTCATGTGTCTGGATATGTTATGTTTGTTGGTGGTTTTAATTTAATAATTCTAATTCTGTAAATGAACAAGTGGAAACCATATCTTCATTACATTATAGAAAAAATTAAACCACTTATTGTATAAGATTGGATCTCACAGAAAGGAGAATAATTCTTGGGGCATATAAACAAGGATTTATTAGTAACTGAAGGCTAATAAGTCATTTATACATAATATATTTGGTAAAGTCCTCACAAGTGTAATTTTAATTGCTGAGAGTGGCATCAAAGTTTTGATGTTTATCTTCACCATGTAAACAAGTTTCACAATTGTCAACTGAAAACTATGATGACCTTAGCGGCAGCCAAGATCAGATGTGGCGCGAGACGCCGAGAAATATGCCCGCTGGTATCAATTACATGCGTTTATTGACTTGTTTACCCAAATGCGTTTAGGTTGAAAGAGATTTATTTCATGGTTATTTTTCTGCAAATCTGTTAGATTTGTAATTTGGTTTTTAAGCTTACGAATGTTTTAATGTTCTAAAGATGATTGTATTGCTTATGCAATTATCTATTTTAATGAATGTGGTGAAATTACTACTGAATGAGCTTTCTTTAGGTAATGGTAGCTTGTTATTGATTTTATACAGGGTGATTTGAATTTGCTTTTTGCATAGAATTACGTACATTTTATATTTAAATGTTTGGTTTTCGTGGTTTTTATGATATTTGCATGAAGTATTCCTTCCTTGTCACCTTATGTGACCTTAAATAACCCTATTATCATAGCAATATATATATATATATATATATATATATATATATATATATATATATACAGTCGACTCGTTAATTGAAACTCGAGGACGCTTCCAGACCCGGGTCTGGGTCTGACAAGGTTTTTGGTGTATTTCTCCATTCCTTGACCCCAATAACCCTATAAGTACATTTTTACTATTATATGATCGGGAATGAAAAGTCGGTTTAACATACCGTTATATACAAATCTAGTTCACGTAAAACTAGTGCAGAGAGCGTTCAAGTCACTTGATATACAGACGAAGTTTCTCAGTATGTTCAACCGACGTTATCAGTTCCTCCAACCGGCAACCATGCGTTTGCTTATTGTGATCGGTGATGTATCCTTACTTGAATGTTTACAGTAAGAACAGATGTCAGGTAACGATGTAAGCATTTTTAGTAGGTTCACTATAGTGTATTAAAATTTTTTGCACAATTTTGAGATACATTTGTTTATATAAATTATTTTGCACTTTGGATATAAATCATTATAACCCTCAACAAGTTTTCTGAGGGCTATAGCTCACCACGTAAATCGAATAATCGGTCGGTTTGTTTCTGGCTTTACATTATAATGGGATATCAAAAAAATATAGTAAGGAGGATCTTGTAAAGCCGTGTTAAAACACAATGCAGCTGTTTTTATGCACTGTATCAAATTCATTTATTGCGCTTTCTATATCTAGCTCTTTAACTATGGACCCTTCAATATTAATTATTGCTAAATATTATAGTCGATCGTTTGTCATTCTATTTCCTAAATACGTTTTAAACGTCTTAAACAAGAAAAGGTACGTTCAAGCAGCACTTGACACGGGATTATAACAGCAATTACTGCATTTTTAAACGTTTCATTGAAAACAATTTTATATGCTTTAAGCAGGCCAATAAAATTTAAAATTGTTTTTATTATAAATTTGTTTTGCTTTGTATAATTTTAGTGTATTTGGTAAAATTTTCAGTTCAGCTTCCAACGATTCCAAATTTATTTTGTAGTGTTTGGCCATCGGCAGCAGATGTTCATAAACTAAAAAATTTACATTTTAAGGGTGAAGAGAGCCACTGGATACGATAATGTCGGAACACTGTTCAAATCGTTCGTTGAGTTCTGATAATACTGCGTCCAATACCAGTAAAAACATGTTTATTTTACAGTAGTTTATGACTTCACTTTATTGTTTGTTTTACACCGAAGCCACTTCCTCTATGATGTAATTTTGATAGTTTTGCGGTAACTTTCTATTCCGCTCACTTTTGTTGCGCTTTCTTGCATAGACTGAAGAATATTAATTTTATTTTCGGTACACATTTTTATGACTTTGGAATATATGTTTGCATATTCCTTGAAACCTTCATATGTTCTCCATTATTTAAATGTTTTTATAATAGACATTATCAGATCATTACTTGAACTTAGGTCAGCTGTAACTTTTTGCAAATAATCACTAACACCTTTGAGTACTAACAAAATTTTCAAAAAAAGACAAATATTGAAAACAAATTCGAAATTTATCTGATACAACAATCCAATTGCCTCGGCAAATGATTGATCCTCATTAATCAATAAGTTGAGTAATACTAACATTTTGTTTAATTTTTTTTTTACACTTAAACATGCAAAAACTTGGGCCGACCATCTTGTATAATAAATTTTCTTTAATTCTAATAATCGTCGTTTAAATGCCCTAGTGGTACTATCTCTGTGTCGGGCCCGGGACTTTTCAGCCGACTCTCGTTTATTGTATAATTTATTATTTTCAGGTTTGAAATCGATCCTGCTACTGCAGCTCTAGAAAAGGAACACGAGGAAATTACCAAAGTCAAATTTATAGACAAAATTCAAATTGGAAAATTTGAAATTAATACATGGTATTATAGTCCTTATCCAGAAGATTTTCGTAAAGAGAGAATGCTATGGATTTGTGAATTCTGTTTAAAGTATATGAAGTTAAAGAAAACATACAGATATCATTTGGTACTTGCTATCTAGTTTATTTTATCATTGTTTAACAGTTGCAAATTGTTTTAGACCGAATGCATAATGAGAAAACCACCCGGAAAAGAAATTTATTGCGAAGGCATGTTGTCAGTATATGAAGTTGATGGCAAAAATCAAAAGGTCAGTAGTCATATTTAAGACCATTAACGAAATAAATATATGGTTATGCAAGGTTTTGGTAGGTTGCTCTATTAAACTAAAAATTTATAAAAATCACTTAGCAAGTAGTATATTTGTAAATAATAATAATAACATTGCGGGAAATTTGTGAATTTTTCCAAAACGAAAACTGTTCGGTTTCAGGTGAACTAGATGCGAAGATTTAAGGTACAGGATTGTGGTTGATTGTCAGAGATGAGCCGTAGTGGGATTTGGCCGAATTGCCAAGCATTTAGAAACCCAATCGGCTTTTTTATTTGTTATATATGTATATTTACACAAAAAACAAAAAACTTCAATTCATGATTGAAAATGTAATATAATCAAATAAAAGTCGATTAATACTCAAAAATTAAACTTTAAAATTGTGATGTAAAAAGAGCAGTTTTTCTCAAATTTTTTGGTAGTAATCTACTGGTTTCTTCATAGGTTCCCATTTGTGAAAAAGTCTTTCGCTGTATGCACTAGTTGCTGGTGCAGACAGACCTTTTTCGGCAATTTCTGATAGTATTGGACACAATTTTTCTTTCATCTCACCATTTCCATGGGTTGTCCGCTCTTTTTATTAATAGAACATCTAAATCTAAATAGGTTTTAATTTCAGCATCAATCTGCCATTTCTTACATAGGACAGTCCCACTTAAATGCTTTTTTCTTTTGCATTTGCATTGACGATCCCATAGCAATTTCATCAAAACAATCTCATATGTTTTTCTTTTTGTCAGAATTGCATATAAGTAAATTTTTCTGATTTTTGATAACGGAATGTTTTTCATCACTTGATAAAGATATATCTCTTTCAAGTTCGGGGTCTGGGACATATTCTTGAATTACAGCTCGTTTAATGTGCTCTTTTGATCTTTCTCAAAAAATACTGATTTATATATATATTTTTTTTGTATTCAATATACTAAATATCACATAGTACTTGTTTTTGTATATGGATTCAAAACTTTGGGTTACTTGTTTGCATAGAACCTCCTTCATCGTCCCACTCCAAAGAAAAATTGTTTTTCTCTTAATAAAAACTTTATTAAGGTCGTAGTGGTGGGTACAACTTCTGATATTAATGCAAGGTTTGAACTAATTGCTCTTGTAATTTCTTCAAAGGACTCTAATAAGTTTAATAATGGTTTGATTAGAGCCCATTGAATGAATCTAAGTGGGTTTTAGAAGTTGCTATCAAATCAGTTACGACGTTTGAATTTTTATACCTTCCATTATTACTAACTGCAGTGTATGAATAAAACACGGCACATTTCCAATTTCAGCATCATTACACCCTTTAACAATATTGGCAACATTGCCTTTAATTATTACTAGAATAAACCCCATCGAAACTATTTTAGCATAAATATAACAATCTCTATAACAGTTTAAACCACTACTAATACTTAATTGGCAATGATCGATCACTTCGTCATACTTTGTTTGTAATTGGTAGCATTCATAAATAACGTCGAAATTTAATGTCAAGACATTGTAATGACCGCTACAAATATCACCTGTAAAGATTGTAAACAGTGTTGCTAGCTAAAGTCTCAAAAATGTGATTGTGGTCATCGTTATGTATTTTAATAAGTATTCCGGAAACAACAGACCTATACAATTCTACAACACCAGCATATTCTTCATCTAAAGACATTAAATTGTCATATTACATTGCATTAGTAACCGGTAAGTAGCCTATAAGACGAATCATCAATAATAAACACTGCAAATAAATTCCATTTGTCTTTTATATTTTCGACTACTTGTAAGTGGGTGTCATGATGGTTTTCGTTGCTGTTAAATATAGAATAAGCAACTGCTCTGAACAAACAATTACAGTCACCTAAAATTGGAACAACGTGACGTCTCATTATTGTCGAGGTTTATTAAAACTAACTTATTTACTAAACAATCATGAATATAATAACCTCAAAGAAAACACAATACAGTTATATAAGCACTATTTAGGAATCTGTAGAACAGTTATAAGAAGCAATACGCACCTGATAATCTTACGCCTTTCCTTTTTACAGGTAGGAATGGGTGTACAACAGAGTCTAAATAAAACTCTGGCGGGACTAGCATCGACTGTTTGTGGCTGTGGTAGATTGCAAAAGACTATATCTCAGAGGTTTAGAGAACAAAGTTAAATTTTATCCAGACAAGTTAAAGGGATGCAATTTAGAACGTGACAAAAGAAAATACCTTAATACAACTTATATATTGACATTTAGTTAATAACATTAATAAAAAAATTAAATATATATCGTTATTTTCTTACAACCAAATTTTCATAAGATAAAATCACTAAGTGTAGTTTATATATCTACACTCTCATAATTTTAAATTTTGTCTCAAACTCTACCAGATAAGATATTAGAAAATCTAAATTTATTATTGTAATTAGACACACTTTCAAATTAACGTTCGAAATAAAAGGAAATCATAAATACACTTTCTTGTGTTTAACATTAGTGTGAAATAGTGAGAAATTTAATTAAACATTTAAATTGAACATAACCCCAAAATCCACAAAAAAGGTTTCATGAAAGCTTTTCTGTTTACAACTCATAATATTGATTAGTTAAGATATAGGTAAGTAAAAGTGTGACTATATTTTACATGCATTATCATTCTAGATATTTGAGATTTAAAATGTAACACATGCACATTGTTCCGTCACAAAAATAAATAAGATAAACTCGTACCTGTATTCCAGATATATGAAAGGAAACGTATACTTAAATGTTGAGCTTACGGCTTGTTCAGAACTATAGGATCTTCTTACGGTTTGTTGAGACAAACACCATCGTTAATTATTTTGGTTGTTACCCTCAAACTTCTAATTTGTAAAGGTCAATCTTTGTTTGTTCCACAGCCATATGTTTCATCAACGAACATTTAATTTATTTTAGAAGGTACATAAAACGTTAACATAACATTCTTGAACGATAAAAGATAATATTTGTAGGTAGTAAAATTAATGCATAGGCTTAGATAGCCTAGCATAGATAATTAAATTCTCAATCAGAGAATATTTTACAGGAGAATATATCACCTGAAGATACTTCAGGAAGGAATATGCCACGGGAAGACATGGCACCAGAAGATATGCTACGGGAGGACCCTAGAAATAAACGTGTTACAAAGACGAAATATTGCAATACGCCACGAGCAACAGTCCAAAAATTTATCTATAATCAGCTTACTATTCATTAATATTTTGAACGGGTTATTTAGGTAGACTTTCTTCATAAGCATTTTGCTTGTATTCTAAAATGATATTTATGTATGTTAGAAAGAATAAAAGCAAAGACACCTTTTACATACCAGGTACCACATCATGGTCTTAGAAAGGACATCTTTATCGGAAGAGGGCATGTGCTCAAAAAGACCGTTAGATAACAAAACAAATGAAAATTTTGTTCTGGTTTTACAGATAACCACACTTTTTGAGAGGGGTGACAAAACAAAAAAACTATCCTGAATAACAGATTCATATATACACCAGTTGTGTATATATGGACATTATTTAAAGGTTAACCAATAGGAAAATTACATGTGATCTTAATTATTTACATTATTTATACAAAAGAAAGAATGTTAAATTAAGACTAAAGATCAATGTATATAGTGTATTATTTAATAATACTAAAGGGAAATGTAACACAAATCAAAACTAACTTGTGATTGTAAACGGTATTAATGTAAACTTAAGACGAATAATGATTTTATATTGAAGGAAATTGGACCACAATGTAACATGGCAAGAGAACAGTGAATTGGCGTGTTACAATCTCAATTGATCATACACATAACGTGTTTTGTTTTCATACACGTGCATCGCACATTCGCCTTCTCATTAGGAGTATACTTCGTTTCAAATCAGTAGCATTTGCTCTGTGTGTTTAATATATATTCAGCAACTTCTCAACAGCACAAAGCCATTGCAGGGAAGGTAATATAACATAAACAATTGGTAACTTATGGCTAATATAACATTAACATAAACCTAACAGTTTAATAGTATATTACAATCTAACATTTTAATGCAATATTGATAATCTTTGTATCTTAAGATATTGTAAATAATATATCCTACTTCCAGTAAAAGTACAAAAATATCCAAATCTAAACAAAGTAGATTAAACATTTTGGCAACATTGACTAATTTGTGACTAGGTTATATAACAGTCCCACATTGTAATTTGATGCCATTAATTTTTATCGTATGGTATAATAGTCACTTGATATTTATCCAATAAATATTTTTTATTCTCAGGTATAGTAGAATTAAACAAATCTAAATCTGCAGAATTATTTTGGCGGAACATACTAATGTTGAATGCATTATATAGTTGGTTCTAGGACAATCATCCATGAAGGTTTGAGCGGTTCTCATTGACATTCCTGATGGCACCTTTAACGAGATTGTACTTAACAGATCAGGACAGTCAATATCTGCATTACAAAGTTTATCATCATTAGGTCTTCAGTCCTGGAACTGGTTAGACGCGTACCATCATTGTTTCCAATTCTGAACTAACCTACAGATTTTCCTGAAATTTGCACAGTCTGCATCTATAACTATCTGATCTAGGTCTACATCTACCTTTTTTTTCCTATCTCTGCTTGTAATATATCCCATACTATTCCCCAAAAATGCCTTAGAACGTATTCTGCCCTACTATTTCTCTTTTTCCCCAGATATTCTTGTTCCCCTACTATTTCTATAACTTATTTGTTATTATCTTTGTCCATGCTATCGTCCTCATACATCTGAAGCACAGCATTTCAAAAGGCTGCTACCGTTTTTCTGTCTGCGTTTCAGACTGCCCGTATTTCATAGACATAGTGTGCTGTGCTCCACACATATGCTTTCAACAATTTTCTTCTTGTTCTATGTTTCTTGTTTTTCCTCATAGGCATTGTTCTTTCTTGTTAGATGCAGTTTGGTCACCTTCTATTGTTTTACATTTATATACACTATTTCTCCGACCTTCAGTGGTTGTGAAGGGAGGTAAGCAGCCTGTGGCTGCCAAGTTCCCCCAACACTTAACCATTTACCGATTTAATATATTTTCCAATATATCTTTTCGCACAGTCATCATTAGTTGCAGATATTTCGCAACCAACAACTAGTTGTTTATACTAATCATCAGATTTATTTGCGCTTATTTTTTCGTCATTAGGTTTTCCGTCTCGAAACTGGTTGGACACGTACCTGCACTTATTTATATTCTGAGCTAGCCTACATAGTTCCCTGAAATTCTCACACAGCATGTGTATACAGCTTGTTCCCCTTCTATTGTTTTCTAATTTTATGCCCTATTTCACCGAGATTCAGTGAAGGTGGTTAAGCAACCTGTGGCTACCAAGATCCCCCAACACTTAGACATTTGCCGAAGTAATGGTTTTCCAGTATATCCTTTCCCACTTAACATTATTCGAGAATACTGCCCAACCAATCTTTGTACTTACTTATAATAATTATCATGTTTAAGCAGAGTTATTTTTTCGTCATTAGTTTATCCATCTTGGGATTGGTTGGATGCATACCTCCATTGATTTCTATTCTGGGCTAGCCTACACATCTCCCTGAAACCCCTAGAGCCTACATCTTTTACTATCTGTGTGCAGTAGTTTAACCTAGACCTGTCTCTTCTTCACTTTTTTCCTATCTTTGCTTCTAATATATTCCACACTATTCCCTCATGCCGTAGTATGTGGCCTATTATCCTATCTCTCCTCTTTTTTACCGTTTTCGACATATTTCATTCTTCTACCATTTTTAGTACCTCTTCGTTCCTAACTTTGTCTGTCCATGATATCTTCATCATACGTCTGTAGCACCACATTTCAAAGGCTTCTTTCTACCTTTTTCTTGTCCGCTTCTCCTACTGTCCAGGCTTCACAGACATACAGTGCTGTGCTCCACACATATGTTTTAAGCAATCTTTTCCTTGTTTCTATGTTTGTGGTCTTTGAGCACAGTAGTTGTTTTTTCTTGTTAAATGTAGCACGACCTTGTGCTAATCTTTGTTTTATATCTTTTGTGCTTTTCCCATCTTACATTATTTGGCTTCCTAGGTAGCAGAAATTCTTAACCTCTTATAAGTTCTCGTTACCTATTTGTATTCTTGTTTTTAATTTATTTTCCCCACCTTTGCATACTAGAACTTAAGTTTTAGTTTTGTTAATTTTTATACCGTATCTCTCTGTTAGAACCGTTTCCATTTCATTAAGAGCAGCTTCTAACTCTTCCTTGCTAGATGCAAATACCGCTATATCATCTGCAAATCTAAGCATATCAATTTTTTGTTCCTGCATAGTAATTCCAAATTTCTTCCTGCATTTGACAGTATTCATTGTCGCCTCTATGTACAAGTTAAAAATCAATGGGGATAGGGCACATCCCTTTCTCACCCCTTTCCTAATGTTTACTTCTCTATGTTCCTGCTCTAATTCTATTACTGCTGTAGGAAAATTGACACTTTAGATGGTTCTTTGTGTTTGTAATCCTACATTTGATTATTGACTGATGTAAGTTCGAAGGACCAGAACAGTATTATCATTTATTGAACACAGTTTTGAACTACTGATTAAACAATATTGACTGTTCAATGATAAAATGCAAGCAGTAAACTTACACACAATTTAATAAGTTTTTATTACTACTCAGATTATGAATGACATAATAATTGTTTATTGATTAATCTCCAAGGAGATGAAATAAGCCTACTAAAACGGTTTTGTAAATAAATTAAACATTGATTTGAGTACATGCGCTTGCATTTAACTTACAAATAAACATATATACAACGTATGTAATATCAAAATGAAAATACAAGCACAATATTTCTAACAACTGCTGTTTGCTCTTTGTATAAGCTATGTACTATTCGTCTATCCCTATAACTCATTCCAATCTTTTTGAGTATTTCGAACATTTTTTTCCATATTACATTGTCGAATGCTTTTTCCAGATCTACAAACCCTATATACACGCTTTCTCCTTTTTCTATTGTTTTCTCCATTATCACTCTCAGAGCTAAAATAGCCTACCGTGTTCCCCTGTTTCGCCTAAACCCAAATTGGTCTTCTCCTAGTATTTCTTCTGCCCGTTTTTCCATTCGTCTTTGCACAATTCTAGTTAATATTTTTGACACGTGTGCTGTAAAACTTATTGTTCGAAAATTTTCACATCTATCCGCGCCTTTCTTTTTTGCTATAGTTACTATGATGCTACGTTTGAAATCTTTGGATATCTCGCCTGTCTCACACATATAGCTTACAAGTTGGAAGAGACGTTCGGTTACTGCTTGTCCAGCGGCTTTTAGAGTTTCTGCTTGCACCTTATCTGTACCCGGCGCCTTTATATAAAAATAAAAAGTCAGCTACGAGTCTTCTTTTACTGAGACTAATACTATTAAAATTATTAAGAAATGTTTCAGAAATCTTTTCTAAATACTCTCTATTATAACAATATTGCTGATGTAGCTAGGGGATCAAATTGATGAACAATACTTCAACTGTGATCTAACAAAACTATGAAAAAGTATGATGAATGTATTAAGATCTCTAAATTTTTTACAATTCCTTATGATGAGGCCTGTTGTAATATATGACTCCTTGATAATTTGCAGAATATGTGCTTGAAAATTGAGCTTAACATCCAATGTAACTCCTAAATCTTTTATTTTGAATATGGGCAATATTAGTTTATCATTCATACAGTACTCAAAATTTGTGTTGTTAATCTTACGTGAAAATTTGATATGAAAGCACTTATCATAGTTAAAAAGAAGTTTATTTCTTATTGACCAGCTTAGTAAACTATTCAGATCGTTTTGCAGAGTGTCCCAATCCACCGCTGATGTAATTTGTTTATACAGTTTAATGTCGTCTGTAAACGATAAAATCTCAGTTGAGATTGTACCAACTATATCATTAATAAATATTAAAAAGAGAAGAGAACTTAAATTACTTCCTTGCGGAACACCTGCTGTTGGATTGTATAAATTTGACCTTATGTTAACAACATATAAATTCCTTGAGTCAAGGTATGACTTTAGAAATTGCACTAAACCAGTAGAAAAATTGAATTGGAACTCTAATTTATGGAGTAGCACAGAGTGAGAAACTCTCTGAAATGTATTAGAAATATCTAAGTAGAAAGGATCGACCTCACAATAATTATCGAAGGCATTCAAAATATATGTACAAAAGATTGTAAGATTTGTTACCACAGAACGAGTAGGCATAAACCAGTGCTGCTTAATGTATATCGAAGGCATAATAGCTGCATATATTTATTTTTATGAACGATTACATTTAATATAGTGACAACTCAAACATCGTTTTCACCAATATTATTACGCTTCTATTAAAAAAAATACCTACTGCGGCCACATCTGCAAATAATAATCTTTAATTTGGTACTTGAATGATAAAAATCTATTTAATACATTCCTCAAACTAAGTGTTACAAGACACTACGTGGTGTTTTAAATATATAGGATATGGACACGGAAGAGTATTCCACGTTTGAAGCATCTCAAGAATTATATTTTTAATTTGCTCCACCTGTATGACTCCCAGAAAAACGTTTGCAGTTAAGAACTACATGGCTAAGCTGAAAACTTTCATTAAACCAGCGTCCTGTAAAGCTTATAAAACTTTCATTTGTATGTGAACAGGTCCATATATATCTGACATGAACGATATGTACATGGTATTTCAACCATGATCTTATTCTTTATGGTTTCCAAAACACGATTATACATTTCTGGAATTATTGTGTCACTAAAAAAATGTCTTTTGGGTAACACATAACTTGGAACACCTGTGCTCATAAGCCTTGTAAAAATCCTATCTTTTGGACAATATTAAATAGCATATTGTTCAATACAATCATTTCTGACGCAGCATAATGCAAAGACTTAGTACGTTTATCACCTATTTCCCATTTTTTAGATTTGCCTATATCATGCAACGTTGTTTGTAGTTGTGGCTGAATAACCAGTGCTTGCAATCACAAAATATAGGAATAGACTTGTCTCCATATAGAAGTTACTTTGAACTGGAAAATCACCCATTGTTGTTCCCCTAAATCCTTTAAAGAAATAGTGAAAAATACTAAATAGACTTTCTACAGTGTGGTAGCGTAGAATTTATTTAAGAAGAGCCTGTACGTCATCATGTGTATATGGCTAAAACGGTGTCGGATTAGACCATTGTTTATAAATTGGCATGTTTGTTCAGCATTTCAGTGGTGTAGATAATTTGCTGTTAAATGTCAATTGATATTTGTGACTTCGACTTTCTATATTTATTTCTTACGCTTTCGTAGTTTTCTTTGTTTCTTGTGTTTTATGCCTTGCTTTTTCGCGTATTCGCCATGTTAATTAAAACAACCAACAAAATAAAACTTGATTTTAGAATATTTACTCTATGTGAACCCTAAAAATTATTAATTCGCTTTGCTACTGACTTTCAAGGTTTGCGCATATGGCAAATGACGTACAGGCTCTTCTTAAATAAATTCTACTATAATACCTCTCAACAACACAAGTTATTGTTATTGGTAATGGAGTGGTTTGTAGTTTCAGATAATAATGCCAACTTTTATCTAAAAGGATATTCCACTTGTATTTCTGTTGCAAGCTTCAGTTGTGCAAGGTAAAAATGAATACTGTTTAATGTGCGGGGCTAGTCGTTCCTATTCTTCAACTAAGTGGACTGTAGGCGAATTATAGTTCGTGTTACTTTTGCACTTTCACTGTGTTTTTTAGGGGTTTATCGACAAATTTACATTCAGCAGCACTAATGACTAACACACGTACCGAACGAACAGCCGTTTCGCTCCGATATCGATGAGAGGGTGTTTTTGTCACTACCCTTAGTCCAACTTAATTTCCATAAGCACAAAGGAGGTTTTATGACAGGAAATAACGGGACAAGGATGACAGCTTTACTATTTGATTTACAACTATGAATTTACGATAACTTAAAATTAACCACGCTATTGTGTGACTGTTTAATTTAATGGTTTTCAATCGTTAAAGGTTTACTGCTAAATAATAATGAGATATAAAAATTTCAAACATAAACACATTTGGCAACAATTTAAGCAAAAATTAAATTCCAGCAATTTATGAGTTATTTTACTGAGAAATTGTGCATGTGAATGATTGTAAATATTACTACTTCGGTATACCTAACATAACTTTCTCTAAATACAATTGAATATTCATAAAAGTATCTAAATTCTATGAAATTTACAGCCTTTACAGGTGAAGCAAAAATTTCCTCAACTACATGCTTTGGCCAGCGCTATGGGCACTTTTGGACAGGGCAGGTTGAAGCACCGAATATTTAAAATTTAGCTGGGGCGGTAGAAAACCGAAGCTTGGGACCATGCCAATTGATTGTGGCACCCAATCACATCATTGTCACTGTTTTGTATTTACAACATTTTCGTTCAGTCAGCAATATTAATATCTATTTATAATCCTCATGACATCTACCCAACATTCAAAATAATAAATTGTTCTCCTCTGCAAAGTTAGTGCAAAATCTGAAAGTATAAGGCTATAAACAAGTGTAAGAGCCAATCACCATTAGCTGAGAAACTGTTACGTTTTTTTCGTGGCCGTGCGTAACCCAAAGAAAATCAAAGAAATGACCGGGCTCAATCGGAGAGTAGGGGGGGGTCGTAGAAAGCAGACTGACCTATGATGTATGCGGCGGTAAGGAGTTAGTAACAGTACCTGCAATAAAAGAAATTAGAATAGCAAACCTGTAATAAAAAAGATTAGTCCTGCAAACCTGAAATAAAGAAAAAGCATAGCAGCAATGCATAGTCTAAGTTATTCAGTACTTGGTAGAATGAAAATAAAAACTGTTTAGATAAACTATATAATATAACAACGGTAAAAGCAATACAAAAATATTTAGTACAAAGTGTGGTAATATTGGGGAGTAGCAGAAACGTTTCCTCACACACCAATTAAACATAAATCAGACAAAATGTTAACAAAAGATAAATAGATAAGACACAATAGGTATGAGTAATTCAGTAGCATTGATTTTTCTTTCTTTTTTTTATGTTTTAAAATAGCATGCAAGTCTATTGTAAAAGGTATCAGAACGACAAAGATATGGTAAAGCAACGAATAGATATTTAAAGTAATAACCAGTAGGAAATAGTTCAACTTACAAAAAGTCCTTCAGTAACGCTTCCTTGCAATTGAAGTGTGGGATTCACGAGGTCCTGCACTAACGAAGCACTTCACCCTTGACTGTGAGGGTGTTGATGGAACTTATCACACGTTACACTAATCACACCTCCGTATTTCACTGGGGTTAGCAGCAGACAATATCACGCGTCGGAACCATGCAGCCTTGATAAATTCTATTTCCTAAGACAATAATTTCGAAATATTCTGTAGCACTAGTTTAATTTCCACTGGGACCAAAGGTATATTATTTTCATAAACATCCCAAAACGCAGTGAGAAACTTCAACCAATACCTTAGTAAACCGGTAATCTGTTATATTTCGCAAACACGAAACTTGCACAAGCAAAGATCTGTTGTAGATTCTTTGGGGTTAGAAAATTCAGAAACTACAGTATCCACAGTATTTGGGATAATCCAAAGTATGAACTACTCAAATAAAAAAAAAAAAGGACAACGCCACAAAAACACAATTAGTCAAGCAACAAGGAAACAATACTTTTAATGCAATTAACATACAGGAACCAAGAACAAACAACAACTCCTTTTATTTCAAAAGAAACTCAACTAAAAGTTGTTACTGTCTTTTTCACAACAAATTAATATTTTTTTGTGCAATGAATTTCAACGACATATTCAACGATTCGTGTTTTGTTGCTCCCCAAGGCATTCCTACAGCCTGTTGAAGAAGACGTTTCTCAAAGGATGCTATTTGACTGTAGGGATAGTGTTGAAACTACTATGATGTTGCATTTTTTTTTTCAATATAGTCTGTTTGAAACTACTAAATATTTCAGAGGATGTGTTAGAAATACAGCAAACATTATTTTGTTATTATAGTTATGTGTTAATTTGAATGTTTATGTATTGAGAATTTATAATAGTACTTAGTTGGCACTGTAGTATAAAATTAATTATGTTATAAGTTGTTTCTTAAGAAATAAGAATATTTATATAAAACTTAAGGGGTTATAAAATTTGAACTACTATTAAAATAAAAATGTATGACTTATTGCTGGTCTAGTACCCTACATTTGATTTTTTCAATGCTCTACCCGAAGGTAATATTGACAAGGAAGCGAGTTTTTTTAACCTGGAAAATTTTGAATTTTACCAGTCTTGCTGTTTCAAGCAAGGTATCTTTAACATGCGTAACAACACACACGCATGCACACACACGCACGCGTGCGTGTGCATGTGCATGAACGAGACCTCCATTTTACTTCTTGTCCGAACGAGGGCATATTTTTGTGAAAAATGCTTGCCTAACATTTTTCAAGCGGACCGTGTCAGGATTCGAACCCAGGATCATGGTAGTCACACACATCAACTATATCACGAAACCACCTGTGCCGGTCTTGTACCAAGTGGAATTGTCTAAGAGTGATTCCACGGAACCCCAGGGTTTCTCAGAAGAGGGTTTGGGGTTCTGCGTGAGGTCAATAAAAAAAGATGAAAAGGAAAATAGTGGCACTGCCCACTACAAAAAATGTGTCGTTATAAAAAGATTTGAAAATTGAAATGGCTAGGTTAACATTAGATAGTAGTAGGGATTAGCGAAGTCTGCTAGCCAGAGGCAGAGGATTTTTGGAACGGAGACTTTAGGGTAATTCATATAGGATCAGAGGAAGGAAATTCAGGATTGGGAATAGTTATGTGGAAAATGATAGGACACTCTAAAAAACTACTTACAAAAGAGTACTCATGGTTAGAATAGAATCTAAACTACCAAATACGGTAATAATACAAGTATACATGCCTACCTCATAGCTACAGTGAGGATGAGGTAAAAGCGATCTACAAAGATACCGAAGACATACTAAATGCGCAAAAGAACTAGAAAATTTAATATTGATGGAAATTTAAATGCAGTGGTACATGAGGGTAAGGAAGGGGCGGTAGTAGGTTTATTTGGTTTAGGCACTCGAAACGACAGGGGAAATACGTTTGTAGAATTTTGTAACAAAAACAATGTGACCATCACAAACACGTTATTTCAACATACTAGAAGACAATACACGTGAAAATGCCAGGAGACATAGGAAGTTATCAAATAAGTTACATTCTTGTTAGACAACGGATTAGGAATCTAGTAACTGACTGTAAAAGCTACAAGTTGCATTGTCTAAAAAAAGAAGAATTTTGCACTTTTGCATGCCTAATGTTCTGTCAAACTTGGAAATCTATTCAATAAAAATTTCACTGGTCATCCATGCTTTTTAATTGGCACGCCAATACACAGAAAGATTTTCTACATTAATGTTTTTAAAACTTCGAGGTTCTGCCGCCTTTTCGATAACCAAAGGTTTTTCTTTACCACCGGCCATGTTAACACAGTGCAAAGCAGTTAATCTTTCTTTAGAAATTTTACCGCCACAACATTTTTCGCCCGCCAAACTAAGAGCTTTAGTGGGTAATGTTCTGAAAAATAGACCGGTTTTGTCTAAATTAAAAATACTGCCGTCTTTGTATTTGCTGATTAATGACGATAACATGTCATTTCACAACTTTACAACATCTTTATCCACGTTACCAGATTCCCCCGATACAGACTTGTACGAAATCTTATAACGAATCCGAAATTTTTCAAGCCATCCTCTTGATGCTTTAAAATTGTTGTATCCCAACTCATTTGCAGCTTCTTTAGCTTTCTCTTGTAAAATTGGGACAGAAATGGGTAGGTTTCTACAGCAAGTTTTTGAGAACCAGTTAAAAACAACTGCATTCACTTCAATACCCTTATTTTTTGGAAAATCATGTTTTCTATTTTCATTTCCGTGTTCGCGAAGTAAAGCAAGCAGTTTATTTTTTACTGCGTTACTAATTTGTGTTTTTTCTACATCAAATTGTTTTGGTAGAACATGCACACTTTAGCTGTGGCTGTAGCATTCAATAACATTTATTTTTTCTTTTAATGTAAGCGCCTTCCTTTTAATTTTTGTAGCCATAACTGTCAAGAAGTTAAAACACCAACATTAACTGAAGCCGATGAACAACAGACCCTTATTTAATTCAATGATGTTGCCAAGAACAGGTTTTTATTTACGTGCTTTAGTACGATATTGTATTAAAAGTGTTTGAAGGAGAATGGGTGAGGTTAGTGACACTTTGTATATACATATATATTATGAGAAAGAAAAATGTCCGTTATTGAGATATTAAATTTGTCATTGTAGGTGTCCGCGCCCGTTATGAAGAGTGTTTGTTGTATAGAAGTATAGAAAACGATGAATGTGTATAATGTTAATTGGGACTATGTAATAATGTCCTCTTAAGAGAAGCGTCTGCTTTGTAGAGGTGCCCGTTATGAGAGGTTTCACTGTATATAAAGGGCAATGGATATTTTTTAAATATCTTCAGCCAGATTGTACTGTATTAAAATACATTTATAACATATCCCTACCTATTTAGTACTTTATATGAACTATTTAAATTTACATCAATTAACTTAGTTGGGATTGTAATTTTAGTTTCTATATTGATTTTTTTTTTCAGCTATATTGTCAAAATCTGTGTCTATTGGCAAAATTTTTTCTGGATCACAAGACTATACATTATGCTGTAGAAACTTTTCTTTTTTATATCTTATGTCAAGTGGACAGAAAAGGTGCTCATGTAGTTGGATATTTTTCAAAAGTAAGTATAATTCTGCTACTCTTACAAATTTAATATTTATTTGTTTTTTAATGTCTATAATAAATTTAACTATTTCTGAAGATTCTGCAACTTATTCGGTACATCTTGTTCTATTGTTATAACGTATTTGTGTTTCTATCTTATTTGTCTCTTCGCATGACCACTCCTATTACAGTCCATATAAAAGAAGTAAGTTGGTAATCAATTTTGTTTGTTGCTAGAGTAGCAGAATGTTATTTTTAACCAATGCAATGTAAGGATGTACTGGTACTGCTCAAATTTTAAGAATATATGTAATAAATTTGTGAACCCAGCATTAATTATTCGGGTCAAATATGTTTTTAGGTACCAATCTGCAAGATTTATCAGTATTTATATATGTTGTAAAAGAATAATATCTATATAGTTTTATTAATAGCGTTGTTAGCTATTATTGTTTTTGTTTTATAATGTACTGTAATGTTAAAAGAGGTCTACTAGTTTACACATTGCATCATCATCATCAATAGGTCTTCAGTCCTAAAACTGGTTGGAACATACCTTCATTGTTTTCTATTCTAAGCTAACCCACACATTTACCTGAAACTTCCACAGCCTACACCTTTCACTATCTGTGTGCAATAGTCCTCCCATGCTGTCCACGTTTCACAGCCGTACAGTGCTGTGTGCTGTGCTCCACACATATGCTTTCAGCAGTCTTTTCCTTGTTTCTATGTTTGTTGTCTTTGAACATAGTAATTGCTTTTTCTTGCTAAATGCAGCACCACCTTGTGCTAATCTTTGTTTTGTATCTTTTGCACTTTTCCCATCTTTCGTTATTTGATTTCCTAGGTAGCAGAAATCCTTAACCTCTTGTATAAGTTCTTGTTTCCTATTTGTATTCTGGGTTTTTACTTATTTACCCCTCCTTTACCTACTAGTACTTTAGCTTTATTTTTGTTAATTTTCATACTGTCTCTGTGTTAGTACTGTTTTCATTTCAAGAGCTGCTTCTAACTCTTCTTTCTTGAATGATATTACCGCTATTTCATCTGCAAATCTCAGCATATCAATCTTTCGTCCCTGCATAATAATTCCAAATGTCTTCTTGCATTTGACGGTATTCATTGCCCCTTCGATATATAAGTTAAAAATTAATGAGCACATCTTTATCTCACCCCTTTCCCTAATATCTACTTTTCTACCTTTGTACTCTAATTCTATTACAGCCATTTGCTCTTATTAAGCTATGTACAATCTGTCTATCCTTATAACTCATTCCAATCTTTTCGAGTATTTCCGTTTTTTCCCCATTTTACATTGTCGAATGTTTTTTTTCCAAATCTATAAACCTTGCATATACACTTTCGCCTTTTTGTATTGTTTTCTCTATTATCACCCTTAAAGCTAAAATGGCCACCCGTGCTTCCCTGTTTCTCCTAAACCCAAATTGATTTTTCCCTAATATTTCTTCAGTATGTTTTTTCATTTGTCTTTGTACAATTTAAGTTAATATTTTTAACACCTGTACTGTCAAACTTATTTTTCGAAAACCTTCACATCTATCAGCACTTCTCTTTTTTTGTATATTGACCATGGTCATCATCATTAGGTCTTCAGTCCTGGAACTGGTTAGACGCGTACCATCATTGTTTCCTATTCTGAACTAACCTACAGATTTCTCTGAAATTTGCACAGTCTGCATCTATCACTATCTGATCTAGGTCTACATCCACCTTTTTTTTTCCTATCTCTGCTTGTAATATATCCCATACTATTCCCCAAAAATGTCTTAGAACGTATTTTGCCCTTCTATTTCTTCTATTTTTTTTTCCAAAGATATCCTTGTTCCTCTACTGTTTCTACACGACCTATTTGTTATTTTCTTTGTCTGCCCATCCTCATACTTCTGAAGCACGGCATTTCAAAGACTGTTACTGTTCTTCTGTCTGCTTTTCTGACTGCCCATATTTCATAGGCATACTATCTGTGCTGTGCTCCATACATATGCTTTCAACAATTTTTTATTCTATGTTTGTTGTCTTTCATCATAGGCGCTGTTCTTTCTGTTACATGCAGTTCAGTCCCCTTCTATTGTTTTACAATTATATAATCTATTTCTCAGACATTCAGTGGTTGTGAAGGGGGGTAAGCAGCATGTGGCTGCCAAGTTCCCCCAGCACTTGAACATTTACCGATTTAATATTTTTTTCAATATATCTTTTCACAGTCAACATTAGTTGCAGATATTTCACAACCAACAACTTATTTGTTTATAATAATCATCAGATTTATCTGCGCTTATTTTTTCGTCATTGGGTTTTCCGTATCACAACTGGTTGAACACGTACCTGCACTTATTTATTTTCTAAACTAGCCTACATAGTTCCCTGTAATTCTCACACAGCAATACAACTCGATTCTCCTTCTATTGATTTTTAATTTTGTGCCCTATTTCACCGAGATTCATTGAAGGGGGTTAAGCAGCCTGTGGCTGTCAAGATGCCCCAACACTTAGACATTTGCTGAAATAATAGTTTTCCAGTAAATGCTTTCACACAATTACCATTATTCGAGAATATTGCCCATCCAATACTTGTAGTTGCTTATAATAATCATCATGTTTAAGTGCAATTACTTTCTTCGTCATTAATTTATCCATCTTGAGACTGGTTGGATGCGTACCCCCATTGATTTCTATAATGAGCTAGCCTACACATTTCCCTGAAACTCCTACAGCCTACATCTTTCGCTATCTGTGTGCAGCAGTGAAACCTAGGTCTACCTCTTCTTCTCTTTTTTCCTATCTCTGCTTCTAGTATATTCCGCACTATTCCCTCATGCAGTAGTATGTGGTCTATCATCCTATCTCTCCTATTTTTTACCGTTTTCCACGTATTTTTTTCTTGCCCTACCATTTTTAGTACCTCTTCATTCTTAACTTTGTCTGTCCATGATATCTTCATGATTCGTTTGTAGCACCACATTTCAAAGGCTTCTACCTTTTTCTTGTCCGCTTCTCCTACTGTCCAGGCTTCACAGTCATACAGTGCTGTGCTCCATACATATGTTTTAAGCAATCTTTTCCTTGTTTTTATGTTTGTTGTCTTTGAACACAGTAGTTGCTTTTTCTTGTTAAATGTAGCATAACCTGTGCTAATCTTTGTTTTATATCTTTTGTGCTTTTCCCATCTTGCGTTGTTTGGCTTCCTAGGTAGCAGAAATTCTTAACTTCTTGTAAGTTCGTGTTACATATTTGTATTCTTGTTTATGAGTTACTTTCCCCTCTTTGCTTACTAGTACTTTAGTTTTAGTTTTATTAATTTTCATATCGTATCTCTCTGTTAGAACTGTTTCCATTTCATTAAGAGCAGCTTCTAACTCTTTCTTGCTAGATGCTAATACCGCTTTATCATCTGCAAATCTAAGCATATCAATTTTTTGTTTCTGCATAGTAATTCCAAAAGTCTTTCTGCATTTGACAGTATTCATTGCCTCTTCAATATACAAGCTAAAAATTAATGGGGATAGGGCACATCCCTGTCTCATCCCTTTCTTAATATTTACTTTTCTACGTTCCTGCTCTAATTCTATTACTGCTGTTTGCTCTTTGTATAAGCTATTTACTATTTGTCTATCCCTATAACTCATTCTAATCTTTTTGAGTATTTCGAACATTTTTTTCCATTTTACATTGTCGAATGTTTTTTCTAGATCTACAAACCCTATATACACGCTTTCCCCTTTTTCCATTGTTTTCTCTATTATCACTCTCAGAGCTAAGATAGCCTCTCGTGTTCCCCTGTTTCACCTAAACCCAAATTGGTCTTCTCCTAGTATTTCTTCAGCCCTTTTTCCATTCGTCTTTGTACAATTCTAGTTAATATTTTTGACACGTGTGCTGTCAAACTTATTGTTCGTAAATTTTCACATCTATCCGCGCCTTTCTTTTTTGGTATAGTTACTATGATGTTACGTTTGAAATCTTTGGGTATCTCGCCTGTTTCATACATATAGCTTACAAGTTGGAAGAGTTTCTGCTTGTACCTTACCTGTACTTGGCGCCTTACCATTTTTCAGACCCTTTAATGCTAATTCAAATTCATCTCTAAGTATATGATATCCCAAGTCATCATTTTCAATGTCTGATTACTGTTCTAATGCAGTTACTTCTTCTCCTGCATATAAATTCCCTATATATTCTTGCCATCTACCCACTTTCACTACATTGTCTATAGTAACGTTTTCTCCCGCGTCCCTTATATTTTTGCTATATGGTTTTATATCCCTAAAATTGAATCTAATTAGTTTGGATGCTTCATCTGTCTTTCCTACTTCCATCTTCGTTTGTACCTCTTTGCACTTTTCATCAATCCATTGTTCTTTAGCTTTCCTGCATTTGCGAATAATTTCCCATTTAATGGCTTTGTATCTCTGTTTTCCTGTTTTGTTTAATTTATTTTTGCATTTTCGTCTTTCTTCTATTAAATTCAGGATATCCTTTGTTATCCATGGTTTCTTATTTTCTTTTTGTGTATACCCCAGAATATCTCTGGTCGCCATGTCGAGGCTGGATTTAATGTTATTCCATTCTGTTTCTACTTACTTAGTATCAGATATTTTCCCAATATCTTTGAGCAATTCATTTGACCTTTTTTCAAATCTTTCTTGAATAGCTTTATCTTCTAATTTCTTTAGGTCCAAGTACCTTTTTCCGTTTCTTGTTTTCAAATTTTTTAATTTTAGTGCGGCCTTTATAATTACGATGTTGTGGTCAGTGTCTATATCTGCTTCTGGGTAGCTTCTACAGTCTTTTACTTGATTCCTAAACAGTTGTTTAACAAGAATGTAATCTATTTGATATCTTCCTATATCCCCTGGCATTTCCCACATATATCGTCTTCTTGCATGATGTTGAAATAATGTGTTTGTAATGATTAAATTGTTCTTGTCGCAAAATTCTACCAGCCTATTTCCTCTGTCGTTTCTCATGCCTAAACCAAATAAACCTACTACTGCTCCTTCCCTACCCTCACCTACCACTGCATTAAAATCCCCCGTAATTATTAAATTTTCATGTACTTTTACGTGTCTTAATATGTCTTCGATATCTTTGTAGATCGCTTCTATCTCTTCCTCACTGTAGCTAGAGGTGGACATGTATACTTGTATTATTACTGTTTTTACCGGTTTAGATTCTAATCTAACCATGAGTACTCTTTCGTTTTTTTGTAAGAAATTTTCTACACAGTATCCTATTTTTTTCCGCATAATTATCTTCACACCCAAATTTCTTTCCTCTGCTGCTATATGAATTACCCTGAAGTCTCCACTCCAAAAATCCCCCGCCTCTGGCCACCGAACTTCGCTGATCCCTACTATGTCTAGTGATAACCTATTCATTTCGATTTTTAGGTTCTCTAGCTTACCTACTTGCTTCATACTTCTAACATTCCACGCTCCGACTCGCAGAATGTTCCCGACTCTTATTTTTAACTTTCCGATCGCATCCTCCGAAGTAGTCCCCTCCCGGAGATCCGAATGGGGGATTATTTTAACTCCAGAATCTTTTACCCCAGAGAATGCCATCATTTTATTATAATTTAGGTACGCTGTGTACTTGGGAGGTAATGTGGTGGTTTTCCGTTGCCTTCCACATCGTGGTAGTGTGTCTTAGACTGCCATACCGACCTCTATGGTCTCTGCCAATCTAAGTACCGAAAGAGCCACTGCCCTCTTTTGGAGACCTGTCTTAGTCTGATTCCTCACTAACGGCCCTACTACTTTGGTTGAATCTGTAGTTTGACTCTTTAGCTCATTAGAACACGCAAGCCATTTCACCTGTTCTAGTAATCTAGAACTTCGGCAAGGTGCAGGTCCATTTGAAATGGATATTACACATGTGAATTCAAATTAAGTAATATTCTAGACAACTCATTTTTAAATAAATGAGTTTTCTCTTTGTTAATTTTGTGACGCTGCTGTAAGGCCTATTATTAAGTGTAATTGCTGTCCTATTATACAAATCGTTTGTTCTCTTTGTGCGATTTTATGAGTAAATTAAACTGCACAATGGTATTATTCACTTTAAGGCACATTAAAACAAAGGCCAATCACATAAAAATTTTATTACACTTACATAATTATTTTATGGTGATCTTGATTTGTATAGCTTTAGTGAGCAATTATTAGTATTAGTATTTTAGCAATGAACATAAAAGAAGTAATATTTGTTTTAATAATTCTTTTATTAATTTTGCCAGTACAGCCTAATGCTAAGCACTTATATTATTACTAAAATGTAAATATTGCGATTATTGACAATTATTGAAGTTTATGCACATGCACTTTATTTGTAAAAGTTCACAACAGTAAAATACAGTTTGAACATCACAGAAAATTTAAAAGTATAGTTAACTAGAAGAGTATGATGTGAAAGTTTTTATACATTTTGCATGTTGGCATGTTTAGAAAGCCTTTAATAGTTAATGTAAGTAGTTTTGGACGCATAGATTTTGCATTTTTTCTTCAAAGACTGAATTTATGGTCAGTTTGCTGGATATTTAGTACTCCACAGGTGTTTTGGCGAATAACCAGATTTAAGGTCAACACTTGTTCTTTGATGCATCTAAGGCTAAGCGAGACTTTTGCTTAACTGCATCATGCGGTGATAGCACTAAGTGGACTCTGCATTAGTCGATTTTATTTATATTGACATGCACAATATGAGTTGGTACTGCTTGTCTTGACAATACTAGAAAGTACACATAGTTAACAAACATACCCGGAGCCTACTTGATCTTTACTGGAAGTCAACGTCGTTTCCTGCTTCTCAGGTCCAGGTCATCAACTAGTGGTTTATTTTGCGGGCACGAATTTTATAGGTGAGCGATGTTACCTACGTGGTAGCAGAGCACGATAGTTTGTTTAGATAATAGGGAAAAGGTAACAAGGATACGAGAGGAATCACTTCACCGAAAACTATCTGCACACATGTCCTATCTCTTCGAATGCCGATAGTAAAGTCCCCCCTCTTTAAGAACCTTTACTCCAACAAACCGCAGCAACCCCAACATTCCACACTTCCTGTGTTCAGCTGTGCTAAGTACATCCACTTTTTATTAGCCTGAGAATGCAAACGTATGCAGTTTACATAACTATAATTCATGGAGTTTATGTCCTAGGGTTCGTGGGAACTATAATCATGAAACTTTACATGTAGAAACTAAATTCAGCATGGAAAATAAACTTTTCCATGCTGGATTATAAAAATTCCCTAAATCTAAATATTTAAATAAAATGTGAAGTCAAAAAAGTGCAACAAAGTTTATTACTGTTAAAAATATGTTAAATTGAGCATACATACCCAAGTTTCATTGTTATGGAAGCACCTTAATTGTAGTTTATTTTTCCAATTATCAAAATTTTAGGGATTGTCATCAACCTGAGCAGGGTTGTCAGGTCGTTTCATTTCTGTTCATCTATTAATTCATTAATCTACAAATTTTTATTTTTGTATAAACACCTTATCCAGATTGAACTGCTAGCTTTGTATTATTACAGAAAAAGCAAAAAAAAATCTTTGAAATCTTTAAGAAGAGGAGTGTCATTTTTGCATAACAGGTAAATTCGTAAACATGTGATGTAATTGAATTGATAAAAATACAGATATGACCATTATCTTTAACAAAACAGTATAGTGATGTTTAGCAGAATATTGAATTCAGAAATAGATTTTTAATTTGTATTCAAATATAATCACATACAATTTTGGAATGCCTTGACGTTAGATCATAGATATATCCTAGGTTGGCTAAAACAGATATTCTACCTTGTTTAACATGAACTGCTATAAGAGTTTTAGTATGTCGTATGAGTGCTTGCACCTATGATGTGCACTGATGCATTTTAGATTCTGTATTTTATTCTTTCAGTTATGTAAATCGATACAGTGTTAACAGTTTAGATATTTTATGAAAGTGAACAATCCTGAGACGTCTACGCTGTACAATTTCTTTACATGTATTAGTTTAACGACACACTAGGCAAGTACGAGTATAGAGCAGCGCTAAAAGACTCCAAGATTAGGGCACATGATGAGTTCATTAATAAAGCGGGGAATAATAACAAACTCAAGTGGAAATTATTAAATTGCAAAAGAAAAATGAACTTTGTAGATAAGAATGAATCAGTGCACTGCTTTATGCCAAACACCTTCAATGACTTTTTTATTGGTTCTGTTGATAGAATTATACCAAATACAAATTCTAAAGACTACTGCTCGGAATAATACTGATCAAACTGTTAAAAAGCTAAACGGTGCAATATTCAAGACTTCTACTGGTTCAAATTTTGAAAGTACAGTATTGCCCGAAATAAACAGTACTGAAATTGTAATTGTTTTGTATATTTAAAAAATACATATTATTGACACTTTATTATATGTTCTAAATGTGCACCTCCTCGTTCGAGACAGACTTCATAACGATGTTCTATGTTTCTGGTCATGTTATTGAATAAGGGTTGTCTCAGGGCTGCGAAGAAGACTCTAACGGCATCCTTTAATTCATCGATGGTTTGTGGTGCCCGTTTGAAAACGGCATTTTTAGCCATGCCCCAAATGTATGCGTCTGGAGGTGTGAGGTCTGGAGAATGTGAAGGATAAGGGAAGTCAGTAAATCGTGATATGAATTTGCTTGGAAAATGTTCTTGAAGAAATTGACGAATTGCGGCAGCAGTATGGCAAGTTGCCCGTCCTGCTGAAAAAATTGGTTTCAAATGCCAAGTTACGTGCACGACAGAATTGACGTAGATCAGGGATAAATCGTGTTAAAATTTGTCTGTACCTCTGTTGATTAAGTGTGACTTGCCTACCATTCTCTTCCGATAAAGTACGGACCAATGATTCCGTGTCCGGAAACAGCACACCAGACACTCACTTTTCACTATGTAAAGGAACCTCTTGAACCTCAACGGGTCTGGCAAAGCCCAGAAATCGATTTGTGCGACGATTCACATAGCCTGACAAGTGAAAATGTGCTTCGTCTGAAAACCAAACATTTTTCAAAAATTCAGGATTTTCATACTGTAACGCGAGAATTCTGGCGCAATATTCCACTCTACTGCGATAATCCCGAGGATGTAGTTGTTGATGTACCTGAATCACATACGAAAATGTACCCAGCTCCTTCAGGATTCTTTGAAAGGAAGTTCTTTTTAAATCAAGTTGTAACGCTGTCCTTGCCTGGCTGACTTTCGGATTTTCTAAGATTTGCTCAAAAACACGTTCATGGTTATTGTTGTTGTTAACTGTCCTGGGACGCCCCGAGTTTCCTTTTCGTTGGCACAATACACTACCTGTATTTCTAAACTTTTCAATAACCTTCAAAATTACAGCATTACTTGGAGAACGTTTTTATTAAACCTTTGTGTGAATTGATCAGACACGTATAGCAAACTTGCACCATTACGTCGGCCGATTCCGTATGAACGAAAATAATGCTCTACCAGAAACACTTTCTCCTCTGTACTTAACACCATTTTTAACAATTAGGCCCTACTAATTACTTGTTTGAGGTTTACTTGACAGGTCTATACTAGCTAACTTGAGTGTGACAGCGCACGCATAAAAACACCCCCAACTTAGTTTCAGTACTGTTTATTTCGGGCAATACTGTAATATAAATTTCGTTTTTAGTGAGGTATCCTGCAATCAAGTTCGTTATGCAACTACATCTTTAAAAAATAGCAGCTGCAGGGATTTTTATAATTTAAATAGTGCTCTAATAAAATCTGTAGTAAATATTATTTTATTTCCGTTAACCAAATTAATTAATGAATGTATAAGAAAATCAATTTTTTCTGATAAACTTGAGAAATCAAAGGTTATACCAATATATAAAGAGGGAGACAAAAACTGTATTGAAAACTATAGACCGATATCTATAACCCCTGTATTTTCTAAAATTCTTAAGATTATTATGAAAAATCAAATTACAAATCATTTGGAAACTTGTAAATTGGCGTGTAAACAATCAGTTTGGATTTCAAAAATACTTATCTACATTTGATGCCATTGTTAACCTATTAGGTAAGGTTACTTCTGCTTTTAATGAATGCCAGTTCCTATTAGTTAATTTTTGCGATGTGAGCAAGGCTTTTGACTGTGTAGACCATACACTATTGATTAACAAATTAACGAAACTTTCCTTTGATCAGAGTAGCAATACATTTATTAAATCTTTTCTTGGGAATAGAAGTCAAAAACCATTTCGAATGGACCTGCACCTTGCCGAAGTTCTAAATTACTAGAACAGGTGAAATGGCGTGTTCTAATGAGCTAAAGAGCCAAACTACAGGTCCAACCAAAGTATTAGGGTCGTTAGTGAGGAACCAGACTAAGAGACAGGTCCCCGAAAGAGGGCAGCGGCTTTTTCGGTACTTAGATTGGCAGAGACCATAGGGCAGTCTAAGACACACTACCGCGATGTGGAAGGCAACGGGAAACCACCACATTATCTCCCAAGTACACAGCGTACAGGGATGTGCCCTATCTCCATTGATTTTTAACTTGTACATAGAAGAGGCAATCAATACTGTCAAATGCAGGAAGACATTTGGAATTACTATGCAGGGACAAAAAATTGATATGCTTAGATTTGCAGATGATATAGCAGTATTAGCGTCTAGCAAGAAAGAGTTAGAAGCTGCTCTTAATGAAATGGAAACGGTTTTAACAGAGAGATACGGTATGAAAATTAACAAAACTAAACCTAAAGCTTTAGTATGCAAAGGTGGGGAAAATAAATCAAAAACAAGAATACAAGTATGTAACACGAACTTACAAGAGATTAAGGATTTCTGCTACGTAGGAAGCCAAATAACGCAAGATGGGAAAAGCACAAAAGATATAAAACAAAGATTAGCACAAGGTCGTGCTTCATTTAACAAGAAAAAGCAACTACTGTGTTCAAAGACTACAAACATAGAAACGAGGAAAAGATTGCTTAAAACACATGTGTGGAGCACAACACTGTACGGCTGTGAAGCCTGACAATAGGAGAAGCGGACAAGAAAAAGGTAGAAGCCTTTGAAATGTGGTGCTACAGACGTATGATGAAGATATCATGGACAGACAAAGTTAAGAACGAAGAGGTACTAAAAATGGTAGGGGAAGAAAGAAATATGTGGAAAACTGTAAAAAAAAAGGAGAGATAGGATGATAGGCCACATTCTAAGGCATGAGGGAATAGTGTGGAATATATTAGAAGCAGAGATAGAAAAAAAGAAAAGAAGAGGCAGACCTAGGTTAGACTACTGCACACAGATAGTAAAATATGTAGACTATAGGGGATTCAGGAAGATGTGTAGGCTAGCCCAGAATAGAAATCAATGGAGGTACGCATCCAACCAATCCCAAGATGGATGAACTAATGACGAAAAAATAACTGTGCTTAAACATGATGATTATTATCATGGACAGACAAAGTTAAGAACGAAGAGGTACTAAAAATGGTAGGGGAAGAAAGAAATATGTGGAAAACTGTAAAAAAAAAGGAGAGATAGGATGATAGGCCACATTCTAAGGCATGAGGGAATAGTGTGGAATATATTAGAAGCAGAGATAGAAAAAAAGAAAAGAAGAGGCAGACCTAGGTTAGACTACTGCACACAGATAGTAAAATATGTAGACTATAGGGGATTCAGGGAGATGTGTAGGCTAGCCCAGAATAGAAATCAATGGAGGTACGCATCCAACCAATCCCAAGATGGATAAACTAATGACGAAAAAATAACTGTGCTTAAACATGATGATTATTATAAGTAACTACAAGAATTGGTTGGGCAATATTCTCGAATAATGTTAAGTGTGTGAAAGGATTTACTGGAAAACCATTACTTTGTCAAATGTCTAAGTGTTGGGGGATCTTGGTAGCCACAGGTTGCTTAACTCCCTTCACTGAATCTCGGTGAAATAGGGCATAAAATTAGAAAACAATAGAAGGGGAACGAGCTGTATACACATGCTGTGTGAGAATTTCAGGGAACTATGAAGGCTAGCTCAGAATATAAATAAGTGCAGGTACGTGTCCAACCATTTTTGAGATGGAAAACCTAATGACGAAAAAATAAGCGCAGATAAATCTGATGATTAGTATAAACAACTAGTTGTTGGTTGCGAATATCTGCAACTAATGATGACTGTGTGAAAAGATATATTGGAGAATATATTAAATAGGTAAATGGTTAAGTGTTGGGGGAACTTGTCAGCCACAGGCTGCTTACCTCCCTTCACAACCACTGAAGGTCGGAGAAATAGGGTATATAATTGTAAAACAATAGAAGGTGACCGAACTGCATCTAACAAGAAAGAACAGCACCTATGAGGAAAGACAACAAACATAGAACAAGAAGAAAATTGTTGAAAGCATTTGTGTGGAGCACAGCACAGTGTGCCTATGAAATATGGGCAATCTGAAACGTAGACAGAAAAACAGTAGCAGCCTTTTGAAATGCTGTGCTTCAGATGTATGAGGACGTTAGCATGGACAGACAAAGATAATAACAAATAGGTTATAGAAATAGTAGGGGAACAAGGATATCTGGGGAAAAAGATAAGAGAAATAGAAGGGCAGAATACGTTCTAAGACATTTTTGGGGAATAGTTTGGGATATATGACAAGCAGAGATAGGAAAAAAGAGGTGGATGTAGACCTAGATCAGATAGTTATAGATGCAGACTGTGCAAATTTCAGGGAAATCTGTACGTTAGTTCAGAATAGGAAACAATGATGGTACGCGTCTAACCAGTTCCAGGACTGAAGACCTAATGATGATGAGAAGTCAAAAAGTATATTTTAATGGTAAACTTTGCAAGAATCTTATTGTTGCTAATGGTGTTCCTTAAGAATCCATTTTGGGACCAATCCTTTTTATTTGTTTTATTAATGAACTACCTTATCAATTGAATAATGGAAATGTGATTTTGTATGCGGATGATACAACTTTCTATTATCAAGGTTCTGATATGCAATAACTTTTAATTGAAAGTAAACACACTCGGGATCAGGCATCTAACTGTTTTGTCAATAATAACCTTTGTTTAAATTAGAATAAGACTACCCAAATATGTTTCACTTTAAAAACAAATGACTATAATACATCAAACTCTGTGACTTTTCTCGGTGTTACTTTGGATAATCTGCCGAGCTGGGACTGTCACTGTATAAGCTTGAGCTCTAAACTTTGCAAAACTCTTTTTTCATAAATTCTCTCAGGGACTCTCTATCTTTAAATATATTAAGATCTGTTTATTTTGCTATGTTTCATAGTTATTTAAGTTAGGCAATCGAAGTTTGGGGACATTGTACAGCTGCAAATCGTATTTTTGGATTGCAAAGACGAGTGATCAGAGTTATGGCACACTTAAGTTACAGAGCCAATTGTCGAAAACAATTTATTGAAATTTCCTTGTGTTTATATTCTTAGTTGTGTAATCTGGGTTAAGAAGCATATTAATGACTTTAATGTTCATACCAGTGTTCACTATTTTGATACACAGATACACAGCAGAAATAAAATATTGGTCCCATATCACAGAATAAATAGAAGTAGATACGGTCCCAATTATTTTGGATTTAAATATTTTAATGTTTTACGCCACAGTATTCAAATATTAACATTGGCTAAATTCAAGAAAAAAATTAAACGATTTTTAATTAGTAAAACCTTTTATTCAACCAAAGAATATATCAAGAATGCACTACAATTGGTAGCTTAAGGAAACTTCGCATCCACACTTTTATCTTTGCGGTATAAACTTTTAAGCTATTGTACATGTAAATTACTGTTATACATTGATATGTTCAGACCATTGATGTTATACACACGTGTGTTTTATAAGCATCTTAAATGTAATAAATAAATATATTTAAACAAGTACTTCCGAATCTATATCTTTTTTTGGAAATATTTTTAATAAGATATTTATGTAATTAATAACTATTTTATTACTTTTAACATATTCTTATTGTAGGAAAAGGAATCTCCAGATGGGAATAATGTAGCTTGTATTTTAGTATTTCCTCAGTATCAGAGGCAGGGTTATGGGAAATTAATGATTGCATTGAGTTATGAACTTTCAAAATTAGAAGGAACTATTGGCAGTCCCGAACAACCGTTGAGTGATCTTGGAAATCGAAGTTACCGAAGTTATTGGAGTTGGGTGTTACTTGAAACATTAAAGAAAATAAAAGGAACAGTATCTTTAAAAGATTTAAGGTAAAGTTTTTGTAAGTAATGGTGTCTAAATTCTACACTTTTTATGTGCATCATTATCAAAATTTTATTTTGATTTTATTAAAATCTTTTGTACAATATGACATTATTATAAAAATACAATTTTAGTAGTGTTCATGAGAATTTCTACAGATGACTATACAGCAAAATGTCAAATATTATTGGAAACATCTGAGATAGTAACCTCCGAAATAAATGTTGTAACACAACAAAAGAAAATTAATATATTCTCTAAATAATTTTTTTTATTTATAAAAATAAAAACATCAAATTTTGATATTCAAATGATTCCATTAATAGTAATTTTTGTCAATGCGGTTAATCTTTTTATCTGAAAAAGATGAACTAACGACTTCACTATCAGAAGGCATGTTGATGGCTTATTTCCAGGCTTCTCCCACCAATTCGTGTCATCTTCTATACTACATAAAATGATAAAAATTCTAACCTTTTTGAAATTTTTGGCCGAGGCTTCAGATAGGATACAAATCTTGGCTCACAAAATTCACGAGCACATGGTTCTAATGTTGATCACTTGATTTTACCATCGTTTGTCTACTCAACTGCTCTTAACCATCCATTCACTATAGAATTATTTAATGGACCGTTCAATAAGTTTATTGATAGAAATATCTAGTAGTTGCAACTTTAATGTTTACCTACCAGGAATAACAGTCATATCGGTTCATCCTGTTTTATTTGACTTTTTCAGATTTTTGTGAATATTATCTTGCGTGCTTTTAAAAGCAGCATAGTTTCTTGCCTGTGTAAAGCACCGGTTTTCATCTCTATACTTTTCATAAATTCTTTCTTCATCTGTCACTTTCTTATTGAAGTATTATGTGGATATCAAGTGAAAATTTTTCTTTTAAAAGAGCCGTTCATTTAAAAAATTACATATCACTGTAATTTACCTTCGTCTGTTGGTTCATTTTTGTTTTCAGTTCATTTTTTGTCAGTAATTTTATTCTTCTTTATCACAAAGAATAGTTTGGACCAATTATTTTTTAAAAAAATAACTAAATAAAGCTCCAAATTCTCTTATTGATATGAAAAAATATCGAATTCCTGCACTTAACTAAATGTTTTGTTTCTAAGGTTTAAAATTTTTTAAATTGTTATGCTTGGATAATCATAACTTAATTTTACTTTGAATGAATCAAAATTAAGACCAATAATTCTTCTAAATGTCATCCAATGGGACTTTCTTAAAAACTGAGTTAAATCGCTGAAAATTTAAGGAAATTAGACAATCTATGACCCTAAAATTGCCTGAGAAACTAACGTATTGAAAACGCATTACACTTTAACAAATTGCACTTGAACAGTTTCATCTGTTTGTATACAGGGTGCCCACAATCTATCTCCGTATATGGGTAACTTTTTTATTATAGAAGATACAATGTTGGTTAAATTAACAAAGTTGAAGACAAATTTACGAGTAGTATGATGCTTTTTTGAAAACTCACCTAGATGCTTGCCATTTTTTTCAAACGCTAATAACTTTTTAACGGTTTAACCTATAGAGAAAATAAAAACTGCTTGTAAGGTAACTTTTTATGTAGAATTCAATAGCGTATATGACAATTTTAATTGGAAATGGGTTTTCAAGCTACAAACATAACCTCACTTTTTTTAAATGGAAACCATAGTTCAATATAACCCAAATGGAAAGGTTTTTCTTTTCTGATTACCCTGATGTAAGGGTTGATGTACTTATTTTCAGTAGTTTCTTCATAATAAAGAAAAACGATTTATTTATTTGCGGGCATCAAGGAGTCCATGGATACATATTACACACAAACAAAATGTGTAAAATCAATAATGGAAACACAAGTTTATTGTAACTAAATTTATTATAAACTAAGAAAAATAAAATACTTAAAAATAAACTATCCATACAATACAAATAACTTAATCAAAGGAAACAAAATTAATTAATGCGAATATGCCCACTCCTACATTAACATATGCTCAAAATGACCTCCATTAGCTTGCAAACACATTTCGCACCTTTTAATTAGGTTTTGGTGCACCTTATTTAACGTTTGTGGTTTTATACTTGTAATAGCTGATGTAATACTATCTTTGAGTTGCTCAATGTTATTGGATTTTTAGCATACACTACATCCTTTACAGTACCCCAAAGAAAAAAATCCAGTGGCGATAGTTCTGGTGACCTTGCCGGCCATGGAACAGGATCTGCATTGCCAATCTAATTTGGAAAACTATTATCAAGATATTCAGAAACGGCTCGAGCATTGTGAGCAGGTGCACCGTCATGCTGAAAATATTTTAAGTTTTGCAGTAAATGAAGTGGCAAATTATCTAGCATTTCTTGCAATTCGTTTTGTAGAAAATTCAAATAGTGTACACCATTTAAATTATAATTATAGAAGAAAGGCCCAAGTATTTTATTACCAAAATGGCACACCACACATTTATCGAAAATTGATGTTGATCCCGCCTTTCTTCTGTTAAATGGGGATTTTCCTGACTCCAGTAGACTGTATTTTTTCTGTTAAACATGCCTTTGTTAGTAAATTTTGCTTCGTCGGTAAATATAATAGTGTGACTAAAACCAGGATTATTATTTGTTTCATTAAGAAACCACCTACAAAACTGTTGTCTTCTCTCACAATCCCCATGATGCAGTGTATTGCTAACATGGGTTTTGTATGGTTTGTAGCGGTTTTGTTTTAAAATTAGGCGAGCTTTTTCTGTAGAAGTAGCGCACTCAATTGCAGTTTCTCGGGTGGACGTTGTTGGCTTAAAATTTATGTAGGCTAACACACGTTCTTCTTCATCAGTTTTGAATTTTCTTTTATCAGTACTGGGTTTTGTAAAAGCACCAAACCTTTTTTAATTGTTTTCTAATTTAGAAAACAATCGTTTATCTGGCTGCCTTCTTTCCAAATATCTTTCATAATACATATCACCAGCAGCATCACAATTTCTGTTACAGGCATAGTAACAAAAGAGCATGTCATTTTTTTCGTCGTTTGTATACATTCTTTATTATAATCAAATAAATTTAAAAGTCTTCTACACAAAATTTGCAACCCGGAGCAAATAAACACTTTAACTAATAATATCTGACAAATGCCAGTTGTTTTTTGTTTATTTAAAATATGTATCCATGGACTCCTTGATGCCCGCAAATAAATTTATTATGAAGAAACTACTGAAAATAAGTACATCAACCCTTACATAAGGGTAATCAGAAAAGAAAAACCTTTCCATTTGGGTTATATTGAACTATGGTTTCCATTTAAAAAAACTGAGGTTATGTTTGTAGCTTGAAAACCCATTTCCAATTAAAATTGTCATATACGCTATTGAATTCTACGTAAAAAGTTACCTTACAAACAGTTTTTATTTTCTCTATAGGTTAAACCGTTAAAAAGTTATTAGCGTTTGAAGAAAATGGCAAATTTCAGTTTTTTTCAAATATCTAAAAAAGTTGAGCATCTAGGTGAGTTTTCAAAAAAGCATCATATTACTCGTAAATTTCTCTTCAACTTTGCTAATTTAACCAACATTGTATCTTCTATAATAAAAAAGTTACCCATATACGGAGATAGATTGTGGGCACCCTGTATAGCATGTTATTTTATTGGTGGATGTGGTTCACGTGATTTTTTTGGATTATTTTAAAGACAATGCCTTAATAAAAAAAATGTTCCACCTAGCTTCATTTGGCTATGTGGGCTAATGAGAAATTAAATTATCTGCAAATAAATGATGCTATTTTTTCAAGGAAGTAAGTTTTGATACTTGACTTTTGTCATTAGGAAATCAAATGTAAAATTTTCATGTGTACATTATTGTTTTGTGCAATTTTTCTAGAGACGGGATTGTAAATTTACACAACTGCATGAATATGCAATTGAAAATTCACTTGTAATCTCTTCCACTTATTAGTGATGCACGCTGCCTCGTCTTTATTTAACACCCAAGGTTATTGAGTTGCATCACATACTAATGTGAAAGATAATCAATTTCTATCGTTTATTTTTCAATGTTCAAGCTGCTTCTTGGAATAAATGTTTATTTATTAATGATTTCATACGAAATTGAGGTATTCTCCCGAAACTTCCTTCTAATCTCATCTATTCCTGAAAATTCCTTATTTAAAATAAATTTATGTAATCCACAGGGTAATTAATTTAAACTTTGATTGCTTTTTAATGCAAGTGTTTGCATTTTTATAGCAAATATTTTCTTTCACAGTAAAACATGTTTTAAGATTGAAATTAGGATTTTTAATACAACATCAATTGTAGTTTTTATGCTAAATACGTAAAGTTAGTACTATTCTATGCTATTTACAGCAACTGAAAAGCATTTTTTTTATCAAAAATGTATTGATAATTAATAAGTGAAAATAAATGGCTTTGTATTTATCTTAAAATGATCGATTGGCGTTTGATTTAATGCGTTTTAAAGTACCTTAATGCTTTATTATTTTTACAGCTTATGTTATTTGCTATTTATTTACAATACACGTATATCATACAGGGTGATTATTTATACACAGGGAATTTGATTTATTGCTTGTACATCAATGAATAAAAGTACGCTTGTATTATACAGGGTATAACCATGAATTTATGGAAATTTCAATTTTTACCGGATTCTTTTATATATTAGTAGGATTTATGTGTAGGATTTGGGTTTCAATGACCTCCCATGACCCCTTATCACTTCAATATATATATATATATATATATATATATATATATAAAGAATAAGTAATTTAGTGAGTCCTAAAATAATATCAAATAATGAAATCTAATGGCGAGTAACTCAATATTAGCCACAAGGGCATCCTGTCGACACGTTTCGCCCTTGTTGGGGCTCATCAGGACAGGAGTAGCAAAGATGTAATATTTAACACGAACACATTATTGGAAGTACAGCATCACCTAGCCTGCAATTTGTGCCTTCGTGCTGTTTCACCTGCAAAGTCAGGATACAGGTTCAAGTCCTGTCCAAGACCTTATATTTTCCATCTTTCAATTACTAGCTCGATTTGAAATGATCATTTGGGCTTTGCATAAAAGTCTAAGTTATTATTTCATCTTATTCACTATAAATATATATATATATATATATATATATATTTTGCCGTGTATTTGTCAGGATTCTCAGTAGATTTGAAACTTAATTTATTTTCATTTTTACAAAATCGAAAATTGCACACAGTAGAAAAATTTAATAAAAAATAATCTCTTACCCAGATTCCTCTCTTCATCACCTTAATTCTTCTTCACTTCCCAGGCTAGCTCAGTTGGGCCTCCTCTTGGATACCTAGATTCACTATCATACTCTTTATCGTTCACGCACACTCTCAATAAAACCACAAAATAATACAACCATCATAAATATTTATTTACCACTATTAACAAATAAAATTCAAGATTATCCACATTTCAGAGATCAAGTTACACCTCAATAAATCCTATTTTTGTACTGTCCTGGATTTTAATTTAAAATATCAAACACATTGAATATACCCGGAGTAAATGGGCTCTGAATAATACCTTATTTTCTTTCTTTATTTATAATTTATTTTAAATTAGTATACTCTGGAGTATGGTGAGCTCATGATAAATGCTTTTGTACTTTGCATACTCTTACAACAAACAAAAAAACCCATGTACTCGTAACAATAAAAATTTTAAATTCCTGATGGAACTTTAATAAGCTTTATATACACCTTTAGATTTCTATTTAAATACCATAATAAAGTTAGTTATACTTATTATTTTCAATACGCAAAATAATGCACAATATCTTCAAAATTCACTTTCACACGTCACACAATTTTCATAGTTTCATAGTTTATAACAACAACAATTTTAAAGCGTTACCTGGAATTTCTTGAAGATCTCTACTCCGTTGACGATGCCGTTTAGTTGTTTAGCTCTGCTCTGCTGGCCGCTTCTAGCTATTTGTAGACGAACCCCATCTAGGTTGCGCTGTTTGCTCTGCCTTCACAGTACATCCAAATCCAAATTAATTACACTTCTTTCATAATTGCGTACTTTAGTTTAATATTAATTTAAATTTACGTTACTTTACATCACTTCACGAGCTTGTTTAAGATAAATGTTGCACCTCAAATTAAAATTTAGACTCGACACTATTTGCGTATCAAATTATGAGGCCAACACTGTACTATTTAATTTAAAAATATGTATACTTACAAACTCGTATTCTGAAGCGGTGAAAGTACTAAGAGATCGAAGTTGAAAGAGAGAGCGATGCTAATTCTCTTTGAGTATTTATATGATTCCGAATGCCACCTCTAGGCCACTCTTCCCGTGAAAAAGCTAATTTAAAATAACACTTCCTCAAATTTTGTTTCAACCGTTTTCGAAATCTCTGAAATTTAGCGCGTCGTTACGATATTTTCCGAAAAATTAACATTCAGTATTCCTGTGTTTGTCTGATGTACAACTAACAATATCGACCAATAGTATATCCATTGACGTATTAAAAACCCGCCTATATTAACGCTGTCCCTTTCTAATGCATATTATATGTTTCCTTCTAACCTTGTTTGAGTGGTAGAAATCGATATTACTGTCCGCGTTTCAAATTTACTCCATGTGGACTGATACGTGCTTTGCGACTGTCGTTTAACCAATATTCTTTGAAACTTGCTTGTTATCTATAAAAATAAGGGGAATCTGACATTTCGAAAACATGCAGGTGTTTAATTAACCGACGTTTTAACACAACATTTCTAAGAGTTGGCTTTTCAAGGTATTTTATATTCAACGGCTGTTTATGTGCTAGCAAAGCGTTTCACCTTGGTATTATCGATTTTTCATGCTTTTATGTGTATTATACGTAATTACCCGTTCAATTAAACTCCATTAAATTAATAAATAAATTGCATTGGCCTCTAAAATTTATTTTCTTTACGAACCTAACTAAATTTTATTCATTAATTGTAAAGTTACGGTAATACTTGTTACCTTAAATTCTCTAAATAAAATAAATTTCGCACGTAAACTCTGGTTGTTTTCTCTATACAGGGTGTTTCAAATTGCTTTGTTTATAGTTAAATTTAACCTTTTAAAACCACTACAATATATACATATATATTGTAATGTAAGGGGGGGGGTACAAGGCTTCTAAGAGTAGATTTGTGTTAAAAAGGGTGTATGCCAAACAACATGATTCATAAATCAGATCCATAAGTTAAAACTATATTTTGCTGTACTTTACATATGCTAAAGTATTTACCATTTAGTTTGAAACGCATGTGCCAAAGGTAAACAAAATGACTTTATGACGTTGATACAATGCACGGTACTCAAGGTTTTATACTGAGTTGATAATTTATAAGCCATTGAGAGTACATTTGCCGTCTGAAAACCGGACGCATTTATGGATATCTACAATCAACCAAGCGTCCAGGTCTTGTGTAAATATTTTGGCTTTTCATTTAAATAGAATCAACTTTTGGACGAATTGTAAAATCAAAATTATAAGTGAATAGAAATATAAAATATTATTGGAGGATTGTGAAGTGTTTAGGACCAATGGTAGAAATTATGAATGTATATAAAGACTATGGTGAAGGTATTTTGGACACTATAGTAAAGACGAATTGTTATTGGATATTTTATGCTTTTAAAAATGTGATTAAGTAAGCTAAGGTTGTTGTGCTTATTGCTAAGCGAAGTAAATAAGAAGATTCTCTTTCGATTATATTGAGTATAAAGACGTGTTTTGCAAACCTGCGTTAAAAGTTGTATAAATAGTTGATGAAATAAATGTTTTTTTGAATTAAATAGTCTGATTTAGTCAAGTGAAAGTATAAGAAGCATCGATAGTACAAAAGCGGCGATTATAAAAGAATATTTAGAGTGGTTAATAGTGCGACGGGAAAGCGACGATTTATTTAGGTTTGAACGAGATTGGTATTGGATTTGGGACGAAGATTGGTTAAACGGCAGCAGGAGATTCGAGTGGATATACAAAGCAACGACGATATTAATAATTTTGGAGTGATTTGGATAGATTAAAGGCAGTAGGACATAGAGTGGATATTGAAGGAATAGCAGGGAATAGGTTGATTTGGAACAGTACGGCAGGATAGATTTGGATTGGATACGGAAAGGCGAGAGGACTGACTGGAGCACGAGGAAGTAAGACAGGAGAGCAGCATATTATAAGGAAGAATTAACGCAGGGGAAGTAGATACAACGGTATTCAAAATTCTAAATTAGGGTAAATTATTTCAGATTTGGGGTCAGCAAAATTGTTAAGAACACCTGGAGGCGATAGGCAAGTGAACAGCGATTGTGAATCTTTGTGAAGGTGCGTACGGTGACTAAGATCTAGAGCCAGAAACATTTACAGAAGGCATTCAGCGCAGTATAATTCAGGTAAGTACCGTGTAATATCTTAAAACGTCAAAATTAAAGTCAGAAATAGTATACATAAATTAATTTGGCACCAAGCAACATTGATCAGTAAAATTTGGCATATACAGTAAATAATTCCATATTAAAAAGTAGTAAAACAAACGAATGTGCAGTTTGGTTGGGCAGTGCACATCTACTCACGATTGAACCCACGGTGAGTAGGTGAACACCCTGAGATAAAGGTTTCATATAGTCGAGGCATAAAAATAGTAAACAGTTAAATAGATAACCAACCAAACTTTGCTAAAACACATCATATAGAAATAAATCATTGAATACTAAAAATAGGGGCGACGACAAAAGTCGTGTATCATAAAATTTATAAATAAATAAAAGTAAAAATTAAATTATATATCATCATCATCATTAGGTCTTCAGTCCTAGAACTGGTTAGACGCGTACCATCATTGTTCCCTATTCTGAACTAACCTACAATTTCCCTGAAATATGCACAGTTTGCATCTATAACTGTCTGATCTAGGTCTACATCTACCTCTTTTTTCCTATCTCTGCTTGTAATATATCACATACTATTCCCCAAAAATGCCTTAGAACGTATTCCGCCCTACTATTTCTCTTTTTCCCAAGATATCCTTGTTCCCATACTATTTCTGTAACTTATTTGTTATTATCTTTGTCTGTCCATGCTATCGTCCTCATACATCTGGAGCATTTCAAAAGACTGCTACCGTTTTTGTGTCTGCGTTTCAGCCAACATTTTTTAACATGTTTCTATTTATACAATTGAGAGGATGGTTATTAAAGAAGTGTGCGATTGCGTTATTGAAAGGCTTAAGTAGTCGTTTTTTTTTATATTTATTTTGAGGGGAAAAATTCATTATGATTTAAGTTACCTCTTTGGTAGATTTTAACATGGTTCTGAGGCGACTCTATGGCGGGTTTAAACTTGTCAGATACCAATGTTGTTCTATGAAGATTGTATATGGATCTGAGGCGACCCTATGGCGGGTTTACACTTGTCAGATACCAATGTTGTTCTATGAAGATTGTATATGGATCTGAGGCGACCCTATGGTGGGTTTACACTTGTCAGATACCAATGTTGTTCTATGAAGATTGTATATGGATCTGAGGCGACCCTATGGTGGGTTTACACTTGTCAGATACCAATGTTGTTCTATGAAGATTGTATATGGATCTGAGGCGACCCTATGGTGGGTTTACACTTGTCAGATACCAATGTTGTTCTATGAAGATTGTATATGGATCTGAGGCGACCCTATGGTGGGTTTACACTTGTCAGATACCAATGTTGTTCTATGAAGCTTGTATATGGATCTGAGGCGACCCTATGGTGGGTTTACACTTGTAAGATACCAATGTTGTTCTATGAAGATTGTATATGGATCTGAGGCGACCCTATGGCGGGTTTACACTTGTCAGATACCAATGTTGTTCTATGAAGATTGTATATGGATCTGAGGCGACCCTATGGTGGGTTTACACTTGTCAGATACCAATGTTGTTCTATGAAGATTGTATATGGATCTGAGGCGACCCTATGGTGGGTTTACACTTGTCAGATACCAATGTTGTTCTATGAAGATTGTATATGGATCTGAGGCGACCCTATGGTGGGTTTACACTTGTCAGATACCAATGTTGTTCTATGAAGATTGTATATGGATCTGAGGCGACCCTATGGCGGGTTTACACTTGTCAGATACCAATGTTGTTCTATGAAGATTGTATATGGATCTGAGGCGACCCTATGGTGGGTTTACACTTGTCAGATACCAATGTTGTTCTATGAAGATTGTATATGGATCTGAGGCGACCCTATGGTGGGTTTACACTTATAAGATACCAATGTTGTTCTATGAAGATTGTATATGGATCTGAGGCGACCCTATGGTGGGTTTACACTTGTCAGATACCAATGTTGTTCTATGAAGATTGTATATGGATCTGAGGCGACCCTATGGTGGGTTTACACTTGTCAGATACCAATACTGTTCAACGGAGATTGTATATGGTTTTGAGGTAACCTTATTGTGGATTTATACTTGTCAGATACCAATGCTGTTTTACAAGGATTGTTAATATGCTTATTTTTATGTAATTTATGTATAAATAGAAATCATGTATGTAGGCTGTATTTCATGTTAATATTGCAAGGAAAACCCAGGAAAAACTTGCAATGCTATCTAGATATTGTGGGCATTTGATTTTCATTTGTTATTTCTTTTAGTAATGGAATCCATTGTTTACTGAAAGTCACGGATTCGTTTGCAACGCAGTTATTTTTATGTAGGGTTATATAGGCAGCTTCTTTGATTTTGCGTTTTTGGTGGTTTTCTTCTTTTTCTTCTTTTCTTCTTTTCAGGGAGTATGTGTATTCAGCTCGTTCCCTTTCTATTGTTTTCTAATTTTATACCCTATTTTACCGAGATTCAGTGAAGGAGGTTAAGCAACCTGTGGCTACCAAGATCCCCAACACTTAGACATTTGCGAAATAATGGTTTTTAGTAAATCCTTTCACACACTTAACATTATTTGAGAATATTGCCCAACCAATTCTTGTAGTTACTTATAATAATCATCATGTTTATGCACAGTTATCTTTTCGTCATTAGTTTATCCATCTTGGGATTGGTTGGATGCGTACCTCCATTGATTTCTATTCTGGGCTAGCCTACACATCTCCCTGAAACCTCTACAGCCTACATCTTTTACTATCTGTGTGCAGTAGTCTAATCTAGGTCTGCCTCTTCTTCTCTTTTTTCCTATCTCTGCTTCTAAAATATTTTAATATTCCCTCATGCCGTAGTATGTGGCCTATCATCCTATCTCTCCTATTTTTTACCGTTTTCCACATATTTCTTTCTTCCCCTACCATTTTTAGTACCTCTTCGTTCTTAACTTTGTCTGTCCATGATATCTTCATCATACGCCTGTAACACCACATTTCAAAGGCTTCTACCTTTTTCTTGTCCGCTTCTCCTACTGTCCAGGCTTCACAGCCGTACAGTGCTGTGCTCCACACATATGTTTTAAGCAATCTTTTCCTTGTTTCTATGTTTGTGGTCTTTGAGCACAATAGTTGCTTTTCTTGTTAAATGTAGCACGACCTTGTGCTAATCTTTGTTTTATATCTTTTGTGCTTTTCCCATCTTGCGTTATTTGGCTTCCTAGGTAGCAGAAATCCTTAACCTCTTGTAAGTTCGTGTTAAATACTTGTATTCTTGTTTTTGATTTATTTTCCCCACCTTTGCAAACTAGAACTTTAGTTTTAGTTTTGTTAATTTTCATACCGTATCTCTCTGTTAGAACCGTTTCCATTTCATTAAGAGCAGCTTCTAGCTCTTCCTTGCTAGACGCTAATACCGCTATATCATCTGCAAATCTAAGCATATCAATTTTTTGTCCCTGCATAGTAATTCCAAATGTCTTCCTGCATTTGACAGTATTCATTGCCTCTTCTATGTACAAGTTAAAATTCAATGGGGATAGGGCACATCCCTGTCTCACCCTTTCCTAATGTTTACTTCTCTACGTTCCTGCTCTAATTCTATTACTGCTGTTTGCTCTTTGTATAAGCTATGTACTATTCGTCTATCCCTATAACTCATTCCAATCCTTTTGAGTATTTCAAACATTTTTTCCAATTTACATTGTCGAATGCTTTTCCAGATCTACAAACCCTATATACACACTTTCCCTTTTCTATTGTTTTCTCCATTATCACTCTCAGAGCTAAAATAGCCTCCCGTGTTCCCCTGTTTCACCTAAACCCAAATTGGTCTTCTCCTAGTATTTCTTCTGCTCGTTTTTCCATTCGTCTTTGCACAATTCTAGTTAATATTTTTGACACGTGTGCTGTCAAACTTATGGTTCGAAAATTTTCACATCTATCCGCGCCTTTCTTTTTTGGTATAGTTACTATGATGCTACGTTTGAAATCTTTGGGTATCTCGCCTGTCTCATACATATAGCTTACAAGTTGGAAGAGACGTTCTGTTACTGCTTGTCCAGCGGCTTTTAAAGTTTCTGCTTGCACCTTATCTGTACCCGGCACCTTACCATTTTTCAGACTCCTTAATGCTAATTCAAACTCGTCTCGAAGTATAGGATATCCCAAGTCATCATTTTCAATGTCTGATTCCTGTTCTAATGCAGTTAGTTCCTCTCCTGCATATAAATTCCCTATATATTCTTGCCATCTACTCACTTTCTCTCGTTTTCTATAATGACGTTTCCTTGTGCGTCCCTTATATTTTTGCTATACGGTTCTATATCCCTAAAATTCATTCTAATTAATTTGTATGCTTCGTCTGTCTTTCCTATTTCCATCTTAGTTTGTACTTCTTTGCACTTTTCATCAATCCATTGTTCTTTAGCTTTCCTGCATTTTGAATAATTTCCCATTTTATAGCTTTGTATCTCTGTTTTCCTGTTTCGTCTGATTTATTTTGTATTTTCGTCTTTCTTCTATTAAATTCACGATATCCTTTGTTATCCATGGTTTCTTATTTTCTTTTGTGTATACCCCAAAATATCTCTGGCCGCCATGTCTAGGCTGGATTTAATGTTATTCCATTCTGTTTCTACTTCCTTAGTTTCAGATATTTTCGCGATATCATTCAGCAATTCATTTGACTTTTTTTCGAATCTTACTTGAATATCTTTGTCTTTTAGTTTCTCTAAGTCCAAGTGCCTTTTTCCGTTCCTCTTTTCAGATTTTTAAATTTAAGTGGGCCTTCATAATTACGATGTTCTGGTCAGTATCTATATCTGCTTCTGGGTAGCTTCTACAGTCTTTACTTGATTCCTAAACCGTTGTCTAACAAGAATGTAATCTATTTGATATCGTCCTATATCTCCTGGCATCTTCCACGTATATCGTCTTCTAGCATGATGTTGAAATAATGTGTTTGTGATGATTAAATTGTTCTTGTCGCAAAATTCTACCAGCCTATTTCCCCTGTCGTTTCTCGTGCCTAAACCAAATAAACCTACTACCGCTCCTTCCCTACCCTCACCTACCACAGCATTAAAATCCCCCGTAATTATTAAATTTTCATGTCCTTTTATGTATCTTAATATGTCTTCGATATCTTTGTAGATGGCTTCTACCTCTTCGTCACTGTAGCTAGAGGTGGGCATGTATACTTGTATTATTACTGTGTTTACCGGTTTAGATTCTAATCTAACCATGAGTACTCTTTCGTTCTTTTGTAAGTAATTTTCCACACAGTGTCCTATCTTTTTCCGCATAACTATCCCCACACCCAAATTTCCGTCCTCTGCTCCTGTATGAATTACCCTGAAGTCTCCACTCCTAAAATCCCCGCCTCTGGCCACCGAACTTCGCTGATCCCTACTATATCTAGTGATAACCTATTCATTTCGATTTTTAGGTTCTCTAGCTTACCTACTTGCTTCATACTTCTAATATTCCACGCTCCGACTCGCAGAATGTTCCCGACTCTTATTTTTAACTTTCCGATCGCATCCTCGAAGTAGTCCCTCCGGAGATCCGAATGGGGACTATTTTAACTCCGGAATCTTTTACCCCAGAGAATGCCATCATTTTATTATAATTTAGGTACGCTGTGTACTTGGGAGATAATGTGGTGGTTTCCGTTGCCTTCCACATCGCGGTAGTGTGTCTTAGACTGCCATACCGACCCCTATGGTCTCTGCCAATCTAAGTACCGAAAGAGCCGCTGCCTCTTTCGGGAACCTGTCTTAGTCTGGTTCCTCACTAACGACCCTACTACTTTGGTTGGACCTGTAGTTTGGCTCTTTAGCTCATTAGAACACGCAAGCCATTTCACCTGTTCTAGTAATTTAGAACTTCGGCAAGGTGCAGGTCCATTCGAAATGGAAATTATATATATAAAAATAAAAATAAGGGCGGAGGGGTGGAGTAATAGCAGTACAAGAATATATATATATATATATATATATATATATATATATATATGCTGTGTTTCCTGTATTAGAATTGAGCCTCACAATTGGGCGTCAAGAATGCTGTGAATCCTACAAATAGCTATTCATTACCTTAACTGTGTTGGTCCATTGACTTTCTTCTGTTACTCGCCTCTTTACTCTTTTCCGACCTCGGCTGCTCACCTAGTTAAACCTTCATCCTCATTCATCAAAAAAAACAAACACATTCCTACCACAAACATCAACGTTACCTCTATTTACATCAATATTCACAATACATTAAAATTTCAAAATTAAAATTCAGCATAAATTTCAGTATCAGAAAATTTCAAGATTAAATCTGTTATCATTTTAATGTGCATCCAGAATTAAAGTCCTTGTAGGATGCCTACTAATTACTATAACAATATATGCAGACCGGAGTCTGAGTACAAAGGAGCATCTACCACCCATTCGTTAATTAACCAGGTTCGTCTAATTGAGCTCAAAGACATACCCAAATTTTCATCATAATCCAGAACATCAATACTAAATACCCTTTCTACTTAAACAAGCAAATTTCACCTTAAAATTAAAATTTTATTGTTAGTACAATTTCACTACTGTCCATTTTAAGTAAATCAATTATAAAGTTATTCAACACACACCAAAATATCAAAATCCAACAACAAAGCATAAGTTACCTGAAGGTTACTGCACTAGTGGCTTCAATGTACAGTGTGTCCCAAATTGGATGTATTAAATGGGTAACTTAGTTGTTATTAAAGATACAATAAAACTGTGTGCGCAGTCATGTGCCAACTTTTGAGATCAATTCAATGGTGAAATCACAAATGAGCGATCTTCTTTTGTTTTCGAGTTATGGCCAAAAATTGATATTTTTACAATTCTATTAATTCTCATAACTCGTTTGTTTGCAAAAATATCCAAAAATACTGTAGAAGTCTCTTATACGGTTTTTACGTAGAATACAGTGGCGCTAAATATTTAATATTTATAATACTTTTGAGGTTATAATATAAACTTGCATTTTTTAAATGGAAACCACAATCGGTTGTCACTTTATTTAAAAGCTCTTTTGACAGCTTTTCAAAAATGTATAGTTTAGTATAATTATTTTTCAAATGGCCGATTTATTCCATGTTTTGGTATAATAAAATCTATTTGATATCGCCTATATCTCCTGGCATCTTCCACGTATATCGTCTTCTAGCATGATGTTGAAATAATGTGTTTGTGATGATTAAATTGTTCTTGTCGCAAAATTCTACCAGCCTATTTCCCCTGTCGTTTCTCGTGCCTAAACCAAATAAACCTACTACCGCTCCTTCCCTACCCTCACCTACCACAGCATTAAAATCCCCCGTAATTATTAAATTTTCATGCCCTTTTATGTATCTTAATATGTCTTCGATATCTTTGTAGATGGCTTCTACCTCTTCGTCACTGTAGCTAGAGGTGGGCATGTATACTTGTATTATTACTGTGTTTACCGGTTTAGATTCTAATCTAACCATGAGTACTCTTTCGTTCTTTTGTAAGTAATTTTCCACACAGTGTCCTATCTTTTTCCGCATAACTATCCCCACACCCAAATTTCCGTCCTCTGCTCCTGTATGAATTACCCTGAAGTCTCCACTCCAAAAATCCCCCGCCTCTGGCCACCGAACCGCTGATCCCTACTATGTCTAGTGATAACCTATTCATTTCGATTTTTAGGTTCTCTAGCTTACCTACTTGTTCATACTTCTAACATTCCACGCTCCGACTCGCAGAATGTTCCCGACTCTTATTTTTAACTTTCCGATCGCATCCTCGAAGTAGTCCCTCCCGGAGATCCGAATGGGGACTATTTTAACTCCGGAATCTTTTACCCCAGAGAATGCCATCATTTTATTATAATTTAGGTACGCTGTGTACTTGGGAGATAATGTGGTGGTTTCCCGTTGCCTTCCACATCGCGGTAGTGTGTCTTAGACTGCCATACCGACCCCTATGGTCTCTGCCAATCTAAGTACCGAAAGAGCCGCTGCTCTCTTTCGGGGACCTGTCTTAGTCTGGTTCCTCACTAACGACCCTACTACTTTGGTTGGACCTGTAGTTTGGCTCTTTAGCTCATTAGAACACGCCATTTCACCTGTTCTAGTAATTTAGAACTTCGGCAAGGTGCAGGTCCATTCGAAATGGAAATTATATATATAAAAATAAAAATAAGGGCGGAGGGTGGAGTAATAGCAGTACAAGAATATATATATATATATATATATATATATATATATATATATATATATATCTTTTAGACACAGTTTTACCCAAATTACCATTCAAAATGACATTCGTAGTTAAATTTGTCGACGACATATTATGCTCAATTCCTAATAATTGCATAAATGAAACATTAAAACAATTTAACATATTCAATCCTAACCTACAATTCACTTATGAAACAGAAAACAACAATAGCATCCCATTTTTAGACACCCTCGTTATACGAACTCCAGATAACAAAATCAATTTCGATATATACAAAAAACCCACAAACTCAGAAAGATACATAAACTACCATTCCAATCACTCATATACCCACAAAATAAACACTGCTTTAGCCCTAAAACATATAATAGAAAATATATGTGAACCAAAATTCTTATATAAAAATAAACAAGATCTTTTTAATATACTTCATAACAATGGTTATCCAAAATCACTATTAAACAAACTTTTATATACAAACACAATAAAAACCCCTATTCAACAAAACGAAATTGCCAACACAAAATACATACAATTACCATACATCAAAAATTTAACACCACTAATTTCTAAAATATTAAAAAAACCTAACATCTGTATAGCTTACACATATGAAAAATCGATTCGAAATTTATTCACAAAACTAAAAGACCCCACTAATCCACTTCTACGCAGCAACCTAATTTACAAAATCACATGCAATTGCAAAAAAACGTACATAGGACAGACTTCACAATGGTTAAAAAATAGACTTACCCAACATCGCAGCGATGCAAAAATTAAAAAAACTTATTGTGCTCTTGCTTCTCATCTAAATTCTACCAAACATGCAGCCAATTTCAATGAAATCACTATATTAACAGAAGACAATAACCACAAAAGACGATTATTTTTAGAATCCTACTACATAATACAAGACAATAATTGCATCAACAACAAACAAGACATCAATAACCTCAGTATAGTGTACTCACAACTATATAACATCAACAAAATAGACAACCATCCATAAAACTAATTTACTAATTTACCTCTACATTTTCAAAATATATTTAAATCAGCACACCACACCATACTATACACCTCACATGATCAAAACATTACATCCATAATTTGCAGTTTCTACAAGTTACCTTATTTACACATTTATTTTTATGTCAATGTCAATGTCAAATTTTTCTATTCAAGCTGTGTATGCCAAAAAACTATAATTTTAATACTGTTATTATCTTTATACTTTTAGCTCTTTGAAAAAGATTTTAAATAAAATCGAAACGTCAGACACAAGCAAATGAATTTTTAATAAAACATTCGAACGAAAAGTATCCCAAAAAAATTAAAATATCAACTTGTCTATATATATATATATATATATTGCTGTGTTTCCCTGTATTAGAATCGAGCCTCACGAATTGGGCGTCAAGAATGCTGTGAATCCTACAAAAAGCTATTCATTACCTTAACTGTGTTGGTCCATTGACTTTCTTCTGTTACTCGCCTCTTTACTCTTTTCCGCCTCGACTGCTCACCTAGTTAAACCTTCATCCTCATTCATAAAAAAAAACAAACACATTCCTACCACAAACATCAACGTTACCTCTATTTACATCAATATTCACAATACATTAAAATTTCAAAATTAAAATTCAGCATAAATTTCAGTATCAGAAAATTTCAAGATTAAATCTGTTATCATTTTAATGTGCATCCAGAATTAAAGTCCTTGTAGGATGCCTACTAATTACTATAACAATATATGCAGACCGGAGTCTGAGTACAAAGGGAGCATCTACCACCCCTTTACGTTAATTAACCAGGTTCGTCTAATTGAGCTCAAAGACATACCCAAATTTTCATCATAATCCAGAACATCAATACTAAATACCCCTTTCTACTTAAACAAGCAAATTTCACCTTAAAATTAAAATTTTATTGTTAGTACAATTTCACTACTGTCCATTTTAAGTAAATCAATTATAAAGTTATTCAACACACACCAAAATATCAAAATCCAACAACAAAGCATAAGTTACCTGAAGGTTACTGCACTAGTGGCTTCAATGTACATCGTCCTCTGTTAATCACACCAATCCAACTGGGTTATGTTTAACTTTTTTTGTATTGCTGGTCGCCTTTAAAATTTTCTACATCACCATTCATCTAAAGTAGTTTCAGTGCTTTTCCGGAACTTATTTGTGTATGTCTGAAGCTTGTTTTGTGGATCCAAACCCGTTTACGAATCATTTAATTATTAACACCCCCGAAAAATAGCAAAGAAATTCATACTTCTTTCACAAATATACGCCAAAACTGCCTACTTTTGTGTATTCATTTGTCGTTGTAAATTTTACTAATTGGTACAGTGATACTAAACTTTATTACCTTGTATCTTCTTTTCTAAGTGCACTAAAGTACATTCATTGTAGCACGTAAAGAACAAACTGTTTTAAATCACCAAAATATACGAGCAAACTTTAAATTATTCTATCAAACTCGGAAAACTAAAAAGCACTGTTTAACGCATTGAATCAAGTCGCAGATCTAAGAGAGCTTGTTCATATTCACCTGGGTATATATAGAGGTTAGCCTGTCTGTCGGTCTTGTCCCCAAAACGGACAATTCTAAAGAATTTTGCATGCTATGTTCCCATTCCGCAGCCCGGCATGCGATTTTTACGAAATTTGCACTCGCACCAGTTAAATCTCAGAAATTTCGACACGGCTCGCAACGTCTGGAAATAACTAATTAAATTTTATACAGAAATGTTATTTTTACCTCTCAATTTTGCCTTTTATTTTCAACCAATCGCAACCCCGTGACGTTGCTCCACTCACGCCTTTTACTATATGGGTCTCGGTCTTGCGCATATTATCTGTCTCTATCTACCCTGTTCTTATTGGTGCAAATTGATATTCTTTATTATCGATTATTTCAGTCCATGTGGACTGTGAAATAACCCACCTTTAGCATTTCCCGTAACTATTATGCGACGGTTTCTCCAACATTCTCTGTAACCATTAATTATCTGCAAAATTTACGCAGAATGAGCTTTTTAAAAATACGCAGGTGTTTAAACATCCTACTTCTAACTAACACTTCTACGATTTGCATTTTATTGGGTTTTTACAAGTTTTTATAGATATTATATGTTACTAACGGTTCAATTAACTCCAATTAAAATAATACCCTTTAATTTTTAGTGAATCCTAATTAAATATTCAATTATTATCAGTACATTTTGTTTAATACTGGTTACTTAAAATAGAGTTAATTAATATAAATTTTGCACGTAATTTCTCTTTGTTTCTTTACTAGGAATAATTAAATTACACGTAGAGCTTTTTAATACTGCTTCCTTTTTTTATAGCAAGCGTCTTGTAGATGATTTAAATCTCTTATGTTTAATGAAACGAATGAATTTTTATGCTTCACGGTTTTTTTAATAACGCGTACCTTTTCCCAAAGCTTCTACACGGTGATTAAAATTATTTGATGTGATTATTTAATTTTCTACCCTGGTCTAAATATGAGTAATATATATATATATATATATATATATATATATATATATATTGCTATATTTTCGCCCCTACGCTTGGGCGCAATAAAATGTCGTGTTACCTTCCTGTAGGAAAAATAAAACCCTTGTTATTCTCGCCCCACGAATTGGGCAGACCATAAAATGCTATGTTAATAGAGCCCCACGATTGGGTCGTGCATAAAATGCTGTGATATTTTCTTTATATTACTCAAGCACTTGTAAAAATGTTATTTATAAATCTCTTTGCCTCAACTAGCTGATTCAATTAAATAAAGCAATTCTACAATACACAGTATAATGATTAAATATTTACAACCTTTTTAAATATCTTCCCCTTTTTAAATTATTTACATCTGTCAGATTTTTAGAAAATGAAGCCAGCAAAACGAGATTTTTATTGTATATAGAGATCTTTTGAAACGTTTCAGGATGCCTATTGCCTTTCATAAGTTTATAAAAGAAACCCCTGTTTTGTCGACTCGTACATTTTGAATTATTATTGAATTAAAACAGTTTATAGAAATAAATCATATCAAAATATCTAACCTGGAGTGGTTCAGTATCTTCTCCACATTCCCAAGAGTTCCCGTGTCCAGTTTGAACGTTCTGAGTCGAATTTGAAAGTCGACATCCAACCAAAATACTATCCAAATCATTATTGATGAGTTTAATCCAATAAAAGGTTTTCCATCTCCATAATTAACAAAACAGTAAAAGAATATTTACCATGTCAGTGATTGCCAAATTAATTTAACAGGCAGTAATATCTAGACTCGTATCCAAAACTCGTACCCCAGAACCCTGTTTTATTTATTTTTAGAAATTGTATAATTTCAATAAATCTGGTTTACTTACGTCTGTAATAGAACGGCTCACTTACACAATTTTTTACACTCTTATAAAAAATGATTTTCACTTTACATTTATTTAACTGTTTGCGTGAATAATTTAGCACTTTTGAGTATAGTGACTGCCCAGTTTCAAATGTCTACTAACTTGTTGTTCAATTGTTATCGTATATTTATAGGCCTGGCCCCTTTGGTTTGCGATTCGTTGATTCCACGTGTTGGGCGACACCAATTGTCTTATCTCTTGTGTTATTTCGCAAACTTTGCCAAGTGTGTAGTTTAATTACTAGGAAGAACGCTCAGGTTGTCACGTAATTCATTCACATAACATCACATTTAATTCAGAAATCCCAGGAACCTTCGTTCATCAAATCACGTATTATTGTTTGCTTTATTCTAATCTAAATAGAAATAAATTTGGTGTTTGTTTATTTCCTAGTGAAATTGGATTTTTGAACAAATATAACACTTTTCTATCACGTACGCTTTTCTAATAATACATAATTTCTGCCTGCGTATATGATGATACATTAACGCACTTGTTGAATATTTATCTAGCCAATTCATACAGGTTTTCCCTTGATTTAATTTCGATGCATTTCATTACATTTTTAAATTATTATCTTTGCTCGTAGCTACTCTTGGATATTGGTTGCTTGTACTGCTATATACAGTGTGCTCTCAACTAACCATATTTATAATGACCTATTTACTCTTCTAATATCTGTAATTATGTGCTTTTGTTTTTGGGAGTTTCTTTTGTTTATTCTACGACCCCCCATAACTTAACCTACCCCTAAATTAACCCTATAATTACAGCATTAAATATATATATATATATATATATATATATATATTTTAGTATTTGACATTATAAAAGGGTTTAAAAAGGTAGTTGTTAGTACTAAAGAAAAAAAACATTAATTTACCACTTTTATCAAGCTATTCTAAAATTTAAAAACACTACGGTAAACAAAGATTGATAAATAATTACTTGTTAAACGCAGATATAGAATATTATGTACTAGTGATGCAGCGTTTGAGGTTTAAAAAAGCATTTTTCCACTGTTTTTCAATACGAAGGGTATCTAATGTAACTTCAACTGAATGTGTATAGGTTTTGTTGATAGAAATGTTGTTTGTAATTGTTCAGGATACTTTATTCCCTTTATAAATTTTATGTACCTGAAATGATAGTAGTTTAATATATTTTAATTATAAAGTGATGAAAATTTATGAAATGTCAAAATGAAATTTAATAATACCAAATCTGTTCCAAAATAGCAATTAAGTACAGTTAAGGATGAATAATGAATGCATCCCTTGTAATTATTATTTAGTAGGCTAGATGTAAATGTTTTAGATTTCCTAGGTGATGATTGTTGAGAATTAAGGGGTTGATTTAAAAATATATATAGGATATAGATGTTTTTGGCTTGAGGAGCCTGTAATTAAATTTATAAAAATTAATATATATGTTTTCAAGTGCATGCATTTTTAATTGAATTATTATACAAAATAAGTGATAAGGTTATACAACCAAGAAAATTCCAGAGGAGGATTTCCAATTAAACCAAACATCGGGTCATCTCTTGTGTTATTGAAGAGTTGCACCAGTAAAAGTGAGATATTTTGCAGCAGGGTCCAGCCTTTTAGGATTACGGTCCCATTGATATTGGTGAAGTATTGAAAGTGTTCTTAGTAATAGAGCCGATTAAGCATACAGTTGATGAAGTAGTAGTTTATTTGTAGAACCTAAAACTAAAGTCAAGTCCATTTGAACATAAAACTAAAACGTACTTTTAACAGGTATTCACTGCAAGCATTCAAGGCGATCTTGTTGTATCCTGTATCAAGGCGGCTCCGTGGCGTAGTGGTATGTGTGTGACTACTACGCCCAAGGTCCCGGGTTCGAATCCCGACACGGTCCGCTTGAAAAATGTTAGGCGAGCATTTTTCACAAAAATACACCCTCGTTCGGATGAGAGGTAAAATGGAGGTCCCGTGTGTGAGTGTTGTCACGCACGTTAAAGATCCCTACCTTGCTTGGAACAGCAAGGGTTCGGCAAAATTCCAAATTTTCCAGGCAAAAAAAAACTCGCTTCCTGGCCAATGTAGTACCTTCGGGTGGAGCATTGGAAAAATCAAATGTAATGTATCCTGTATCAAAGTCCATGTACAACCCAGGCACATTCAAAGGAGTTGCAGGTATTTGAAGTTATCTTTATATACACATCATTTAAAGTAATTTGTGAATAATTTGAATTTCAAACGCTTACCTAAATTAAATATTGTTGGGTCTATTTATCAATCTTTGAATAATCACGAGACGCAAGCACTAAAAAGAGGTTAAGTGGTTTTGATTAAACAACGCTTTATGCGCCTGTGTTTTATATACCTGTAAGGGGACAAAGAACTCACGTCTTCTTACAGAGCATAAATAATAGATTCAGTTTTCCCTGAGCGAGTCTTAAAAGCCGTGGCATAATTAAAATTGAAAGTTTGTTTTATTTAAATCATTTTAAAGGCCAACACCACATTAAGGGTGCACTTATTAAACTTTAACTCCTATTTTGAAGCATAATTTTATTTGATATCACCATACACAATATAATTTGACGCAAAACACAGGTGGGTGTGGAGACATAAGGAACACAGCCGACCATACATAATATAATATATATATATATATATATATATATATATATATATATATATCTTAAACAAAATTAAAAACTAAATATATCACACATTACTTAACATAATAGAAAATGTTTTCAGCCAAAAAATTATTTTCTAAATTCTAAATCTAATAATAAGAAGGTACTGTGTGTATGTTTATAACTTTTATGCAATTAATTAGAAATGTTCATTTATTTACAGTAACTGTCGTAACATATGTTACTACAATAGTTTACACAATTTAATTTTTAATTTTTTTATTGAATGAAGGTAATTGGATAGTTTTAGTCAGGTTTTTTCTCCTTCAAATAGGAATTTAGATTTTGACTTGGACATACGCACTGTACGAACTCCATGGACCATTAGGTCAACACCACACTTTTTCTTTTTCATCTTTGTGACATCTAGTCGTGAAGTTACTTTACTCTTATTCCTCTATCAACTGCTTCTTAAGGGACTACATTATCTACATTTTTCGAACAGTCTTGATAACATTAACCTACCCTTTCTTGGCTATTCACTCTTGGTCCTCCCCTGGAAAGGAGGGTTTCAACTGATGTCTGTTAGTCTTATTTACTTCCATTAAACTGGTCTCTTTCTCTATTTTTAACAACATTTGTCTTCCTATTCCAAAAGATTTTTCCTCCAATTCCTTATATTCCTTCCACTTTTCAATTTCACTAGGTCTTTTCCCAGTCAGTTTAATTAGTAATTACAGATCAATATCTGTGTTTAACTGCATTCATAAGGTTTTTGAAAGCTTGATCACTTATACATTGGTGGTCGAACACGATACTGTGAATGATTACAAAAATTTCTTTTGTAATAATATAATTAAATGAAAATCACTCAGAACAAAAATTTAAACTTATCGAATCACTAAAATGTTTGTGTTAATATTATAAATGAAATTACTCTTAAAGAATTTTTTTTGTCCGTTATATTGATTACAAGGGTAAATGTATATATCTGTATTAAAATACCCCCACTCCCACTCTTTTAACGATTTTATTTTTTCTATGTAAACCCACCCTTCTTTTAAAAATGTTGACTTTTTATGTTGAGTAATGATGTGCTACTTTTCTATTTGTAAATGTGTTATGGGCTTATGATGAGCTCTTTTATGTTTCTCATGGTTTTAACTTGTAGCGGAAAGTTACCTAAGATGAGTCACAGTTTAGACAAACCTCTCTCAACTAGCTAACAAACAAATATTTCTTCAAAATCTTTAAGCAAAAAAATTTTGATATTAACCTTACCAATAGCTCTTATTCCACTCTTAAAATATTACTCATTACATATTAAAAGGATACCTGTATTTTCCAAAATAGACACCCTCGTACAACTATCTTGGGCACTACTGCTTCCCACTGGGATCTCTATACAAAAAAAAAACTATACTCTTAGCTACTAAATCAACAACAAACTACGTGACTATAATTACAATGTTACACTGATACTTCTTTCTTTCGACTTTCCACTTCTTTAACTGTTCCCTTAATAAACCGCTCTATAAATAACCTTGTATTCTTCTTTCGAACTGTTCCCTATAAATCTTTGTAATCCTTTGATAGTCCAATAACGCCATTATACTCCAATAATAATTCTAAACTACTCCTATAAAATCTGCTGCTTCTTAAAAATATCTACCTGCTAAACCCTTGCTAATCCCGCACTACCACTCAATCAATCTTCTTTAAAATTACTACTTATTCTTATATACTTTTTCTTGCTGTTGTTCTTTATTAATGGAACTTTTTGGTTACTATTAAATTTTGAAACACTTTTAAATTCGAAATAATAAGTAAAACCAGACAAACTCAAAAACGTGTCTATACAGCCATATTATAAACGATCTCCCTTTATTTACCTTGCATTGGTTTTCATCAGTATTATCATTAACGCGCACTACGTAACTGTATAAATTCACTTAATTGGTTCATGTATCTGTTAAATTGTCCTTCTTTCAAAACCACATGATTTTGCATTAAACTACATACATATAACATTGTCGGAGGCTTTCACAACCAGAGTCTTTATAAATATTTATGGTTTTGGGTTGGGACCGTGTCATTTTATAAACTAAGGTCGACATTTTGTCTACTTTTGTAAGGGGCTTCATGAGGACGAGAAAAGAAAATGAAAATAAATAATAAAGATAATATTAATAAAGATAAGAATGATAATATTAAGTAGACAAGTTAAAGTGTAAAGTGTATGTAAAGTTACTTCTGAACTAGCAGGCTCGTCAGCCCATTTAAGCCAAAAGGTGTACTGTGTCAAAGTAACTGGTGAAAGTAGCGAAAGGTGGTAGTTTATATAGGGTGAGAACTTGATGCATGTGTGATCATGAATAGAGAGGAGTGTTGTAGCGGATCAGTGAACATTACGGTTCTGCTTTTATGAACATAGGCTCGTTTTCCAAATAGGAGAAAGGTAGTAGCCATTGTCTTTGTATAGATTGTTAAAATTTTTAGTGATTTCTGTGGATTTTCTGATTTTTCTATTGTGGAAAAATGGAATTCTGGCAATTAGTTTCGTCTTGTCAAAGTTAATGGTATGGCCTGTTTCATGTTGGTATTGGGCCAATGCTGAGCGATTGTACTGACTTGTTCTTAAGTATCGCTTATGCTCGTTTAGTCTAGTCTGTAATGTCCATCCTGTTTCTCCTATGTATATTAAACCGCAGCTGCAAGGTATACTATATACGCCTGTGGCTTTAGGACTGTTTTCGGAATCTTTTGGGGTTGGTAATATTTGTGAAATTTTGTTAGTGGGCTTATAGATTGTTTTGATGTTGTGTTTACGTAGAATTTTGCCAATTTGGTCTTACTCTGCTAAAGATCGTGTGTCGGATTCACAGGGTGGTTTGGGGATTTGTGTTGGATGTAGATGTTGGCTTATTATTCTGCTGATATCTGAGTTGCGATAATCGTTTTTTATGACTAGTTTTCAGATGGGTCAGTTCATTAGATAAATGTTCTAGTTGTGAAATCTTAATTGCACAGTGGACTAGAGAGTTGATTACCGATGATTTTTGTGACGGATGATGATGTGACGATGCATGTAGGCATCTGTCTGTGTGTATAAGTTTTCGATGTACGGAATGACCTAGTAGTCCATTGGGTTGGTGCTCCACCAGAACATCAAGGAATGGCAGAGTTCTGTTCTTTTTCTTAAAATCCTATTCCGGCAACAGCCTTACTAATGTTTTAAACTCCACTCATTTTATAGAACTAATTGCAAATATTGAGCTAGGCGCTAATGATATACTAGTCAGTTTTGACGTAACATGCTTATTCACAAATGTACCTGTCATAGACACTGTCTCCATTATTAAACAACTTCTACCTCAAGAAAACAAATTTGAGTACCTTGCCACGCTCATTGAAAAATGCTTAACTTCTACCTATTTTGTATTCGATGGACAATTTTACAAACAAACCTCGGACACACCAATGGGCTCACCTCTATCCCCTATTGGGGCCAATATATTCATGGAGTCTTTGGAATCCATGGCTCTAGAATCCACAGACCTTAAACCAAAAACTTGGCTCCGTTATGTAGATGACGCTTTTGTAATCTGGTACCGTGGACATCAAATGCTCAATAATTTTCTAGATCACGTAAACAAGCAACATAAAGATATTAAGTTCACTATACAAATTGAAAAGAACGGAACTCTGCCATGGAATTTTTAGTATCTGATAAATTTTTAAAAATCAATTTGCTTTGTGAAAATGTGCATTTTCAATGAAAACGTGAACAGTTTGCTATAGGAAAGCATAAAAGTATTCGATAAAGAATTAAATTTTACATCTGACGTTGGCATAAAATACAGGATGTTTTATTTAAATTAAACAAGTTGTTACCATTCAATGCTTGTGATTATTTACCAGTGATTTTTGTACACCCTGTATACTTAGTCAATGTTTCACAAGTGCGAGACAAAATTTAATCAGTTAGTAAATCCCAAGTCATATTTGGTGTAAGAAAAACCAGCAGTGTGTTACACTCCCGGCGTCGCACGTTCAGAGCCACTTCCACAGTTGACAACACGGATACTATCCACGTTCACATTATTGCACAACAAAGATATTACGACCTAATTTCGTGTCAAACTGTATCACATGCCAAATATGTTTACAATGATACAACTTGCATCTTAAAAAAGATAAAAGTACTCACTTAAAAATTTTTACGGATCATACTTGCACAGGGGCCATGCTGATTTCCGGGTATCTCGTTTTGGCGTGGGTTACGTTATGCCATTGTTGAAACCAGATTTAGCGTCTTCCCTCTTCGTTGTTCGTAGGTAGGACGAAGGAACAACCAGGTAAGGAACGATAAAGCAACGTAAAGAGGAAACCTACCTTCTGAAAGAGAAAAGACAAAAGAACGACACAGGCAAATGTTACCGTTCGACGTCTCGGCGACTAATATTATCGTGTCACACACCGCGCACTTGCGCCATCACTCCGCGTCTGCGCATTCTTTTGCGCCGACGCAACTGTCCGGGATGGCGGAAATTTAACAAGTTTATTTTTAAAATAATGGCGGGAATTCACTCACAAATTTAAAAATGTACATGCCCAAATTTGGAATGTAACAATCGCGACAAAGCCATAAAAGAAAAAATCTTAAAAAAAGTTATGTTGAAATCTTACAGTAATAGTTGGGTTAGTGACCTATAAATATTTCTTTAACAAAATATACATTAAACAAGAATTGGTTAAATTCATCATCAGTTTGATTTTAATGTATCTGCCTTCATGGTTAAATATCTTAATTACTTATTGTTAAATTTACGATGTTCGAATCTTATATTCCGAAAAAAAACGTAACGGTACATATTAAGAAAACACTTTATAAATGATAACCACAAATAAAATTCCAATTACATATCTATTTCATTGAACCAAGAGATTATTTCATTCGTTGGGGCCTTGAATTCCAAAATATTCTGCTGGGAACAAACCATCCAAATCTCAATTTATTTGTAGGTTATGTTAAAAATCCATGCTCGATCACGTGGACCCTCATTTATAATTCCATAATTAGTAGGATGTTTTACAACAAACTCAAACAAACCTTTATTCTTTTTTAACCCCATATCTGTTCACGTTGATGACTTGGAAGGAATTTAATTCTTTTGTTCAAATAACTCTCGCAATGTCATTATCTCCACTTTTCTGCCTCAGAGGGGGTTTGGTTATTGAATATATACCTAACATGTGTAAGAAGCCTGCTGTCGTGGTTTATTTGTGTTAACTCCGTGTAATTGTGTTATAAATTAATATAAGAATTTATACAATGTCTGGTTTGTAATTTAATCTGTGTGGGATCATCAACTTTTCTTTTGTGTATTTATAAAACTCGATTTTTATTGCATTTTGGTACATTTTAACTATATGAAATTATGTTACGTTGGTGTGTTATTAAATGAAATATTTTTAATGTACAATAGCTTTCTTAATGTGTTATGAGAAATGTATCGAAATTTGGTTTCCTTTTTGGGGGCTTTTAAAATAATTAATGAATTGGAGTTTTAATTGAAATGTATTGTACAGTGTGTCCCAAATTGGATGTATTAAATGGGTAACTTAGTTGTTATTAAAGATACAATAAAACTGTGTGCACAGTCATGTGCCAACTTTTGAGATCAATTCAATGGTGAAATCACAAATGAGCGATCTTCTTTTGTTTTTGAGTTATGGCCAAAATTGATATTTTTAACAATTCTATTAATTCTATAACTCGTTTGGTTGCAAAAATATCCAAAAATACTGTAATAGTTTTTATACGGTTTTACGTAGAATACAGTCGTAGCAAATATTTAATATTTATAATACTTTTGAGTTATAATATAAACTTGCATTTTTTAAATGGAAACCACAATTGGTTGTCACTTTATTTAAAAGCTCTTTTGACAGCTTTTCAAAAATATAAGTTTAATATAATTATTTTTCAAATGGCCGAATTATTCCATGTTTTGGTATAATAAAATAATTTATTATATTGGTAATAAATAGTTGGGCATGAAACAAAAGGTAAACAAAAACGACAATTGTTTGTATAACAAACGTCAACGAGCTTCAATCATATCTATTGCACATGCAATAAATTGTATTGTTAGTTTGTAAGTGAAGCATCAGTCTGTTACTAAATGGCAAAATTGGAAAATTACAAAAATACGATATGCTAGTTGCATTTATTGAGTCTGGAGAATTCCTCTATCAGTAAAAACTTTATATTTTAACAGGTAATTGTGTAACTAATAGCAAATAATATTACTATGTCGTTTGTAAACAATACAGATACCCTGAAAGACAACAACCTAATATTAACATGTTTAAAAGGATAGATAGTAATTTACAACAGTTTGGCTGCTTTGAAAAACCAGAACGAAACAGTATGCAGTTTTTAATTAAGAGCAAACTACTGTTTCAACCATAGCATGTGGAAACAAACCCAAGAACATCATGTAGGAAAATTGAAAGGAAATGGGTGTTTCTAAATCAGCAGCTTCTAGAATATTGAGCGTAATAAATATCGACCCTATAAAAATAAAATTATACATAGTTTGTTTCCGACGATTTACAAAAAGAAGGCGATTTTGTCAATGGTATCCGTAAATGTTCTGCTACTCACAATTTTGGAAATAACATTATATGGTCTGATGAAGCACTTGCTGGTCGAATGAAAATACCTATTAAACATACGAGGTGTCAACAAAGGTCGTTATGGTATGAATATTTGTTGCTACATTGTTGGTGGCAAATTTCAATACCATATTTTTGAAAACAATCATTCAGCTTGTCGCTATATTGAAATTTTGTATACCAACTTGCACGAATTACTGGAGGACATGCTTCTCGAAAAAGACAAAAATGTGGTTCCAACAAGATGGTGCACCCGCACAACGCTATAATTACTCGTGATTATTTAAATAGAGAATATCTCAATAAATGGATGGGTACGTTTGGACCTGTTCAGTGGCCGCCTAGATCTCCTGACTTGTCGATATTGGACTATTTCTTGTGGAATTTTTGAAAAGGAAATCTATAAAACCCAGAACCATAGTATTAAAGAGTTGCGAATTCAATTGAAGCAGCATTTCGTAAAGTTAAGGCAGTTTATTTATTAAATTTATTAAAGTTTTTAATAAAACGATGCGAACTTTGTTTAAGAGAGAATGGAGGCCTGTTTGAACAATATCTCTGAATTATCAGTAAATAAAACTATTGTAGTATTCTCATCTGTGTTCTAGTGTTTTATATATATTATGTGTGAGAGTGTTTTTGTGTGAGGGTGTGTGTGGTTGTGTGCGCATGCGTGCGTGCATGCGTGGCGTGCTGTGTGTGTGTGTGTGTGTGTTTGTGAGGGTATGAGGTGTGTGAGTATGTGTGTATTTGTGTATCCATATATGGATTATAGACTGTTTAAATGTGGATAGGTAAATATAATTTTCAATTTAAGATGTAGTTGTATTAATTTTTGTAATATATGTAGTTATGATATTGTATTCTTCTAGCTTTCAAACTTTGTTGTTTAGAGTGGTGTGGTACAATAATAAACTATTGTTTTGTGTTTACCTTTTGTTTCACGGCCAACTATAAATTACCAATACAATAAATTATTTTATTATACCAAAAACATGGAATAAATCGGCCATTTGAAAAAATAATTATACTAAACTATATATTTTTGAAAAGCTGTCAAAAAGAGCTTTTAAATAAAGTGACAACCGATTGTGGTTTCCATTTAAAAAAATGCAAGTTTATATTATAACCTCAAAAGTATTATAAATATTAAATATTTGCGTACGCCACTGTATTCTACGTAAAAAACCGTATAAAAGACTTCTACAGTATTTTTGGATATTTTTGCAAACAAACGAGTTATGAGAATTAATAGAATTGTAAAAAATATCAATTTTTGGCCATAACTCGAAAACAAAAGAAGATCGCTCATTTGTGATTTCACCATTGAATTGATCTCAAAAAGTTGGCACATGACTGTGCACACAGTTTTATTGTATCTTTAATAACAACTAAGTTACCCATTTAATACATCCAATTTGGGACACACTGTACAATAATAAAATGTGATTTTTAAATTTATGATATTTATAGAGCTAATATTTATGACCACAACTTATTAAAAACTACTATACTGAAATTAAAATTTTAAAGCAAAATTCTTACGTTGTTCAATAATTATATCATAAGCTGTTTTAGCAGTAACTGTATTTATTTTTATTAAATTCCAGAAACTTAAATTACTGTTCATTCTATCTAAATTCTTTTTTAAATATTGCCTAACTCTTAATTACAAAAAACGTCAAATTATCAGTCATAATTCTTTCAACCATTTTAACACAAGCACCATGATTAAATAAATTATTTTGTTTCTGAGTGAGGCATGTGTCGAGTCTTGTTCAAATTATCGACATCCTCCTCCCCGGTAACCTGAATAATTGCTTGCAATCTGGTGTAACCTTTTTTTTTATGGCCTCCACTAGTTGGATACAAGTGAAGCCTTGTTGGTTCGCGGCTAAGTCTGGGAATTACCCCAAGGGTGAGCAATGAGAAAGGGCGTGGGGATGATCTAAACTCTACAATAAGCTAACAAAAAGAAAAGGGGTTGAGCGCCACTGTATCTATATGGACGATAACACTAGAAATTCATTACTCCTATGAGAAGATACAGAAACTCATGGGATATAAGCACCATAAAAAACTTACAACTTACTGAACTAATGCATCTGGAAACCTCTGGAACATACTTACAACCTCTTCAATCTTGAAGACCCTGAAAGAAAAAAATACACAACAAACTTTCTATTAAAAAGACACCGTTTGTGCTTTCTAATAAAAAGTCATACTAATAATTACAGGTGGATAATGTTAAGATTACCACACCAAAGATATTTGAATCAAAAATGAATACCTAGAACAAATCAGTTGTAGCATATCTGTGTTTTTTAATTACTTCAGCACTCGTCTACTTTCATTATTCAAAGATTTATTTTCTTTAAAAAAAATTTAGTAAAATTAATTGTGCATGGAATAAAAAAACTCGAGTCTAAAAATGAAATTTAATATAGTTTCTCTCTTTTCGTTTTTTTTCTAAATATGTCTACAAAAATGAAATAATAAAATTGGATTCTTTATACATCTGCCTTGACATGACAAGACCTTAAGTTTAATAATATTTTATAACAAGTTTCTAATACCAAATACTCAGATCTGTTTATTGGCTTACATATGTTTCACATTGAGTTTAAATTATTTCTTAAAAAAAATTTGAATCACGTGCAGTTAACTTGGACAAATAACAGTTCAACTTATTTAAATATAATGAGCTTATTAAAAATTTGACATCTGCAAGTAATTTTCTAGAAAACAGGAAATGGACTTTGAAGTCTCATCTTTTTAACAAGTGAATGTTCTGCATATCTTACAAAATTATTGTAATAGCATTTCGTAACAATAATCTTCTACGCTGTTCTGTATGCACAAAATTTAATTTAACTAAGCAATCCCTGAATACAATTTATGTGAGCACACTCAAGGTCTCACAAACATAACAAAAAAAGGTTTGATACCTGTTTTTAATGAAGCCGTCATCCCTAGTTATCAAACTGCGACGCACGTTTTCTGAAATCTGCTTACTAAATGGTTGTAACAAAATACCAAACAACAGCTGTAGTTTCTTAACAAACGAACATTGTCCCAATCTCTTTATACGTATATCTAGTTAATTCATGTGTACTTCAAATGTATGTTACTTCATCATGCGCTAAGGAAATAAAGATATTTTATAAATTATTTGAATGATGCGAACTCACCGTTAACAAATACTAACTACCGACTCGAACCATTTTTACTACCACAACTCGCCTATTCTGAGGCCCCATTTGTGTAAAGCCTGGGAACCCATTTCTGTACGATGCAATCTGAACTACATTCTCAAATACAAATGGCTGACCTCGTTATTCGTACCGTACAAGTACGGGACGGCGCATCTTCTTAGCGCGTCCTCGTGACCGTATTCATGCACGCGTTCCTAATTTTAACGAATGAAAGGGTATAATCCGCCTGCAAGTTAGGCAACACAAACGACTAGATCCCTTTTAAATATGTTTCTTGAGCGTATATTATTATTAAATATTTCTGGGTAAAGCATTTAAGTCATTTAAACGGTCATGATTTCCTGTTCCATTATGGAATTGTGTCTTTCAGATATAACAGTATCAAATACGAGAATTAAATACCACAGAATAAAATTGTACTGATGTGATTCTTGCAAAAATAGTGCTACAGAATATATATTCGTTACACTGGTTAACTCTCCTTTTTGTCTAACTTTGCTAATTTTACAGCAGACCTCTTGTCAACAAACCGGTAGTTGTTCTCACAGTAGCACTACGTACTTGGTCATCTGTACCCTTGATAACAGATTCTATCGTTCCTCGTTGCCAATAATTTCTATTACAATCAGAGTCCACGATGTAAACCTTATTATTTTCGTTGAGCGGTTGTATTTGTTGATGCCATATGCTTTGTTGGAGTAAGTTCCGGAAGATACTCCAACACCCCTCTCTTCCAAAACTTTCGGGTATACAATTGGGATGTAAGCCAATTAGCTCTCAGAATTACAGAATTGTCACTGAACGATCCAATAGGTTTGAGACCACTCGAAGTACCAATCAAAAAATTATTTGATGTTATAGCTGCATCTTCTTCACAGTTAAGTGGTAGGTAAGTTAAGGTTCGGGAATTAACAATGTTCTCGATTTCGTTAAGATATCTATCAGTTTGAATGAACTTAAAAACTAGAAAATTACATATATTGACAACAAAATACAGTAACATACATTGCTTGATAGGGGGTATCGAGTGTGCATTAATGCCGATGACTGAAAAACTAATTTAATTCTGTATTTGTTCCCAAAAAAGAATTTAAAATTTAGTTTTTGTTACAGCCAAATGACGAGCTTTTCACAGAGTGACATTATAAGTACTTTAGAGAGGATGAATTTACTTGGATTCTCGAAAGGTCAAAATGTGACATGTATAACATCCCAGCTTCTTGATGAATACACTAAATCAGGCCTTTTTAAACGACCTCGCTTATGTGTTGACCTTACAACTTTAAATTGGAAACCACAATCGACGACAGCAAAATAGTTTAGTTTACACAATAATTAAATGTGAATATTTTAAATTAGGTTTATTTTAGGTTAGGTTTATTAATGTGATGTTTAAAGATTAATAAATTAAGTTTTTGCATGCGTTGTACTATTGGGTTTCCGTTTTGTAAATTGCAGTGTTCTGCCATATACTTACGATTCAACTTTATACCTAGATTGTGAATGTATTATAACTTCAAAGGTTAAAAAGTTTGTTACCATTATCTTTAATCAAAACAGTCTAAGACAGTCAAAGTTAGTATGTCTTATTTATGTGTTTTGATATTCTTGAAGAACTGTTGTATGATATCCATTTTAGAGGTGGTGGCATTGCATGTTGAGCATTTGCAAAAAAAGATACGGTATGCATACAAATGTTTTTATAGGATTAGCAATTAAATTAGTTGTATGTTTATTGAGGAAACCAAATATATTATTATATCGTATCACAATTTTAATACAAAATCTAAGTACAATATTACATTCTAATTGTTAGGAAACAGCGAAAACAATCAAAACAATAATTATGATGGTTTTTGGTTGATGCCAACTTTAATAATGTACAATCACCACTGGCTTGCATTAGAACCATTCTTAGTTGTAGATCTTAATAGCCTTTTCCAAATAATTAAATCTTGCTCGTTTTGGAGCTTTATTCACGTGCTCCAATCCCAACCAAGGTTTTGCATTAGCATTGGTGGTAGAATTACCTCTAAAATCTTTCAAATTCATAAGAAAATCATCTTCGTCTATAAAAGAGGTTTTTCCAATGAAACAATAGTAAATTTAAATTTTCCCACTCCTTTTCTGGTACACACAGTTTCTTTTGTATACGTTCTTTCACTTTTTAAATTGTTCACCATGTTTAATTTTGATAAAAAATGGTATTCCAAATGTGGAAAATATTTCCTTTTGAAAATGAGCACATGAAACTAACATCTCGTCATCTTCGAGTCTTAATTCATCATTAGGTATTTCCTCTATCCTGTATATTTTGGCTCCTGCAAAGATAACGACTCCAGTGGAGCATCTTCCTTTTGCCCATAAGCTACCTTAGAACAATTTACTTCAACTAACCTTAATTTTCCACTACCGCCTTCACTAAATTCTATTTGTTTTTTAGCTTCTTCTAAAAGATCTCCTACAGTGCCTCCTTTGTTGGGATATAATGTTAATTCCTTCTCTTCTTTTAACTTCAATCCAACCCATATACATTTAAATTGTCGTTTATTTTCTAATTCATTAACTCGAATGTTAAGCTGTTGATAAAAATTTTCTTTGGTGTTTTATAAAACTTGAACATAGTAGAAGATCTTTTAATGTACCTTCATATGTACATCTTAATGGATGACCAGGACTATCTTCATAACTTTGACATTTGAAGAATTGTAATAAATACGGATTTGTACCAACCCTCTCTGCTACAGCCCGAGCTAATTGATCATAAGTCATTCGCTGTGACAATTCCATAGTAAAACCAACATCATTAGGAATGCATCTATCCACAAAGTTAACTTCTACTCGGTAATACAAATCTTTATAATAGTCTATATAGTTTGGAAGATCAGACTGTTCTTCCATTTCATCTTTTTCAAAAATAATTATATCACCATTCATTAATTCGTCTAAGACCTTTTCAAGTGTTTCGTTAACATTTGTAATTCTTTCAATACAATTAGGTCTAACTTCTTCATAACTAGTATTTTTCTTCTTGTGTTCTTCCTATCTATGTGGTTTCAGGTCAAATTCAATTTTTTGCCGCTCCTGCGATTTCTGTAATTTATAACAATCTTGTTTAGCGGCAAACACTGGATTGGGAATAGTTGATCGTAATTGTTTTGCAACCTTTTTTGTCAGTTTTTACAGTGTGCATTTTAGATAAAATTTAAATGAATATGCAGACCTGTTCTACAGTTTGTATGTCCCCATTTTTATGGACAATGCTAGCTTTGGTTCTATTCTTTGAAAGTGTAGGGACATTTGATATCTAAAATTCAGTTTGTATCACAAGTTAACATTAAATCATGCAAAAATACCTGCGGCAATACCTCTAATTTGTCTGTGTATATGTTCACAATCATATTCAATCAAAAAGTCATAATGAATTAATAAAGTAGTCCATAGGCGCTAAGTGAAACTTACATGTATGCTTTAACTAGCATTACTATACTTGAGATACTTACATTCTCATTTGCGTTGTTACAGTGAGGTTTCTTCTATTGCTCTGTTACTGCAGTTGTTAGAGTCAAATTTTGATTCCAGTCCCACTACTGTTTTGTAATTAATAATTTTTAAAACAACTTCGATTACAGGTTCAATAGAATCATTGTAAAGCTGGTGCACCACCCGTTCCTTTAACATATCGAGTCATTTGTGCTACATATGTTTTAGCCTTTGATTTTAAATTGTCATATTTTGATTGTATTTGCAGTTGTTTTGTGGGATGTACTTCTTGTTTTGAATTATATGATACTAAAATTTTATTCCAAGCTTCTTTTTGTAACATACATTATACTGTTTCCTTATTGCTATGTATTATGTTATACACATTGCCTTTTCTTTGGATGTCACATTAGTTATTTTATATCTGAGTACTTCTTCCTTAGTAAAGTTTGATAACCAATTTCTTTTTTGTTCTTGCAGATTTGGTTGCTCTATTAAAAATTATTATTGGCAATAACTAGTATTTAAGGCAAATACAGAACTTACCTATTATCCATTACAAATTTTTAGTTAACAATAACTAGGTACAACAAAGATTTTTACTGCGCAAATGATTTTCAACCAAAACACGACATTAAAATAAATCTCACCTTTAAATACAATTGAACTAATTACTGCATTTCAGAATAGCCAACATTCACTTAAAAATTTAATGAAACTTTAATTAAAATCGAATACTTCTATAATTATGAAACAGAATATTTTTAAAAGTCGACTTTATTTTTATGCCTGCTTTAGTTAAAGTAGAATTTAGTTCTTTATTATGAAATTGCCATTAATGTTTTAAAAGTTCCCAATCCAGATTTAGTAAAATGAAATTCTACTTTGATTCTAACATTTTTGAGAGAATGTTACATCTTTAATTTACCTAAGATCTGATCAGAATGTGCATTGTTTATAATTTCAGCTAAGTAAAAACATCACATTATCATCATCATTAAATCTTCAGTCCTAGAACTGGTTGGACGCATACCCTCATTATTTCCTAGTCTGAACCAAGTTACGTGCCAAAAAATTGGCACTAGACATTTTTAAATACGTGCGGGAATTTCGCGCCTTAAATTTTGAAAGACTTGTTGCGCGTATTTTCGTCACTACAGAGTGCGTTTGCGCCAGATCGCGCCGACGCGTGTGGGAGAAGAAAAGTGGGGAGTTTCCACAAGACGCTGGGACTTGGACTTTGCTTTTGAACATCAAGAAGAGTGGTTGAGTCTGGTATCAAATCAAATCAAATTTATTCAATCAAATCATAAGTATGTACATTATGCAATATATAGGACTATTAAATATTGGCTGTATCGAGTTTAAACACATTGCACCTAGACCTAGGGGCCTGTATGTGCAAATATTTAGTACTGTACTTGCTAAAAACTTTAAGCTTTGTTTTGTTAAAATTATGTGACTGTAAGGACCTACTTAAAGGTATATAATGTTTAATAACTTATAAGCATATACTAGTATAATCTAATACAAATCAGTCTGACTTCATCAGTAGAAACTAAGTATTTGAGTTTTAATTTAACATAGGCTAATACAGGTCAATTACGGCAAACATAAAATGATCAACAACTTAATATGGCTTTTATGTGTAATATGACAAATAAGATGGACATAACTAACGACTTAATGAATAGGAAACTATGATAGGCAAGCTGTACCCTGCCAGTATGTAGATTAAACATAATTCTACTAAACTAATTATCTAATATGGTATACCACTCCTGCAGCCCGCAGCCAAGACGGACCCAAACCTGTTTAGAGGAATATTTAGAAGTACCACAAGATGTACTTTTAGTTATCCTTAATTCAATTTACCGATAATCTATGCCTATATGATTTCCAAAAACTTTGCATAATTAAAGTACACAAATTGTTTACATTCTTTTGAAAAGAATTTACTATTTGATGTGTTTCTAATTTTTAAGGGTAAACAGTTATAAATACGTGCACCCAAACTGGGGATGAATCCACGGTTTGATTGTTTATAGAAAAATTTAACCGTAATTGAGGAATTGCTAACTTTCCTAGTAAAATACTTACGATTTATTAAATTTCTGAGTTGTTGATTTTTAAAAATATATTTACACGTATTATAGAAGTACAACATTCTGATATTTAATATCTCTTTAGAGTATAGCAAATACGTGGAGGTTAATTTGGGTTTACTGTATATTATCTTAAGTATATAATTTTGGATAACATTTAGTGGGAGCAATGCATTTTTATCGGCACCACCCCATATTACTATCCCAAATTGTAGTAGCGATTCAACTAATGCTTTATAGATTATTATTAATAGTTTATTATTTAGTATTTTCTTTAGTTCATAGAATTTATAAATTAGGCGTCTAATTTTTGTTACAAGATATGTTATGTGAAATGTCCATTTAAGATGATTGTCCAAAACTACACCAAGATACTTCAGAGTTTGTACTTCTTGGATTTCCATGTCTGTACCTATTAGTTTTATACTAGAGAAAGTTGGTCTATTTGCTTCAGATAAGGAGAAAGCGAGGTACTTTGTTTTTTCTATGTTCAATGATAGTTTGTTCTGGTCAAGCCAATCTTTTATTTTGAGCATTCCAGTTTCTGCTTTATTCTTAGCACCTACCCATGTGAAATCACTAAAAATTAACGCGGTGTCATCAGCATACGAGATTATATCACCATTTAGGTCGGATGAAACAAACAATGAGTAGATGAACACTATGAACAGAAGTGGACCAAGAACGGTTCCTCGTGGAACTCCAATGTTGATGTGTCTGGGGCTTCCACATACTTTCCCAATTCTGACTTTCTGCTTCCTATTTGTGAGGTAGCTTTTAAACACCTCCAGAACTATTCCCCTCACTCCATAGTGACCAAGGGCTTCTAACACTCCTTCATGCGAAACTGTATCAAATGCCTTGGCTAGATCAAGAAAAATACCAATACACTTATTTTGATGGTCTAATTGATCCTTTACTAAATTCACTAATTGAAATACTGCATCGTTTATGCCTAATCCTGGTTTAAAACCGAATTTGTTAGATGACCAAATAACCTTTTTGCTAAACACTTTTCAAAAATTTTTGAGAAGACTGTCATTAAACTGATTGGTCTGTAATTTCTAATATCAGTAACTTTCCCTGATTTAAATACAGGAACAACTATAGCAAGTTTGAAATCTTCTGGTACTTCACCATGTGAAAATATTAAATTGATAATGTGCAAGAGTGGATCTATAATAAATTGATGACAACTTTTTATTAATGATCCTCTAATTTCATCAAAGCCTGGAGCTGTATCGTTTTTTATTGAGTTGATGTGACCTATTAGTTTATTTTTTTGGACAGGAGTGAGAAATAGCGAGTCCTTTACATTGGGATACACATTTTTTACTTCTACAAGTGGTTTGGATATTCTTGAAGCCATGTCAGCTCCAATGTTAGCATAATAATTATTAATGTAGTTTGCCGACTCCAGCTCAGATGTAAAAGTATTGCCATTATCATCCGTGATGGGGATAGTTGGCCGTGCACTTGTTGAAGGAGCAGTTACCGCTTGGATGGTTTTATATAGCTTCTTCAGGTTACCAGCGTTGTTGTTAATTTGATTGGTGTAATACAATCTTTTAGCTTCCTTAATTATTTTATGAAGTCTATTTCTGTAGGTTTTATAGTTTCCTAGAATTATTTCATTATTATTACAAGTTATTGCAAGTTTCTTCATTTGGTCCCTTTTTTTTATTGATATTATTATAGCATTAGTTATCCAGGGCTTTAACTTCTTATGTTTTGTACTTCTATTTACAGTCGTTTGACAACTTTTATAAATATTTTCAAATGTATTGGTAAATGCCATACACGCATCAACTGGCAAATTACACGATAAGACATGATCCCAGTTTGCTTGCTTAATTAAATGGATAAATTTTCCTAAATTAAATTCATTGAATTGTACCTTAGTATTCTCGTTATTGCAAATAACTGGATCCTTGCTCATAATTTGCAAATAAATAGGGTAGTGATCAGTTATATTGTGGTTTATTACAGACGTATTGATTTTGTATAAATTTTTGTCCATATTGGATTTAACAAAGATATGATCTATGCAACTTTTGGATGTGTCGGTTACCCTAGTAAAAGTATTGATGTATGATTTAAAACCTAGTGACGATAGTAGAGATAAATACAGATTTGATATATTAGAGTTATTTCTTATGTCTAAGTTAATGTCACCTATAAGAATATTTACATTTTTAGCTTGGGTATTTGATAAGAAATTCTCTAAATCAGTTATAAAATTTTTATCATGCGTAGAAGGAGATCTATAGCATGGCATAATATTGTAGGTCACCATATTACTTTTAAAATTGATATTGGATATAGTTACAGATGAAAGAGGTAATACTGTATGTATTATTTCACAATTTAGTTTATTATTGATTAAAAATATTAGTCCATCGTTTTGATTAATTGTACTATTATTATAGTATGTGTTATAACCAGGTAGGGAAATCTGTTCTAGGCTAAAATTTGTTCTTCTTTCACCAAGTATGAGTATATCCACTGACTGCAAGCTACAAGACACCAAAAATACTAACAACTCATCAAAATGACTATAAACACCCCTAATATTTAAATGCAAGATATGAAAAATTGGAGTTTTTGTAAGCAACTTATTCCTAAAGACATCTATATCATCCACCTGCATTTGAACGTCTAGTTGCACTTCTCTGTCTATCTCATCTAATACTAGTGTTTCAGTACTATCCATAACTTACATATGTATATGAAAGAATGATACGTTGCTACACTATGTTACACTTTTGAATATAAAAATAATTGGATGATTAAGTATTTATATACAAAATAAAAAATTAACACAAATTCTTATAAATAACACACACATATTACTTACAAGAGTAATTGATTGTGCTTCTCAATTTCTGGATGTAATACTTGTATGTAGGGCACTCACTGCTATTTGCTTCATGATGTACTTCATGGTTTAGCTTATACTTAGCATTCGAGTTTACACAATTACTACAACTCTTATGTTTCTTAGAGCATTCGCTAACTTTGTGTTCCTCGCCACAATATGTACAGGCTAGCTTGTTTTTACAATTAGCTACTTTATGGTCATATGCACAGCACTGGACACATCTGGAAACGCTTAGATCTTCAAAGATCGGACAACGCTCCCAATTTATATATACTTTTTTTACAGCCATAAATTTATTGAACAGTTCACCGGAGCATTCAACAATTATTATATGCTTTTTGAGATTAATCGATTTAATATACAATATTTTTAGGTTATCATCTGTAGCTACAATATCATTTTGTTGTCTTAAACATGCCATGATTTCCTCTTTAGACAAAATTTTACTATTGTTGACAATTATTTTAATACGAGGTCTTCTGAGTTGAGATATGCGGACTTGATAATGAACAGAAAATTGTTTTTTTTCAACCTCTTCCACAAGTTTTTTGACTTCTCCTTCAGTGCTGCATTTAATTACTAAACCCCCTTTACTTATTTCTTTTACTGAATGAATGGACACTCCTATTGCATTCGGTGCTATACTTTTCTGGATCTCGTCTCTAGTTTTCTGTGAACTCTGTAAGTTTACAGGATTAATTATGACAGCAGGAACGTTTACTACTTGAAGGGAGCTTATTTTCGAAATAACAATCTGTTTGCTCAAGACAGTCGCGTTAGATTCCTTTGAATTTAATTCTAAAATTTTTTTCTTAATCTACTTTGGGGATTAAACCACTCATAGTTTTTAAAATTATCTTTATTAACGTTTCGATCCATAACCTAGGATCGTTTTCAAAATAATAAAAACTTCAACTTTGACATTTATGACATAAATTGAAGGTGACTTTGATTTATTGATGTTTGAAATATTTGGTTTGAGTACACTAAGCAAAAATTTTTAAAGTTTAAATGAATAATTGCCTTCAATTTGTGTTACGGCCTGGGACCGATTTTTTTTAGGTAGCCAATACGCTTAACGTGAAATCAGCTGATTAATTTTTATTGTAAAAATTCAATAACTTGGGAATTGGTAAACATTTTTTAACATGTTTCTATTTATACAATTTAGAGGATGGTTATTAAAGAAGTGTGCAATTGCATTATTAAAAGGCTTAAGTAGTCGTTTTTTTATATTTATTTTGAAGGGGAAATCATTATGATTTAGGCTACCTCTTTGGTAGATTTTAACATTGTTCTGAGGTAACCTTATGGCGGGTTTACACTTGTCAGATACCAATGTTGTTCTATGAAGGTTGTATATGGATCTGAGGCGACCCTATGGCGGGTTTACACTTGTCAGATACCAATACTGTTTAACGGAGATTGAAGTTTTTATTATTTTGAAAACGATCCTAGGTTATGGATCGAAACGTTAATAAAGATAATTTTAAAAACTATGAGTGGTTTCATCCCCAAAGAAGATTAAGAAGAATACTAAACAAACCACAACAAACATACAGGGAGTATTTCTAAAATTTTTATTTTATCTTGCAGCATTTCAATAATATTATTTTTATCACTCACAGCTGATTCTTTATCTTTAATAGTATTGCGTAGCATTTCAACCAAATCATAATTGCGACAATTCCTGCAACTAAATTTCAGTACCCTGCCGTTTAGTGACATGCATCTAATTTCAGTCGCACATAGTTCAGAACATTCAGTACAATAAACATTTCTGCATGTATCGCATGAAAAACACGGCGTTTTCATTTCTTTGGTAGGCTGGAAAATACGTAAACATTTGGAGCACTCCATCGTTTTGGTACATGACCATTTATATACGGTATCGTATCTTTATCTTAATTATGTAGATTCCTTTTTCTCTTGCTCATCTTTGTTTATCGTTCTCTATAAACTCGTTCCCGTCGTTACCTCTACATATAGGAAAGAAGATAAATCTGGATACAACCTGGTAGCAGTCCACGCCCTGAGAACCATCGTTAAATAATCCCGAAGGACGCCACGAGAACCATCTCTAAATATTCCTGAAGGGAGCCCCGCAGTAGCTAGCTGGAGCAACCCTGAAGGAAGCCCGCAGCTGCCATCTTTAAATAATCCGGTAGGGAGCCACGAGCAACCCTGAAGGAAGTAATTCTGTGAGACGCTTACATATTCACGTAAGTTCCCCGTGTGTGGGGTTTTTTATAATATACTTTTAAATTTTGCATATTTCGTCATTTACGTGTAACAATTTGCATAGTGTGTGACGTCATTGACAGATGGGCGCCCTAATTTCCACATTATAGATTAGCGTTACCAACTATCATTGTGTCTCTTATACCGCGTCGACGGTACTATAAGAACCAACCTACACATGTTCCTGAAATTTGCACGGTCTGCATCTATCACTATCTGTGTGCGAAAGTCTGATCTCCGTCTACCTCTACCTCTCTTTCCCTATCTCTGCTTGTAATATCTCCTGTACTACTCCCCAGAAATGCCTTAGAACATATCCTGTCCTTCTATTTCTCCTATTTTTTTCATTTTCCACAGATATCTTTATTCCTCTACTATTTCTACAACCTATTTGTTATTAACTTTTCTATTTCATAGATGTACTGTGCTGTGCTCCACATTATGCTTTGAACTGTTTTCTTCTTGTATCTATGTTCGTTGTCTTTGAACATAGCTGCTGTTCTTTCTTATTTGATGCAGTTTGTTCACCTTCTATTGTTTTACAGTTATATACCCTATTTCCTCGATGTTCAGCGGTATGTGAAGGGGGGATGAGAGGTTAAATGTAGGTCCCGTGTGTGAGTGTTGTCACGCACGTTAAAGATCCCTACCTTGCTTGGAACGGCAAGGGTTCGGCAAAATTCTAAATTTTTAGGCAACAAAAAACTCGCCTCCTGGCCAATATAGTACCCACTGGTGGAGCATTGGAAAAGAAAATGAACGGTATGTGAAGGGGGGTAAACAGCCTTTGGCTGTCCAGTTCCCTCGGAACTCTAACCTTTGTTGGATTAATAGTTTTTTCTATTTATCCTTTCGCACAAACAACATTAGTTGAAAACATTTTACAACGAACAGCTGTAGTTGTTTATAATAATCATCAGATTTAAGAGCACTTATTTTTTCGTCATTGGGTTTTACGTCTATTGTTTTCTAATTATATGCCCTATTTCACCGGGATTCGGTTTCATGTGAAGGGGGTTAAGCAGCCTGTAGCTGCCAAGGATCCCCCAACACTTAGACATTTGCCGTATTAATAGTTTTCCAATAAATCTTTTTTCGCACAATTAATATTAGTTGAGAGAATTCAAAACCAATATCTGTAGTTGTTTATAATAATCACTATGTTTAAGTACAGTTATTATTTTTGTCATTAGTTCTTCCATCTTGCGACTGGTTGGAAGCATACCTCCATTGATTTGTATTCTGAGCTAGTCTACACAGTTCCTTGAAATTCTCACAGCCTACATCTTTCATCAACTGTGTGCAGTAGTCTAACCTAGGTCTACTTCTACTTCTTTTTTTCCCTATCTCTACTTCTAATGTATTCCGCACTATTTCCTCATGCTTTAGTATATGACCTATCATTCTATCTCTCTTATTTTTTTACTGTTTTTCACATATTTCTTTCTTCCCCTACCATTTCTAGTACTTCTTTGTTCTTAACTTTGTCATCCATGACATCTTCATCATACGTCTGTAGCACCACATTTCAAAGGCTTCTATCTTTTTCTTGTCTGCTTCTCCTACTGTCCAGGCTTCACAGCCATACAGTGCTGTGCTCCACACACATGTTTTAAGCAATCTTTTCCTTGTTTCTATGTTTGTGGTCTTTGAACACAGTAGTTGCTTTTTCTTGTTAAATGTAGCACGACCTTGTGCTAATCTTTGTTTTGTATCTTTTGCGCTTTTCCCATCTTGCGTTATTTGACTTCCTAGGTAGCAGAAATACTTAACCTCTTGTAAGTTCTCGTTACCTATTTGTATTCTTGTTTTTGATTTATTTCCCCTCTTTTGCATACTAGAACTTTACCTTTATTTTTGTTAATTTTCATACCATATCTCTCTGTTAGAACTGTTTCCATTTCATTAAGAGCAGCTTCTAACTCTTCTTTGTTAGATGCTAATACCGCTATATCATCTGCAAATCTAAGCATATCAATCTTTTGTCCCTTTTGATTCCAAATATTCTCCTGCATTTGACAGTATTCATTGCCTCTTCTATGTACAAGTTAAAAATTAATGGGGATAAGACACATCCCTGTCTCACCCCTTTCCTAATATTTACTTCTCTACTTTCTTGCTCTAATTCTATTACTGCTGTTTGCTCTTTGTATAATCAATGTACTATCAGTTTATCCCTAAAACTCATTCCAGTCTTTTAGAGTATTTCGAACATTGTCGAATGCTTTTTCCAGATCTACAAACCCCATATATACGCTTTCCCCCTTCTCTATTGTTTTCTCCATTATCACCCTCAGAGCTATAATAGCCTACTGCGTTCCCCTGTTTCGCCTAAACCCAAATTGAGCTTCTCCCAGTATTTCTTCAGCTCGTTTTTCCATTCGTCTTTGTACAATTCTGGTTAATATTTTTGAAACGTGTGCTGTCAAACTTATTGTTCCGAAATTTTCATAACTATCCGCGCCTCTTTTTTTTGGTATAGTTACTATGATGTTATGTTTGAAATCTTTGGGTATCTCGCCTGTCTCATACATATAGTTTACAAATCGGAAGAGACGTTCCTTCTGTTATTGCTTGTCCAGAGGCTTTTAGAGTTTCTGCTTGCACCTTATCCGTACCCAACGCATTACTATTTTTCAGGCACTTTAATGCCAATTCAAACTCATCTCTAAGTATAGGATATCCCAGGTCATCATTTTCAACGTCTGATTCCTGTTCTAATGCTGTTAGTTCCTCTCCTTAATATAAGGTCACTATATATTCCTGCCATCTAGCTACTTTCTCTACATTTTCTATAATGACGTTTTCTGTGTCCCTTTTTGCTTTTTGGTTTTATATCCCTAAAATTCATTCTATTTAATTTGTATGCTTCATCTGTCTTTCCTATTTCCATCTTAGTTTGTACCTCTTTGCACTTTTCATCAATCCATTGTTCTTTAGCTTTCCTGCATTTGCGAATAATTTCCCATTTTATGACTTTGTATCTCTGTTTTCCTGTTTTGTCTGATCTATTTTTGTATTTTTGTCTTCTATTAAATTCAGGATATCCTTTGTTATCCATGGTTACTTATTTTCTTTTTGTGTATATCCCAGAACATCTCTTGCTGCCATGTGTAAGCTGGATTTAATATTATTCCATTCTGTTTCTACTTCCTTAGTATAAGAAATTTTCCCGATATCTTTCAGCAACTCATTTGATTTTTTTTCAAATTTTTCATGGATATCTTTATCTTTTAGCTTTGCAAAGTCAATGTGCCTTTTTCCGTTCTTCTTTTTCAGATTTTTAAATTTAAGTGCGGCCTTCATAATTACGATATTGTGGTCAGTGTCTATATATGCTTCCGGGTAGCTTGTACAGTCTTTTACTAGGTATCTAAACCGTTATCTCACGATAATGTAATCAATTTGATATTTTCCTATATCTCCTGGAATCTTCCATGTGTATCGTCTTCTAGCATGATGTTGAAATAATGTGTTTGTGATGGTTAAATTGTTCTTGTCGTAAAATTCTACCAGCCTATTTCCCCTGTCATTTCTCGTGCCTAAACCAAATAAACCTACTATCGCTTCTTTCCTACCCTCACCTACCACTGCATTAAAAATCCCCCGTAATTATTAAATTTTCATGTCCTTTTACGTATCTTAGTATGTCTTCGATATCTTTGTAGATTGCCTCTACCTCTTCCTCACTGTAGCTAGAGGTGGGCATGTATACTTGTATTATTACGGTATTTACTGGTTTAGATTCAAATCAAACCATGATTACTCTTTTGTTCTTTTGTAGGTAGTTTTCTACACGCCGTCCTATCTTTTTCGCATAACTATCCCCACACCCGAATTTCCTTTCTCAGATTCTGTATGAATTACCCTGAAGTCTCCAGTCCAAAAATCCGCCTCTGGCCAGCGGACTTTGCTGATTCCTACTATGTCTAGTGCTAACCTATCCATTTCGAGTTTCAGATCCTCTAGCTTACCTACTTGTTTCATGCTTCTGACATTCCACACTTCGACTTGCAGAATGTTTACGAATCTTTTTCTATACTTTCAGATCACATTCCCCGAGGTAGTCCCCTCCCGGAGATCCGAATGGGGGACTATTTTAACTCCGGAATCTTTTACCCCAGAGAATGCCATCATTTTATTATAATTTAGGTATGGTGTGTACTTGGGAGGTAATGTGGTGGTTTCCTGTTGCCTTCCACATTGCAGAAGTGTGTCTTAGAATGTCATACCGACTCTTATGGTCTCTGGCACTCTAAGTACTGAAAGAGCTGCTGGGCTCTTTTGGGGAATTGTCTTAGTTTGGTTCCTCACTGAAGACCCCACTAATTTGGTTAAACCTATAGTTCGGCTCTTTAGCTCAATGAAACGCACAAGCCATTCTACCTGTTCTAGTATTTTAGAACATCATCAAGGTGCAGGTCTGTTCAGAATGGAAAAGCATCACATATCATGTATAATAAGTTCAAGCACCGTATGCTAAGAAAAGCTGTTCTGTTCTTGCTTAATTTCTAAGAGTTACTGTAATTTTGCTAAGCAATTTAGTAAATGATAAAGCATGTAGTAGAAGGGTGTGTGTTATAAATTTAGTTTTTGAACAACTAAATTAAATTACAGCAAACTGGAAGTTAGCGCCTTTATTAATTAATGAGTCATAGATAGAGATGATTAAGATGACTTTTACAAAAGTACTGCTAAATAAAACTAATTATAAGCTGATAACTTCCTCTTTGAATAAAAATAACTTGTAAACCTTTGCTCAAGATAAAACTAACTTAAGATTTGCATGGTATTATTGTTTCGAACAATCACTATATAAAATTAGGCATATTTTCTATTTACTTAGTGCAGTTATTTTAAGTGCAAAAGTATAATTTAGTGTAATCTACAAAATTGATCCCACTATTAGGCTTCATTTGTTTTATAATTATAAAAATTAAGGCCACTATGATTTTTAACTTGGTTAAAATGTTTTTTCGGCCAAGGCCAATTTTAAAGTTATGTAGTATAATTATATATCAAACTACAGAAACTATTAGCACACTAGCAGCTGTAATAGTTGAACCTTACACTAGCAACTAGAAAATACTTATAATGCTGAATTAAATCAAGAATTCTGTATAGATCATGTGCTCATTGAAACTATAACTGACAATGTTTTTGTAGAGCCATTATTATCAGAACATGTAATCGATGTGGTTAACGTGGATTTGAATAATATGTAGATCAGCATAATTAGCAACAAATTTCATTTGTGCATCGACACACTTACAGAAAATGATTATGTTGTTTCGAATAGATTGTTTTAATAGGAAGTATTCACTAAATACATTGTTGTATACAACGAATGCATTGTATCTTTAAGTATAGAATCTAAAATAATGCCCCTTGGAGTTCTCTAGCATGAAGCAATATCTTGAAGGTTCAACGAAGACATCATAAGTGCATTTTATACTTTTATATTAAAGAACAGGGACAAATCAGAAAGATCATATCTTCAAACTAGAACAAAAACTGGATCTTATTTACGTGTATTAATTTGTGTAACATTGAGGCAAAACTAATTGAATTTTATTATTTTGAAAAAGGATAGTGATCGTTTTCAGCATCAAATTGAACTGTCCCTTAAACATCAACAAAAGATATGATTTTGAGGATTTTGTGTCGGCAGCACAACAGGTTAATAAGGGAAAGTCAGAATACATGAAATGCATATTAGCAATTTTTCTAGTGGAAAGACTGTACTTCACTACATAAAGTAAATAAGCCAAATCCACGATCAAACTTATAAAATATTGTTAATGTAATAGTAGAAAGAGGCAAGAAAAGTATTAATTGTAAAGTATAATTTTCCTTTATCTTTTAAAAACCATTCTGAACGGACCTGCACCTTAAAGTCGTTCTAAAATACCAGGACGGGCAGAATTGCTTGTGTGTTTCAGTGAATTAAAGTGCTGAACTACAGGATTAATCAAATTAGAGCGGTCTTTAGTGAGGAACCACACTAAGGAAGTCCCCGAAGGAGGACGGCAGCTTTGTTGGTACTTAGAGTAGCTGAAACCTTGGGGTTGGTATGGCATTCTAAGACATACTACTGCAACATGGAAGGCAACGTGAAACCACCGCATTACCTCCCAAGTACACAGAGTACCGAAAATGTTTTAAACATTAGTGCTGGCATTCTCTGGGTAAAGGATTCCGGAGTTAAAATAATCCCTCATTCTGATCTCCATGAGAGGACTACATCGAAGGATGTGATCGGCATGAGATGCGAACAGTTTGTGAATTGGAGCGTAGAATGTCAGAAGCTCGAGAATCTAAAAATTGAAATGCATGGGTTAGCGTTCGACATAGCAGAGATTAGCTAAGTTTGGTATCCAGAGGCGGGGAATTTTTGGAGTAGAGACTTTAGGGAATTCATACAGGATCATAGGAAGATAATTCGGGTGTGGGGATAGTTATGTGGAAAAAGATAGGACACTGCGTAGAACACTGCCACCAGAGGCATTCTGGGGTATAATAAAAAGAAAATAAGAAACAATGGGCAACAAAGGATATTCTGAATTTAATAGAAGAAATACAAAAGTGACCGGATGAAGCTGGAAAACAGAGATACAAAGCCATAAAATGGGAAATTATTTGCAAATGCAGGAAAGCTAAAGAATAATGGATTGGTGATAAGTACAAACAGGTACAAACTAAAATGGAAATAGGAAAGACAGACGAAGCATACAAATTAATTAGAATGAATTTTAGGGATATAAAACCGTATATCAAAAATATAAGGGGCACTGGAGGAAACGTCATTATAGAAAATGTTGAGAAAGTGGTTAGATGGCAAGGATATATAGGGAATTTATATGCAGGAGATGAACTAACTGCATTAGAACAGGAATCAGACATTGAAAAGGATGACTTGGGATATGCTATACTTAGAGATGAATTTAATTTCGTATTAAAGAGTTTGAAAAATAATAAGGCACAGAATATAGATAGGGTGCAAAAACTCTAAAATCCGCTAGACAAGCAGTAACAGAATGTCTTTTCCAACTTGTAAGTTATATGTTTGAGATCAGTGAAATACCCAAAGATTTCGAACCAAACTCTACCAAAAAAGAAAGGTGCAGAGGGATATGAAAATTTTAGAACAATAAGTTTGACAGCACAATTGCCAAAAATATTAATTAGAATTGTACAAAGACGAATGGAAAAACGTACTGAGGAAATACTAGAAGATCAATTTGGGTTTTGACGAAACTGAGGAACAGAGGAGGATATTTTAGCTCTAATGATCTTAATGGAGAATACAATAGAAAAAGGAGAAAGGAGAGTTTGTATATCTGGAAAAACGTTCGATAATGTAAAATGGAAAAAAATGTTGGAAATACTCATAAAGATAGGAATGAGTTATAGGGATAGATAGATAGTACATAGCTTGTACAAAGAGCAAACAGTGGATATAGAATTATAGCAGGAGCATAGAGAAGTAAATATTATGAATGGGGTGAGACAGATATGTGCCCTATCTGCAATAATTTTAAATTTGCATATCGAAAACGCAATGAATGCTGCCAAATGCAGAAAGACATTTGGAATTATTATGGAGGGACAAATGATTGATATGCTTGGATTTGAAGATGATATAGCTGTACTAGCATCTGGCAAGGAAGAGTTAGAAACGTCATCAATGAAATGGAAACAGCATTAACAGAGAGATTTGGTATGAAAGTTAACAAAAATGAAACTGAGGTAGTAGTATGTAAAGATGGGGAGAATAAGTCAAAAATCAGAATACAAATAGGAAACAAAAACTCATAACAGTTTAAGAATTTCTGTTACCTAGGAAGGCAAACAATGCCAGATGGGAAAAGTGCAAAAGATATAAAACAAAGATTAGCAAATGGCGTTGCTGCATTTAATAACATAAAGCAACTACTGAATTCAAAGATAACAAACATAGAAACAAGTAAAATAGTGCTAAAAGCGTATGTGTAGAGCACAGCAATGTATGGCTGTGAAACTTATACAGTAGAAGAAGCTGAAAGGAAAAAAATAGAAGTCATTGAAATGTCGTGCTACAAACATATGATTAAGATATCATTGACAGATAAAGTTAAGATCAAAGAGGTTCTAGAAATGGTTGGGTAAACAAGAAATATGTGGAAAACAGTAAAAAATAGGTAAAATAGGATGATATATCAGAAGTAGAGTTAGAAAAAGGTGTGCTAGAGGTAGAGCTAGGTTAAACTATTGCACATAGATAGTGAAAGATGTAGTCTGTGGGAATTTCAGAGAAATGTGTAAGTTAGCTCAGAATAGAAATCAATGGTGGTAGGGCGTATAACCAGTTTCTGGACAGAAAATTTGAAGATAGAAAAATAATTATTTTTAAACCTGATGATTTTCGCAAACATCTACAATAAATGTCGATGGTGCATAAGGAATAATTGGAAAACTACCGATTTGATGTCTAAGTAGTGGGGGATCTTGCTAGCTGCACGTCGCTTAACCCCTTCTCGTGCCATTGAATATTAATGAAATAAATATTCTTGGAAAACAATAGAAGGGGAAAAGTGTAAAAAATACACAAAAAGTTAGGACAAGGCCATGCTGTACTTAACAAGAAAAGCAGCTGCAATGTTTGAACACAACAAACATAGTAACAAGGGACGATTGCTGAAAGCATATGTGTGTAGCATAGCACTGTATGGCTGTGAAACGTGGACAGTAGTAAAAGCGGACAAAAAAATATAGAAGCCTTTGAAGTTTGTTGTTACAGACATACGATGAAGATCTCATGAACAGACAAAGTTAAGAACAAAGAGGTTCTAGAAATGGTAGGGGAAGAAGAAATATGTGGAAATTAGTAAAAATAGGAAATAGGACGATAGGACACATACTAAGGCAGGGAGGGAATAGCGCAGCATACATTATAAAGAGAAAAGAGAGGTAGAGATAGACCTAGATTGGACTATTGTACACAGATAGTGAAAGATGTAGGTTGTGGGAATTTCTGGGAAATGTGTAGGTTGGCTAACAATAAAGAAATATGGAAGTACGCATTCAACCAGTTCTGGGACTGAAGATCTAACGACGATATTTTAAAACAACATAAACTTGTTTCAGTATCAAAATGTCTATGATGCGTCAATGACAAAACCTAGTATTTTGAATAAAAAAGTAATAAGTGAAATGATAAAGGCCAATGCAAAGGAAGAATCATGTGGTGTATCTGAAGAGAAAACAGATGTTTTGGAAAAATTAGGCAGCGGAATTCTAAAAAATAGAATTTTTTAGCCGAATTTACATTAGAGCATTTTTATATATTTTTGACTCTAATACCTATATGTTTTGTTACCAATTTTTAACCTTATACCATTTTAGATAAGTGATGTATTCCTAACAAACAGTTCACTGCTTCTTTTAACTACGCTTGTTTAATAAAAAACACAGTACAGGCATATATACCAGGTTCTTACTTAGCAGTGACCGGTACTTTGTGAGACACATTACTATGTAGAGACATAGTTACCACACGTGATATTTTCACTTAGTTCCGGATATATTAAGTAGCCTAAATATTACTAACTATAATCAAGAAATTGCTTTTCTGACAACAAATTAAATATAAAGCTGGTATTTATACCAAATATGATTTTATGAAAAGACCTAATAATAGGGCAAGAAGAAGATTAGAAAACCTTACTGTACAAGGTTGGAGTAGCTTTTGTTAGTTTTGTCATTTTTCTCGGTGCCAACATTTTTATAGTTACTAAGTTATTACTTACGGCGACAGTATATGCTTGTAAAGTATGTAAAATCCTTAAAATTAATTTAAAATGTTATATAGATTTAATCACGCAAGTTTTATGCTTAGAAGATGGGCTTTAGTCTGTCTGATAGTTCTTGCATTTGTGCTATTTTTGAAAAGAAACCCCTGGACAATACCAATGTCTAAATATATACGCCTGACTTCTTCCGTAGAACAAGAATTTCTAACGCACGTACAAAAGCTAGCAGCAGGTTATTTTTAAATTACAAAATTTCTAGAATTAATTTCAAGATATCAGAGTTGGTTTCATTTGACTATTTCCATACATTTGTTTGAAAAAGTTAAAGGTACTTTAATAAACTATCTATTTTATGTTTAATAACGCCCATATAAAATACAATTCAGAGCTTTTATTCCTATAGTAATTGGAAAGAAAATACAGTCGCCTCTCAATAATGTATGTAAATGTATTCTCGTACATAACATATAACTGTTTTATGGTCTTGCCTTGTAATCCTAATTTAGTTACGGTTCGTACACGAAATGATGAATCACTGTTAATTAAAACCCCTTAAAAGGTTTGTTACCTAACCATGTCTAACCTATGGGATTGTTACTAATCCATACTGTAATAGGAATGAACGCATCGCACCTACATGTAGTTGCAAATGTCATTCAATTCCTTGAGTTTATGTTATCAAAATTCTGGAAAATTTCCATTTAATAAACGAAAATCATTTGTTTAATAATCTAGTACTTGTACTCCGAAAAGAAATTTCCAATTATTAAATACCTACGATTAATTTAAAATAATATCTCCAATAACTTTTCGTTAGAATAATCGGTAATTATAATGAATCACTTCCGGCGGTATTATTTTATGCGTATAAAACACCCTTTTGGTGTGTATTAGCTGTTTTCTCCTTTAAAATAAATCTATAATTTTATTTTTATATATCAGGCCATAGATATGTATGTTCTCTATGCATCAGGCCCAATATTCTTTTTATTTTTTTAACATAGGTCATTAGCATATCTCAAGGTGCCATGGTTTTATTGTCCACATCTGCTATACCGGCATTTTAGAACCAATCACGTTTCAACATTTAAGGCGTTGGTCGTGACGTCACGTAAACTATAAGTTCACGAATTCAAGGGAAAGCTAGTCAAAATTGTTTGGAAAGTTGCGTGGTGCTGTTCCAAATAATTTTAATTTTTTACTATTGATACAGTGTTGTAAAAGAATTTCTTCAAAATGGTAAGCATTTTGCGTTTTTAATTTATTCTATTAACACTGCTGTATTTAAATTTATTAACGAAAAGAAACGGTTGAATAACCGCAGAAATTAAAATGGCCGACTTGATGCAGTCTTTCCCTCTAAATTCATGTATCACTTGTTAGTGATAAGCAATAATTAATTGGACATTTTCTGTAATGGAGTATCGGTTATTCGGATTATTTGAATAATTTGAATTTTTATTTGGTTAATTCTTATTCGAGTTTGCAAATAAAATGTACACGTGGGTCTAATGGCGGTTTATATTCTTTTTGCCGGTTGCTCCCAGCAACTGAATCTGGAACCGATGAAATTCGTTTTTTTTTATTGTATACCGCAACGGTCATTATTACAGTGCTTTTATATATATTTTATACGTCCTTATTTTTGATCCTGCTTTATAAAACTCCATTGAATAATCAAGATGTTCGTATATTTAAAAACTCTTGATGATTTAATACTCGACTTATTTAATTAGGTTTTGCTTGTAACCCTATATAAATGTTTTCAAAAAGCAAACCGAAAATCATTAATCAATTTATTCATACAAATAGCTGTTATAGGGAAAACAGGTTATGATGTCATCTTTATTATACTGCCGTGCTAAGAACCGCGTATCTGCAGTCGCGTTACTTTTGGAATTTGGGTTGAAAGTTTGACTGTTTGTCCTCTGTGGTACCAACGTTAAAAAATTAAATTTTATTTGGAGTTTTAAGGTAAAAATATAGCTGAAGATGCATTAGAAACAAGTAAAAAATGCAATTGTTTAAAAAAACCTAAAAAGGATCGAGTTACATTGTTTAAACTTACAAAAACTAGAATTTAAACTTCTTTATTTCAGCTGAAACCGACGTAACTAGAATTATCGGGATTTTTGTTAGCAAAATGAGCTTGCATTTTTAATATTTTTTGGTAAAACTTTAGTGTCTGAAATAAATAATATAAATTATATTTTATGACACGCACGAACAAAAGGAAGTGCATAACAATCGCATTTTATTGTTCAGACATAAGTAGGCTATAAATTTACCATCTTATAGTTTAAAGGACAAAAACGAACTTATAAGTTAAATTGTACACTAAAAATGAAAAGTAACTTCTTAAATATTAATATACACTTTAAACCGAAGACTGAAATATGAATAAAAATTACGTATTTTTACAGTTACAATTAAATTCTTTTTATAGTCAAATCCTCCCAAAACGTCTTTGATTTTCGGAAATTACCTCACATTTTTTAAAATACTCTGCTTTTTTTCGTCATGCCACATGCTGTTACTCTTGGAAGGGGTAGCTGATTAATTCCTCCTATGTGTAAGCTTTTTTCATATCAAAATCTAACTCAATCATATCTTCAGTACGTGATGTTTTATAATACGACACATTCTCATTCCTGTGAGCCATTATTCGGATAATATCTGCTAGATAAGGCCGGGTACTATTTCTATTTTTTAGTTTTTGATAAGAGGTCCAGTCTTTCCATTAAAAAAGTCTTATATTCATTTCTTTGACTTTCATTTTGCACCTCGCATTTTTTACAGCATTTACAAAATCATGAAAATCATGTCTTGGTCTGTTGTTTAAGTGATTTTTCTAAACTGTGGTGAAAGCTATCGGCACTCGTGAAAGTGTGACCTGGTTCACAAAGTTCATTGTAATGGTGTCAGCCGATATTTCGGAGGAGTTTATAATATGAAGCAAAAACGATAACATAGTCCAGTTCTTATTTTGGGCTGTGTAATTGTCGACCCAAAAAATAATTTCGCGAGCAACCCTATGAGCTAATAAGAATGAGTAGTAACAACTAATAGTCTTTAGTTCTTCCAGCAATTGCTTCATGTCAAATTGCAGCATAAGGACAAATTTGACTAGTTTTTTCCAACGGCACGAAACTTTTGTGATAGGCAATTCTCCGAGTAATTTTTTTAAAGCATTCTGCCTGCGGTAATATAATGACCTTCTGTAAATCAGCGGATATGTCCCTGGAATTTTTTTGCTTTCAAAATGTGTTTAGATCAAGAATCACATTCGCTTTGAAGATTATCCGAGGTATGCCTAGAATTGTGCAACTTGAATTCTTCCCAGAATCCACATTCTTCACGGCCAAGTAAGAACATTTCATGGCTGAATTTTTACTACAAAAATTCTTATACATTAATACGATTGTTAGGTCACTGGGAAGATATTTTCTGTTTGGCGCATGCTCGCGTCTGTAGTGAGATATGGTTGGACCAAAACTTTCAATGTGATTGTCAATTATATTCGTATCAATTTTGTTGGGATTTGCATGCTGCCTGCGTTGATACAATGTAGTACCTCCGGGTGGAGCATTGGGGACGTGGCCGCAAGTATAGCGGCCCTAATTCAAATTATAATGCCTGCGTTGATCACATTTTGGAATCTGTGTAGGCGATAAATTTTTAAACGTTCCTTGTATAACCCAATCATTTGTATTCTTATATCCTAACGTAGACAAAAAGAATGGTATGCAAACAAAATGAGGTCTACCTTCAGTATCTTTTAGTGAATATTTAAAACTACTGTTTTCTCGAATTTTTGATAGTTTCAACAAGTTTTTTATTTTTGATTGTATTGTTTATTATAAAAATACTTTTTTCCATCCACGAGTTCCCAGTATCCCTGGTTGGTTTGGGAGTGTCTGTCTTGATTAATTTTTGTAATACATTTGTCTGCATTTTTCAAAATCGCAAGATTGCAAAACCTTTTTCTCTGTCAATAGTTGAGCTTTCTGCACTTTTCTTTCATTAACAGATACCCCTAGTGCTTTCCTCTTTTCACAGTGCCGTTTTTCGTAGGCTTGTGCTATCTGAATAAACAAGTCAAATAAAATCAATCGCAAAAAATTTCACGTATATTGTGGGATAATTGTGGTGTTCTGCTATCAGTGTTGTAGTTAATCTAAAAAGAATATTTAGGAATTGCTTATTATTTTTGCGAAGCCTGAACTTTTTTTCTTATACATTCTGACGTGGCCATGCTAATTTGCTGACCAACTAATAATATTTTAAAATTAAATATGTACTATTTTAATCAAATGCGACCAGAATGTGTGAGTGCGGCCACGTGGGTTCAACCAGTATTACCCCAAAATTTTTATTTTTTGTCACCCCCCTTTTCCAAAAATATCTAAAAAAACAACCAATATTGTGCGGCCACTCAGTATAAGTGCGGCCACATAAGTTCTATTGTAAGAACGTAAAATTTTGATTTTCTACCCCCTCCCCCTCAAACCAACTAGAAAAAATTGAAGAACACCTGAAACAGTCGACCAATATTGTGTGGCCACGCAGTATAGGTGCGGCCACATGTGTTCTATTGTAATAAGGTAAAATTATAATCCTCCACCCCAATTAGAGAAAATTGAAGAGCACCTGAAGCCTACCCATATTGTGCGGACACTCAGTGTAGGTGTGGCCACATGTGTTTTATCGTAAGAACTTATAATTTTAATCCCCCCCGACCCAACTAGAAAAAAATTTAAAAAACCTGAAAAGTCTACTAATCAGAATGAGGCACTATACAAATGGTTTCGTTGAGTACATGCTTTATTATATATTTATTTGAAAATAATAAATTTCTAATGTATGGCCAGACATTTTTTACATTTGTATTCATTAGTAGATAATTCTTCTAATTTTTTATTTTCACAATCCGGATGATACCAGTGTTCTCACATGCTTCACAATAAACCAGATGGTTGACTTTGCCGTTGCACCTAAGCAAAATTCTTTTATCGCAAATAAGGGAATCTACACCCCAGTAGTGGCATTATATTTGAAAGCATTTCAACGAGGTCAATTTTGTTGTAAGTTCCATGACTGACGTGTAGTGTGGGATTCGTTTTCCTAGTCATTTTTTTCAAAAAATAAAACTAATTCGTCATAATTATAATTGTAAATTGCAAAAATGGTTTCAGTCATCATACTGGTCTTTTCAAAACATTTAGTTATCGCTTCCTTGATAAACCTTCTGTATGAGATCGTGTCATTTTGGTATTTTATATCTTTGCTCTGCTTTATTATTATTTCGGCATATAGTTTACAATACACACCAAAATCATATTTGTTTTATTGTTTCGGTACATCCAACACACTAACATTCCAATCATCTGTAAAGTTGGCTGTGCCCTTTTCCATTTACCAAAAACTTTTGTGCTATAATTAGGTGCCGTTTTGTGCTGCTAAAACTAAATTTTCTGCCCCTGGTATTCGACTTATTTTGGAAGCCAAGTTCACGCAGCCGCACTTATTTGTTTTTTCCAAAAAGAAGTGTCATAAATAGGCGTCAATTAGGCGTTAATTTTAAGTCACTTGAACATTTTGCGCCCACCTGGCAAGCAAGTTATATTAAAAACATTATTTTCTTTCTAAGAATCTATTATTAATCTTGTTGACGGTAGTGCAGATAACTTCATGTTTAGAAAAAATTGTAAATAACTGTACAAAAAGTGGGCAGCATTTTATTTCTACGGTGCAAAATGGCGCTTAATTATGGCACAAAATTTTTTAAAATTGGAATTAAGTTGTTAACTGTGAACTTGGCATAAGGAATTATTTTTTAAATATAACTTGTTTGCTGAGTGGGCGCAAAATTTTGTTTTAATGGAGTAAAATGGCACCTAATTATGGCACAATATTTTGTGGAAAAAATGAAGAAAGAGCCACTGCATGAGCTTTGACAAAAAAATTCTTTTTACAATAACTTGAATGCTAACAGGGCACAAAATTTAGTTTCAGCGGCGCAAAATATATCGCCTAATTAGTACAAGAATTTCTGGCTTCGTGCACCTTAATTAGGTTGAATGAAGAAAGTCTAATGTGACTAATATTGAATACGTTTCCGATAACTTTTTTAATCTATAGTAATTATCCATTTTCTCACAGCTACCTATTAGAATTTTGCGTGGCCGCACCTACACTGAGTGGCCGCGCAATATTGGTCAACACTTTCAGGTTTTCTTGAACTTTTTTCTAGTTGGGGTGGGGGAGAGGGACCTAGAAAATTAAAATTTTACGTTCTTACAATAGAACGCATGTGGCCGCACCTACACTGAGTGGCCACTCAATATTGGTCGACTGTTTCAGGTTTTCTTCAATTTTTCTAGTTGGGTTTGGGGGAGAGGGGGACCTAGAAAATTAAAATTTTATGTTCTTACAATAGAACGCATGTGGGGCCGCCCTACACTGAGTGGCCGTGCAATATTGGTAGACTGTTTCAGGTTTTCTTCAATTTTTTTTTAGTTGGGAAAAGGGGGGTCTAGAAAATAAAATTTTTATGTTCTACCAATAGAATGCATGTGGCCGCACCTATACTGAGTGGCCGCACAATTTTGGTCGACTTTCAGGTTTTCTTCAATTTTTTCTAGTTGGGTAGGGGGAGTGGGACCTAGAAAATTAAAATTTTGTTTTTACAGTAGAATGCAGGTGGCCCACTTACACTGAGTGGCCACTCAATATTGGTCGACTGTTTCAGTTTCTAGTTGGTTTTGGGGGGAGGGGGACCTAGAAAATTAAAATTTTATGTTCTTACAATAGAACGCATGTGGGGCCGCCCTACACTGAGTGGCCGTGCAATATTGGTAGACTTTTTCAGGTTTTCTTCAATTTTTTTTAGTTGGGAAAAGGCGGCCTAGAAAATAAAATTTTTATGTTCTACCAATAGAATGCATGTGGCGCACCTATACTGAGTGGCCGCACAATTTTGGTCGACTTTCAGGTTTTCTTCAATTTTTCTAGTTGGGTAGGGGATGGGACCTAGAAAATAAAAATTTTGTTTTTACAGTAGAATGCAGGTGGCCCACCTACACTGAGTGGCCACTCAATATTGGTCGACTGTTTCAGGTTTTCTTCAATTTTTTCTAGTTGGGTTTGGGGGGGAGGGGGACCTAGAAAATTAAAATTTTATGTTCTTACAATAGAACGCATGTGGGGCCGCCCTACACTGAGTGGCCGTGCAATATTGGTAGACTGTTTCAGGTTTTCTTCAATTTTTTTTTAGTTGGGAAAAGGGGGTCTAGAAAATAAAATTTTTATGTTCTACCAATAGAATGCATGTGGCCGCACCTATACTGAGTGGCCGCACAATTTTGGTCGACTTTCAGGTTTTCTTCAATTTTTTCTAGTTGGGTAGGGGGAGTGGGACCTAGAAAATTAAAATTTTGTTTTTACAGTAGAATGCAGGTGGCCCACCTACACTGAGTGGCCACTCAATATTGGTCGACTATTTCAGGTTTTCTTCAATTTTTGGGGTTGGAGGGGGGGAGAGTCTAGAAAAATTAAAATTTTACATTCTTATAGTAGAACGCATGTGGCCGCACCTATACTGAGTGGCCACCCGATATTGGTTGAGTTTTTATATATATTTTTGAAAAAGAGGCAGAAGGGGGTGGAAAAAAATAAAAATTTTGAGGAAATATGATTGAACCCACGTGACCGCACTCACACAGTCTGGTCAGATTTGATTAAAAAGTAGTATATACTTTTTGAAATATTAGTTGGTCGGCAAATTAGCATGTCTGCATTCTGTATGTCCAAATAGTACATTAAATTATTATATGGATTTCTGCTCCAAAGCGTGTACGTCAAATAACCTTTAATAAACTGAATAGGTTTTATTTATTAAGTCTACCCGTTAGGAAGTAATGAGTTACAAGGGCGAATTGTAAAAATGTGCACCAAAGATAGCCGCCTACTACATAAAAATACCGCAATCTTCTACTTGCTAAGATAAACCTACGTAACTATATATAAGTTACTGGGTTTTATCTTAGCAATTTCAGATACGGGGTTCTATCCACGAGCGTCTCACGGCACTAATGCCGTGGCTGCAATGACAGGTTAGGTTACAGTTAGAAATAGATATTATTATTAAAAAACAAAACACAAATCACTTAATACGCATATCAGAACAGTCTGCAATAGTTTTAGCCATGATAGGTTAGGTTACTGTTAGAAATAGATATTATGCTAAAACACAAATCATTAACACGCATATCAGAACAGTTGTTGCTAAAACTCTTGCAGACTGTTCTGATATAAAGTTAAGTGATTTGTGTTTTAATAATATCTATTTCTAACAGTAACCTAACCTGTCATGCATCCTAATAATACAGCTACAATTTCAATTTTACAATGTTACGTTTTCTCTTAAACTACGAGAGATACGGGAAGCTTTGTAAAATCATAAATTTTTAGTCTAGCTGTAAGCTCGTAGCAATATCTCAATTTTCACAAAAATCAGTTACGAGGTTCGTTCTTAGGACGGCAGTATCCCTCAAAACGGATACTGAAAGTTTTTATATCTTTTAACGGTGGTATTGATTTATAAATCCTTCTCTTATATACTCGTTTAAATTATCGAAATAACAAGCAAAAATAAAAACATTTGTAAATCTCACAAAATTAAATATGACTGATCATTTTCAAAAATTTATTTGATCCAATAATAAAACTAGATTGTTTTCTTAACAAGTGTATAACTCCACCTCCCAACCGATTCTGGAAATTTTTTTTATAATGGTTAAAAGTTGGACGAAAATTGCACGCAAGGTTTGGCGTTCATGCTAAGATCTACACACAATTGGTGTCTCTGCTAGCGATAATTCGACACAGTTGATAACACCTCGTTGGGATGATCATTATAAAAATGAACTAATCTTGGTTGATCCAAGGCCAAATCAGTGCCGCCTTTGGTACTGTTATCAGTAACAGATTTTTTGGGTCATATATTCTTGTAAAATATTGCTAACACTGGTAGAAACATTGGATTTATGATAGATATTTAAACAATTACCTTACAACTAAATCGTGTTCTATCTTAGTTCCCAATGATTTATGGCACAAGATCTATACTTCTAAACATTAAAGTTATTTAATTGCAAAAGCTCATTTTTACAATTCAAATGCCAAAACTTTTTTAATTTCCCCCCGCCTATTACCATGCATTTAATATTTTTTCTAGTTTGATAAGTAAGTAAGTAGATTTATTGCATAACTCAATATAGGTTAATAAAGTATAAAACAAAATATTATACTATAAAGCAAATTATTAAAATACAGTTAATAATAAAATTAGTTTTCATTTCTACAACTTAAAATATATTTTTAAATTACTCTTGAATTTTCTTTGAGAAGGCTGATTTGTAACTGATTTTGGTAATGTATTATATATCTTAACGCCATAATGAAATACATTTTTGTGGTTATCGTTTTATTCTTCTTGTATATATAGTAATTGTCTGCTTGTCTTGTGCTGTAGTTATGTATATCTGACACTTTAATTAAGTTGCTAACCAAGTACGAAGGCAGCAAACCATTTATAATTTTATATTAAAACCATACTATTATATTTCATTTGTTCCTGAACATTTAAAAATTAAGGCATTCTAACATTTTACGGACTTTGGCAAATCTGCTACATTTTAATAAACATCTCATTGCACGATTTTGTATCTTTTGCAATCTTTCCAAATCACCTTGGTTTGAGACAAATAAGATGGTGCTGCAATATCTTAGGTGTGGATAAACTATTGCTCTATATAAAGTTATTCGAGCAAAACTTGATAACTTTGCACTAATTCTTCTCAGAAATCCAACCTTTTGCTTACTTTATTTATAACCATCTGTAGATGCATTTTAAAGTTAATTTCGTCGATTATTACGCCAAGGTATTTAATGTTCTCTACCAGTTCAATATCAGACCCATCTATTTGTACATTCCTATTTTCTGTTTTGATCATTTGATAACTTCTATCATTCGTTAACAACGTCCATTTTGTTTTATCAATCAAATCTTCAGCTTATTTCCAACTAAATATTTGCTAATTCTTATTAAGTCACTATTTACAGATTGAATCAGGTTTATTACATTTGCACCTTCAGCATATATTAAAGTGTCATCAGCAAACATATGCATCTTTGTTACCTTCACTACATTCACTATATCGTTTATGTAAATTATAAAAGCAATGGTCCCAAAATACTTCCTTGTGGAACACCCACTCAATTTCTGCTTTATTAGATGTTTCCGTTGCCATCTCGTTTCTTGCTCCCTGTTTTGTAGGTAGTCTTTAAACCACTCTAACGCATTGTCTTTAACCCCATATTTTTCCAATTTTTGAATGAGAATATTTCTACTTATAGTCTCAAATGCTCTTTTGTAATCTATAAAGACTGCACACACTGCCTTTCCTTTATCCATTGATTCTTTCCAGTCATTTATAATTAGCTGAATCGCTGTTTCACACGAGTGTTTCGTTCGAAAACCAGACTGATAGGTGGTTAATATATTAGTCTCATCCAAGAATTGCTTCAGTTGCTTATATATTACTGTTTCTAATACCTTTTCAATTGTGGCCAACATATTTATAGGCCTGTACTCTTCACATATCTTTGTTGATACTACTTTTTGAATTGGTGTAATTGTTGATATCTTTAAGTCCTTGGGCACAATACCATGTATAAGAGACATATTTATTATGTTTAGTAGCGGATAACCAATAATATCAAAAAGTTCTTTAAGAACTCTACTGTTTACACCATCCGGGCTGCTTTTATTTGCTTGCTTATATACCAATTCTTTTAGTTCATGTATTTTTAATAATTTAAAAGTACTTAATTCCTTCAGGCTTGTACGTATTGGATCGTGAAACTCAAACTTTTCAATACCAATTGATGATGTAATTTCTGTTATACTATTTATGAAGTAAGTATTGAAGTTTTCAGCAATAATTTTGTCATTAGTTTCTAGTGTATTCTCAAATATAATGTGCTTACTATTTTGAATACGTTCGGTTTTAATACAAGTTTTAAAGTCTTCCACATTTTTACTGGGTTACCTTTATTTTCATCTATATTCTTTTCATAATATTTAATCTTAGCTCTACGGATCATGAATATCACATTATTCCTGCATTCTTTGTATGCTTTCCAATCTTCCATACTTCTTGTGAATGTAAATTTTTTATAAAATTTATTTCGTATATTAATTACTCTTTGTATTTCTCCATTAAACCATAATTTTGAACTATTTTGTGACACCTCTTTATCATATGAATTATGGTCAATTGCATTTTAATGTTTGTGTAAAATGTTTTATAAAGTTTATCGATGTTGGTTATTTCATACTTCCAATCTGCCAATATTAACTCGTTCTTTATGGCCTCATAGTTAAGAATTTTCTTTATTTTGCTTTCTGCATCAACTTGGAGTTTTTGTGTGATGTGACTAATGTCTACAACAACAATACTATGATCTGTAACTTTTGAGTGTGCCATACTGTACTTTTAATCCATTATTATTAGTTATCACTAAATCTATTAATGTTTCAGATTCCTTAGTAATTCTTGTACTCTCAGAAATTAGTTGTACAAATCCACAGTCCTTTACAATATTTTTAACTTAATTGTATAGAAATCATTTATTTTATTCCAATCAATATTATAATCCCCAATCAGAATTATATCTTCACTACCACGTGATTCTACTAGTTCTTCTAACAAATTTTCCAACAGGTTTAGAAAATTTGCACAACTTCCACTTGGTGAACGGTAAAACACAGCTATACTTATACTTCTACTATTCAACTTAATATTACCAACAATACCCCAATATTCTAAATGGAGGCTATACTCTTTTAATATTTCAAACTGTAGAAATGACTGATAGTAAATTAGGACACCTCCTGTGTGTCGTGAACTAGAATCAACCCTACCTAAACCATATCCTTTAATGCCTATTTCATTACTTTCAATACAATTTGTCAGATGTGTTTCTGTTAAACATACCAATATTGGTTTTCTCGATTGATTAGCTGTTGTATTTCGTCAAAATGTGTAGTTAAGCCTTGTGTATTTAAGCATAAAATTATTGACTTATAGTCTGCTGTTATATTTAAACATCTAGAAGGTAATTGCTATATGTAGTTTATTTTACGCTTTTGTAATTCAATAATCCTTTTAAAACATGTACAATTATAGTCCCGTACTGTATGCTGTTCATCTAATTCTATATTTAAACGACTTTTTGCTTCCACACAGTTAATACACTTAAATTGACTTTCTTGACAATCTGCTTCATTATGAGATTGTGCACACTGTGGGCACACTACACTCCCTTTGCATTCTTTGGCAATATGCCCAAACTTACAACACTTATAACATCTTTTTATTGCCACATGCTCTAATACCTTACATCTCCTCCATCCTATTCTTAATAGTTCTTCTCTCATAATGTATTTAAATGTATCTGTATCTACTTCTACAATAATGTTAAATAACCCTTTAACAATTTTGGTTTCATACTTAATATTCATTTGAAAATTTTGTTTATGCTCATCTAACTTATTTTGATTTATTATTTTTTTGTAAATGCCTTCTTTGTCACTTTCATCTACTCCTATAATTTTTATCATTGGAAGTCTTTTTAATGGAGTCTTTACTGTATATTCTTCTCCCATTTTTTGTGATATAGTTTTCTTCATCACCTCTACTGCCCTATTATTTTCACATTCAATAACAATACCACCATTTTTTGTAGTTTTCCCTACACTTACTCCAATTTCTAAACTAACAGGGTCAATATTATCTTTCAATTTTTTAAGGATTTCCTTAGTCTGTTTTTCCACCAATTTTACCTATAATTACTATAGGAGGTTGAGATACATTCCGTTTAGTGACTGCACTGTACAATGTATTAACATTGAGTTCTGCCTCTGGACACTTTTGTTCGAATAATTTATTTTTTATTTCTACCAAGTCTTTACCCTGTTCATCAAACTTTTTTAAAAATTCCTCATGAGTTCTTTCCAGGGATTGTAATTTTTGCATAACTTCCCCAAGTACATATTTCGTCTGTCACTTTCTTTTCACACTTTGAACAATAAAATTTTAAAACTCTTCCTTTTTAACTGCATACATCTTATTTCAGAACTTGATAAGTCTGTACAGTCAAAATGTACTATTTTGTACACCCATCACACTCACAACATTTGTCATCTTCTATATTTAGATTACATTCCCAACAAACTTGCATATTATACCCTTATTATTAATACTTTTATCAAAAATATGTTTGCATATTTTCCAAAATAATTTTGTTTCAATTTGCTGGGTTCAGTCCTGTACAATAACAAAACAATGTGGCACTTGTAATTGCAGAGATAAGAGCTAGTTATTATGAAGATAACTGTTGATAATAACCAAAAGTTTGTATACTACCAATTTAAAATGTTAGTTATCTGTTGATATCATAGTTGTGATGCACTTTTATAAAAAAGTTTAGTAGTTTGAAAGCCTGTGTAGTTAGCTCTAAGATGATACCAAATTTGATATATAAGTAGCACTTTTTATCAGTTAATTTTAATATACTTTGAGGAGCACATTAACACTTTGTTAACAAAACCAATCACTTGTAACAACTGGTTCCCAACAGGTACCTTTTCATTTGGTCAATATGATACTGTGGTGCTGTCCTTGGATGTCGCCTCGTAATGCAAATTTCCCAAATGTGGAACTATTTGTCTAAGCGTCCTTTTATTGGGTTGACCATGGGATAAAACCAAAACTGGTCCATTGGTCGGGAATTCTTAAAAGATAGGCTGAAATTCAACTTATCCAATTTATCCATTATTTTCTTTTTGTGTTTGGTTTAACGCAATCCAGTCTGGACTTAATCGTACTTTTGATGTGGAGCTTTTCTATATTGGAGTAGCAATTGATTAAAAAAATGAGAAACAGTATTTTAATTCGATTTTGTAGAATTAGCTATGGTACATCATTGACTGTTTGGCATGTCCATTAGTTGACTGGTTATAAGGAGCTATACGCTTATGAAATTTGCCTTTGGAATTATTAAGGGAATTTTTAAAATCATCCTAAGTAACTGTAGACCATTGTCACCTACAGTTGTTGTAGGAATGCCATATACAGAACAATTTTTACAAAAAGATTTATGGTCACATTTGTAGTCAATGAATTTGTTTCTAGCATTCCAACCATTTACCGAATGTGTACAATTAAGAGGTATTTGTTTTGAGTAGGTCCAGCATAATCTATACGTACTCGCTCTCTGGACTCATTGGTATACTCGCAATGTTTATTATATTCTACAGATGTTTTAGCATTTCTGGAACAAACGAAATATTTTTTGGCCAATAATTCGATATCCTGATCCATTCTAGGCCAGTAAATTAACGATCTTACCAAACCGTTAATTTTTGTGATGTGAATATGTGCAGCCTGTACTTCATTCAGTAAAATTTTTCGAAATGTCTCAACTCGATTGCCCAACATTAACGTCACACGTTTAGGTGTACTGTTTTCTTTCTGAATAACCAAGTTATTTTAATGTATGCCCTTTGTGAATAGTTGCAAGTAATTTAGACATTCTTGGATCTTTTCGTTTTTCAGAAGCGATATTTTCAACAATAATAATAGGGGGTTGTCTTATTTGATGTAGGGTCCATTGGTCGAATTCATCTGCATTCAGGGGTGCTGTTTGTAAGCTGCGGTGCTCCTCTGAACGATCCGCTGAACCAATTCTCAAAAAAATATCTATATCGGTATGATTTTTGGTTTTCCTGTGTTAAGCTGTGATTCAACCCACAATGAAATGTTGCGTTATGTGATAAGACTAAGAACCAATGGCGGCAAGTTTTTATTTGGATCAAAAACATACAACTGTTTATGATCTGTGATTAACTCGAATGTTCTGCCGTATACGTAAGGAAAGAATTTCTTCATAGCCTAGACAATACCTAACGCATTTCTATGGATTTGTGAGTAATTTCTTTGCTTTGGTTAACATTTTACTTACATATGAAATTGAATATGTGTGCCCATGATACATTTTGTGCAAGAACTGCACCCAAGCCCTGCTGAACTAGCGTCGGTGGCAAGAATTAATGGTAATTGTTGATTGTAAGGTACTAAAACCCTACTAGGTTTTAATTCTTGTATCAATTTTTTATCAAACTGTTCACAATCACGAAACCACTCAAAATTGTCAGAACATATTGTATAATGACTCAGAATTTGTTGAAATGTTAGGAATAATAAGAAACTTTCCAATGAAAATTTGTAATTCTCTAGAATTCTGACGCGTGTGAAGTTAACATCTCATAAAACAACTTCATATTTACTTGCATCCAGCATAGTTCTACAGTATTAACCATAAAAATTAAATTTTTACAAATGAGATGCTAACTTTCAAAAACGCATTTCAGTATCTCACCGTATTTCGAACATTCGAACTCAGGGGAGATATAATCCGTGGAGTTCTATTGCCAAAACACATTTTCTCAATAGCTCCGACGATTAAGCTTGGCCGAAAACATTTTATTGTAAAAAAAACTCGACCGCGAGTGGTATATGTGTATAACATTCGAGATCTTGTCGGAGTTATGAGTTCTGACTAAACTAAAATATTTATTCGGTAGTTCTGATCGCATTAAAGCATAATTACAACAGTTCTAGCGAGCATCGATGCAAAATCGTGTCCAAAAAAATTCTAACGTCTTTTTGCCGCCTCGCACAGTATACATACACGTACTCCTGTGAAATGCTGACCTATTTCGAATTGTTGTGACTAAATTAAAATATTTATTCGGTAGTTCTGATCGCATAATCAAAACAGTTCTAGCGAGCATCAATGTGAAATCGTGTCCAAAAAAATTCTTACTAGGAGCGCAGTCCTTTAGTTTCTGTGGAACTACAACATTCATGAAATACTTTTCCGTATTGGACTGTAATTGAAAACTAAACAATGGACTAACTGTTTTAATGTGTTTGTTAATGAACGAGATGTTGAAAAACATAATTGCTCTGTAAAATATACAAATCGTAAATATCTTTGAGCGATAATATCAATAGCATAAGCATCAATTTAAAATGTTGGGTTTTGGCATTCAGCCTGTAGTGGGAAGAATATTTGAAGAAAAATGTTGATTTACTATCTGTATTTTAGTAATGTAATATGGAACAAATAGCAAGACTGGACTTTTTAAATTGTTTTGGGGGTTTTATATAATTACTAGGCCTTAGGAGGTCGTCTTTTAGGTTTTGCATATAGAGCTGGAATAAAACGATAGCTAGCTTTTAACGACTTTATCGTTTTTCAAATAATACAGAATAATTTTCAACGAGGCTTGGAGGGAATAATCTTTAGATTCATATGGCCAATAACAAACAAATGCTATAAAGCAACTGCATTTAAATACTATTTAAAAAAAGAAAAATTTAAAGAATGAAATCTAGATGTTATTAATTTCGTCAGCAACTAAATACATTATATTTATATGATTAATTAACCTTTCGGTCTTATTCGGGCTTCTGTTCTCTGCTAAAAGCAATATGCATTCGCGTTAATGGTACTTCCTGGTGCAATTGGGAATTTATATTTTACTTATTATTAAATGATATATTTTAAACTTAATACCATAAACTTCCAAATGAGATTGTTCTTTTAAATATGTTATATAAACTATATCCAATTAATACTTCTTTTCTTTACAGCGTGAATGTATTTCTGTGCATGTTGGTCAAGCTGGAGTACAAATTGGTAATGCCTGTTGGGAATTATATTGTCTTGAACATGGAATACAACCCGATGGTCAGATGCCCTCCGATAAAACAGTTGGTGGCAGCGATGATAGTTTCAACACCTTCTTTAGCGAAACTGGTGCTGGAAAACATGTTCCCAGAGCAGTTTTTGTTGATTTAGAACCTACTGTAGTGGATGAAGTTCGTACTGGCACTTACCGTCAACTTTTTCACCCAGAGCAACTAATAACAGGCAAAGAAGATGCTGCTAATAATTATGCACGTGGACATTACACAATTGGAAAAGAAATAGTTGATTTAGTATTAGACAGAGTTCGTAAATTGGCAGATCAATGCACAGGTTTACAAGGGTTTTTAATTTTCCATTCATTTGGCGGTGGCACTGGATCTGGTTTTACTTCACTTCTGATGGAACGACTTTCAGTTGACTATGGTAAAAAATCAAAATTGGAATTTGCAATTTATCCAGCACCTCAAGTGTCAACTGCTGTTGTAGAACCATATAATTCGATTTTAACTACTCATACTACGCTCGAACATTCCGATTGTGCCTTTATGGTCGACAACGAAGCCATTTACGATATTTGTAGACGTAATCTAGACATTGAACGTCCTACCTACACAAATTTAAATAGACTTATTGGTCAAATTGTATCGTCCATTACTGCATCTTTACGTTTTGATGGTGCATTAAATGTTGATCTCGCAGAATTCCAAACTAATTTAGTACCATATCCACGAATTCATTTCCCAGTGGTTACCTACGCTCCTGTTATTTCTGCAGAGAAAGTTTATCATGAACAATTATCAGTTGCCGAAATCACCAATGCTTGCTTTGAGTCTGCTAATCAAATGGTTAAATGTGATACACATCATAGCAAATATATGGCATGTTGCATGTTATACAGAGGCGATGTTGTACCGAAAGATGTAAATGCTGCTATTGCTACTATTAAGACTAAACGTACCATCCAGTTTGTTGATTGGTGTCCTACTGGTTTTAAAGTAGGTATTAATTATCAACCGCCTACTGTAGTGCCAGGTGGTGATTTTGCCAAGGTTCAACGTGCCGTTTGTATGTTATCTAACACTACTGCTATAGCAGAAGCCTGGGCTCGTCTCGATCATAAGTTTGACTTGATGTATGCCAAACGTGCCTTTGTACATTGGTACGTTGGTGAAGGTATGGAGGAGGGCGAATTCAGTGAAGCTCGTGAAGATTTGGCTGCATTGGAAAAGGATTATGAAGAGGTAGGAATGGACTCTGCAGAAGGAGAAGGTGAGGGAGCTGAAGAATATTAATTTTTTTTATTAATTTTTTTTGTACTGCATTAAAAATTTTTGATTACTGAATTTATTTGTATTGCATAATAAACTTTTTCTGATCATTTATTTTTTTTATATAGCTAAATGATTTGTTAGGCAGTAAAGTAGTCTTCATTGTGTTATTGACCTGAGTAGTAACTGCTATATACTGACTAAGAAAATTTTCTTAATTCGAAAAAATTATATACTATAAATCTTTCTTAATCTTCTTTGGGAATTAAACCACTCATAGTTTTTAAATTCATGTTTATTTACGTTTGATGTCTATGCTATTTGGCCTCAATACAGAACTAATTAAAAACTTTGTAGAGTCAATTAACAGGTTGACTGCCAACTACGAGTTATCTCGTACTGTGTTTACTTGCCATTTTCGCGCAGTTACGATTAAACTCGTAGCATATCAGTGCTAATATGGATAGATGGCTTCTGGGAAGAGAACAAAAAATCAATGCTGGCTACATGAACAGAAATTTTATTAATAAATAAACACAAAATATAATTATAAAAAATTTATTCAAAAGCAAGAAGTGAAAGAATATTTTTATTGTTTGTGAAACTTTTTAAAACTATCTTCCACATAAAGGGCTGGCTTCTCTTCACAGGTCGGACAAAAATAATGCATTTCTCGGCGTTTTTTGCTTGGGTACATATACGACATGCCTTTGTCGGACATTTTTTTTTCGGTAGGTAGCAGACTAAATAATGAAGCTCTTGCAATTTCATCTTTTTCGTAACTGGTTGAATCTCTTCTCCAATCAACGCGATGACGAATTCTTCTCTAAACTTTGTTTTATTTTAGAAGTTACTTTTTGAAAAATTTTGTGTGCATTGTGTATATATATCTCTATAATATGTAGTGAAACCTTTTTAGGCCATCTAATAGTCTTTCTTAGAGATGTGTAGTACGACAGCATTTGATCTGATTGGTCAATTCCAGACATTCCTTTATTGTAATCTCGAATTATATTCGGTTTCACATAAAGTTTTCCATTGCGATTGGACACTTCTACCATTTCAACAACATGCATGTTTGAAATGGTAAGGACATCTTGTTTGTCCTTCCATTTGCACAAGGTAACAGGTCCATTTTGCTGCCAAATACACTCTCCTTTTTTGAGTTACGATCTACCACATCTCTGGGGTTTCCCTTTCTGTTATTTCGTAGAGTTCCACACACGTAAGTTTTTCTTGTATTTAGTAATTTAGTTAGAGTAACAGAATTATAAAAATTGTCCATATAAAGCATGTATCCCTTATCGAGATAGTCTTCGAGTAAATGTAACACAACACCAGTAGTGTTGACCTAAATTATGGTCAGTTTCCTCTGATTTTCCGCTGTAAATTTTGATTTTCATTACAAGACCGTCAGACTCGCATAGTTCGTACAGTTTGACACCATATTTGTGTTTTATTTTTTATGTACTGGCAGAAATGCAATCTTCCACGTCACAGCATCATGGATTCGTCAATACAAATATTTTTATCTGGTACATAGTTTTCACGCATAATATTTTTGAAATGAGTTGGAATTGGTCTCGCCTTGTATAACCTGTCGGCAGATGGTATTGTGTTATCAACCAAATGAAAATAACGAAGATACAACTGGAATCGATTTTGACTCATATTTGAGCGCCAAAACATTACATTATATAGCTTCATTGTTACTATCACTTGAATTCTCAGAAGGTTCATAATCGCTACTGTCCTTACCATCCTCACCGAAAATCTCGTCAAATTCTGAATCACTTCGATTAGCGTAATACTCAAGTTCATTTTCAGTCAGTGGTCTTTTCTTATCCATATTGGTTTCTTGATAATTTAATTATAACAATAATTCTAAAACAACACACTCAAGAAAGACGTAAATGTGAAGCACTCGGCAATATCTGATATACTACTGACGAATATAAGCGACAGGTCTAAACGTGTCTGTGTACGAACTAACTCGTAGTTGGCTTCCGCGAAGAGATTTCTGTTACATAAGCCAACTACGAGATAATTCGTAAGTCCTTTTTTTAAAAAAAAAATACATTTTCTATGCTTTTTGATGATTACTATGTAATATAATTAGAGTTTTTAATAATATAAAATGATTAGATGAAATTGACTTTTTAGACCGGAATTCTGAAAATTGCCGTGGCAGTCAACGTATTAACAAAATAGAACCAACTATTAAATTCACATATGAATTCAAACAACATGGAAAACTTCCGTTTTTAGATATTCTAGTTAGCAAAAGCGATACAACAATTAATACATCTGTATACAGAAAACCGCACACAAACAGATACTTAAACTTCGATTCAAACCACTTTTACTATGTTAAAATAGGAATTATCAAAACCATGTAAGATAGAGCAAAAGTAATATCAAACGAAGAAATTTTAAAGAAAGAAAAAGACCTAGTCAGTTGTGCACTAATAGAAAACAAATATCCTAAAAGAATAATAGACAGAAAACCCTAAAAATAAAGAAAAAAACGATACACCAAAAAATGCTCTCAATACTATACGTAAAAGGATTCTTCGAAAAAATCCAAAGAATAGGAAACAAATTTAGAATTGAAACGGTATTCAGAACCAACAATACACTAAGAGCATAATTAACAAAAACAAAACCCAAAAATACAATACAAAGTTCAAAAAACTGCATCTACAAAATACCGTGCGAAAGTAACAAGCTGCTTATATAACCCTACATAAAAGGAACTGCATAACAAACGAATCCGTGACTTTCAGTAAGCAATGGATTCCATTACTAAAAGGAATAACAAATGAAAATCAAATGCCCACAATATCTAGGTAGCATTGAAAGTTTTTCCTGGGTTTTCCTTGCGATATTAACATGAAATACAGCCTACATACATGCTTTCTATTTACACATACAATAACTAATTACATAATAAGCATATTAGCAACCCCTGTAAAACAGCATTGGTATCTGACAAGTGTAAACCGGCAATAGGGTTACCTCAAAACCATATACAATCTTCGTTAAACAGTATTGGTATCTGACAAGTGTAAACCCGCCATAGGGTCGCCTCAGAACCATATAAAATATTCATAGAACAACATTGGTATCTCTGACAAGTGTAAACTCGCCATAGGGTCGCCTCAGAACCATGTTAAAATCTACCAAAGAAGTCGTCTAAATCATAATGATTTTTCCCCCCTCAAAATAAATATAAAAAAGACTGCTTAAGCCTTAGGGTAACGTAGTCTGTAACCTTTGGTTTTATTTTATAAATACTCAACTACCCTACATATTTTCATGCTAAAATTCATATTCTTCATAAGAGTATTTTAAGGTAATATTGTAAAACCTGTTAGGACTTGGAAAATAGCTGATTGTAAGGCAGGTGGTCGGTTGGGTTCCAAGAAAACATGCAGCACGTGCATGTTAGTTTCAAATAGTTTAGCATTTGCTATCTCCCCTGAATACAATGGTTGGAGGGTTTTGTGTCACTTACCGGTAATTTGCGAGGACAAGGGAAGAAGGTTAATCGTTGTAGTTTTAAGTTCAGTTCACGTTGGGTGTTTGAAGGGTTGAGTATATGTAGTTGTGGAGAGTTTGTAGGCGCGAAGTGCAATAAACATTCACGTGCATTGGTTCAGTCAAGTCAAATAAATGTTTTCTTTGGACGAAGTAGTTGCTCTCAATTTTTTTTAAGCACGTTGTAAAGCCTGCACGTTAGTAGTTGTCATTAAGTAACGAAATATTTAAATTGCGTCGGAGGCGTTTTGCATTGAGCTTGTTTTTTTTTGTGAAGAAATAAAACCCTGGCCCAACGGACCTGTGTAGTTAGTTTTACGTTAATAGATAGATATATATTTGTACCCATATAGAATGGTAGTTACACTTATCCCTTTAAATAATACAATAAAAACTTTAAAAATACAAAGTTACATCTAAATATATAACAAATTACACATTAAATAATTTAAAATAACATACTAAAAGTACTAGTCAAAGACATCCTCCAGAAATTCCTCTATGGTATAAAAACATCGTTCGCGTAACAAGGCTAAAAGCGCACTTTTAAAAGCAAAAAGATTATTTAGGTCTTTGATCGAGGCTGGGAGTTTATTATATAAAGTAGGTGCCATATACCAGAACGATCGTTTAAATCGTGTTGAAGTAGGCCCAGGACAATGTATAGCGTTGGAATTTCGGGTGTTGTAACCATGAACAGAATTTGTTATAGGAAAGTTAGATCGATACTTGTAAAATAATAGGAGGGTATCACAAATGAATGCTGAAGCATAAGTGAGAACGTTAAGTTTTTTAAATAATGGTTTGCAATGAGTATACCTAGAGGTTTTGCAGACTATCCTAATTGCTTTCTTTTGCAGTTTAAATATTATTTTAATGTTTTTGAGAGAGCTGTTGCCCCAAAAAGCTAGTCCATATCGCATTTTTGAGTCAAATAGTGCATAGTATGCATTAAGTGTGCCAATTTCCGTTGATACCCTGGACACAGATCTAATAGCGTAGCAAGCAGAAGCTAAGGAATTAGCAAGCTTGGTTACATGCTCATTCCAGGTAAGGTTGCAATCAACCGTCAGACCTAGAAATTTGGTAGAAGTGGAACAGTTTAAATTACTAAGCTGTTTCATTTCTTTAATGCAATTCCAACCCTTGAAAGTCATGGAACAGGTTTTTCGACGTTTACCGAAAGCTTATTTATCTTAAACCAATTATTGGCTGATGACATGTCTGAAGAGATGCGAGATTCAAGTGAAGTGATCGAAGAAGATTCCCAACTTAAGCTAATATCGTCCGCAAAGAAGGTGACAGATGCGTATCTGATAGACAAAGTCATTGATAAAAATATATAAACAGTATAGGCCTCAATACAGAGCCTTGAGGCACACCTAGTTTTATTTCAAGTTTCGAAGATACATTATAATTTCCATTTCGAACTGATTGCGTATGTTCTCCAAGATATGATTGGAACCAATCATTGGGGATACCCCTTACTCCATAAAAATAAAGTTTTTTAATAGTATCTCGTGATTTACAGAGTCAAAAGCTTTACTTATATCTACGAATACAGCAAAAGAAATGGAATTTACAGTGTTTATACTTGAATAAACATTAGTGTAAAAAATTATAAATAGCATCCTTTGTTGATTTTTTCGCACAAAAACCAAATTGAGTTGAAGCGAAAAGATCAAATTTATTAACAAAACTTAAGAGGTTGGATTTGACTAATGTCTCGATAATCTTTTAAAAAACTGACAACAATGATATTGGGCGGAAATTATTTACCACAAATAAACCTTTGTGTAGAGGGATGACAATTGCGTGTTTAAGACAGTGTAACAACCCGATTTTCAATCGCTTTGTTGAGCATAAATTTTAGAATTATTTTTTATATAATGTTACGCTACTGCGTACCAATTCTTATAGTATTAATAGTTGACACAATTTAATTATCACTTGTATATTTCACGAATCGTGGTGGAATTATATGTACGTTTTACAAAGCCTGCATAGACCGTGGTGGAATAACCTCATACAAGCGAATTCTTCTATATTTTAAAAAAAGCTTTCGTTTTACATCTACGGTACCTGGATCGCATAATATTTACAATACAATGTATTGAGAGGGTTTAGTTTCTGGTATTTAAAACATATGATGCGGCCGCAGGGCCGGACGAATTGCTTGGGGTTTTTGCAGGAATGTGGTTGCAGAGGTAAAGAAACAGCAATGATTCTTGGCTTTTTTTTATGTGTGTCTTGGAGTGAAGACGTGTTTGAGTGTGCTTTGAACACGTAAGTACTTATTTTGATTGAAAGGACATTTATTTTTAATAATGCAAGTAACACTTTGATATAAATTTCCTTCTGATTCTACATCGATTTATGTAGACCATTATTGAATTGTAACGAGTTAACCTGAGTATTAATTCTGGGTACCGGTGTACATACATTATCGGGCCTGTCAAATAATTGTTACTTCTTTATGAACAACGTTGCCCGAAGTTATTTTGTTGTTTTGTGTTATGAATATTTACAAATGGTTGGTTACAAAGACTTTTTATTGTTGTTTTTCTTTGTAAAAGTAAGAAATGGTTTAACACAAGATGTACAGCATTAATATATTTTTATAAATAACGTTTCGCTTTTATACTATACTTACAAATACTTTTGTAATATATTGCATCTGTGCACAATATTAATTTTATTAGTATAATTTTTAAAATAGATTCTTGTACTTTTTGTATTAAACGCTGATGCAGACATTTGATAAGGTGTGGTATTGCGTCTATTTGGAATTTTTAGTTCTGTTTTATCAATTAGCATAGTGGCTTGTAAAACAAGTAATCTGTAAACAATTAAAATAGGATATGCAATCTTATTAGTACTTTTGTTAAATTAATTAAAGGTAAAGTTAATCATAGTTAGGCTAAGGTTAGGTATACGTGACGGCGTGCACGTCCCTAGATAACAATTAGGTTAGATAGAATTACGTTTATTTTATGTCGGAATAGTGGGCCCTGTAGGCCTTATCTCATTTCGAGTCAAGACTGTTTATATATTTGTTCATATATGCTTTTCCTGACAGTCGATGGTATAATAAAATGTTATTTCTTTTTTCTAAACTATGAAGTTTATTTCATGATTACTTTTATTAGGTATCAGTGCCTTTCCGCTGATTGGCGCCCATGTTTATTATAAATTGATGATTTTTCTTCATATTGCATAATTGGTAAGTACAAGCAAGGTTTTAGTTATGAGTTTGAACCACGACCTACGCCGCTGAGTTTTAGTCTGCCTGGCCTTAATTAACCGTCTCGACTGGTCTTCACAGTTCCACGAAGGACGGTTGATTATGTAAATATTACAACAGTCTGGGAAAATCCCTAAAGAGAAAGAGTCGTTTATGAGATCAGAAAGATGAATTAGAATGTTCTCAGGAAGATCGAGAAGTATTTTTGCAGGTATATTATCAGCACCAGAATATCTTTTATTTTTAAACAAACTAATTACTTCCTTTACTTCTTGATGGCTTGTAGGACGGAGCATGAAATTATTAGGGTTAAATTGTTTATTTGTATACAAATAATGGCTTGAAGCGGCAATGGAAACATGATTATTAGATACTAGGGAATAAGCTGCATTTACAAAATGTAAATTTAAGGTATCAGCTACCTTATCATCAAGACAATTATTCAAAGTTATGGCCTTTATAGCAGGATTAGTTCTTCCTGTTACCTCATTTATGATATGTCATAATTCTTTTTGTTTGCGTTTTGATACCAAGACTCGTTTAGTCATTGTAGTAATTTTTGCTAACTTGATTACAGATTCAAATATTTTCTTATAATTTAAATAATAGTTCCTTATAAATAATGAGTTAGGATAATGCTTGTATAAATAGTGTAAATATTTTTTATTTCTTGCAGAAATACGAATACCATTTGTCAACCAGGATTTATTATGCTTTTGTTTATATTCTTGAAGTGGAAATGACTTTTCAAAAGCTATCGAGAGGGCTGAAACTAGTGCTAAAAAATTTTGATTTAAACTCGGTAATGTCTTAGAGGTATCAATATGAGAGCATAGTATTGCAAATTTAGATTTAGTTTTGTGATTAAAACACTGCGTTTAATACCCTTTGAGCTATCTGGGTATAATGAAATGCAAGAGAAATATAAGAATTCATGGTCAGACAAGTCATTACTTATAGGTTCAGAGCATAGTATCGCAGAGGAATGAATATTTGAAATAATGTAGTCAATACAAGAAGCGGATTTTGAAGATAGACGTGTATTGTAGTGAACCTCCATAGTGATATTATACAACAACAATAAACGCTTAAAATTAATTAAATTTCTATCAGAAGAATTATTATAATTTAAGTTAGTCACCAGTTAAGATGGCTTTACTATGAACCGAAGTTGCATTAAGGATTGTATCCAGGGCATCAAGGAAGTAGTCAATGTTACCGGTAGGTGATCGATAAATGCAAAAGATATGTAGATTATTAAATTTAGAATAGACATGACTAACTTCAAAGGTGGATTCAACCCTCAAGTGATCAAAGGTGGATTTGGTTTCACAATTAAAATTAACAGTACTATATATTGCCGTGCCTCCATGTTGCAGAGAGTTTCTGCAAAAAATATTAATAAGATTATAGTTGTCAATATGGATATATTCATTGGGATTTAATCAATGTTCCGTTATGCATAATATGAAAGGAAAATTTAAAGATTCTAATATAATTAATAAGCTATCAACCTTGTTACGCAAACTACGAATATTAAGTAATAGAAGTGAAAAGGGAATCTCTGGCGAATGCTTATTTAAAAAAACGATTTGCTATTAAAATCACATGTACTAGGTGGAAAAGAGTTATTTTTGTCAGCAGTAGTGTTTAGTGAATCCTCATAAGTATCTGGTAAGGATTCAATTGAATTGGTACAAGTATTATCAATACTAATTGTAATGCTCACCAGGCTGTTTTTGGTAGCAAGAAAATTAGGAAAATACGAAGTGAATTTATTTGTACTTTGCACTACATGTTGAAGAAGAAAAACTTTCCCGTTATATTTCATGTGTAGTCCATGACGGGTGAAATAATCCACAGATAATATACTATTAATATCAAAGTAATTAAACACAGCATTCGAAGAAGTGAGAAAATCATATATTTCAAGGTTTAAGGAATGCATGATCTGATTCAACACTATATGGCCCTTCCAGCACGGTGCGGCAATCAAGTGAAGGTTTGTGCAATCTGCGATATTCTTTAATAAAGACAATGTTGCAAGAGGTACTTTAGAACCTTTCAAAGCATTGCCAATGCCACCTAGTATAATAATAGAATCAAGTTTAGAGAAATCACTGAGTACTGCTGACACATTATTTATAGACTGTTCTAATGTTGCACTGGGTTTACATTCTACATAAATTGTGTAGGAATCAGACTCTAATAGAGTATATAGGATTTCAGAAAATCGTCTAACATGGCTATCACCAAACACAGCAATTTTTCGTTTGTAGATAGATGTTATTGTTCTGATATTACACTTAGGTACTTCATTTTCATTAACAAATGGAGCATTCTTAGTAGCTGCATTACAAAGTTCTTCATGTAGCGAGACATTATAATTTTCTTTGCAAGAATTTGAACTAGGTACATAATGTAATTTAACACCTCGATTTGTGCCACGTGGATGGACATGTGCCGGTATTTGATTTGTGGTCAACTGCTGATGGTCAATCTTTCCCAAATTTTCCTGCTCAGTTTGCAAAGCAACACTAACTGAACAGTTGTCATCCCCCCATTTATACTCAGTTTGAGAGCATACGTTAACACAAAACTTTTCCTTATGGACATTCAGATAAGGATCAAGACCACTAGCATCAGGTGTTTGCGTAGCTTTATTAGTTAGTGCCAGATTTTCAATTTTTTTATTATCTTCTAGTTTCATTTTGAGAGTTAACAGTTCATTTTCAAATATCTTAGTTTTATGGGAAAATTCTTTTATTTGTAGTTGATTTTCTTTATTTGATAAGGAATCTTCCATATTAACACTTTCTTCAAGACAAGTATCTAGTTGAGCGGTGAGACGTTGAATATGACGTCACTTTCAATTTTCAGATTTTCATTCTCTGATTTTAGATTGCATATATCCTCAGTTAATTTGTTATATGCATCCAGTGTAATGGTCATCTTTGAACTATTGCAACAGCTAACTTTAAAGTTTTCAATTTTTGTTAATTTTTTTTATTTTCGATTCAAGACAGCTCTTGTGATATATAGCATTACAGTTTACACAGATATAGTTACTATGGAATATAGGAAACTGTTATTGTTGTAAGATTAATAATAAGTTTAGTGCTTACCAGAGAACTTAGTGTTGTGTCGAGTGATAATTATTAATTCGAAAATTCAGGGAACTGGACCAGCGAACCATATCGTATTTGATTTTTTGTTGGCTATCCCAAAGGTATTCGAACCACTTTAATCAGGTAAATTCCAATATTTGCCGCCCATTATACCAACGATTACCTCACGTGATTCTATGTGCTTATTCAGAATTCATCTTCGTTCTAAGCCATTGGTTGATGTACCATTCTGGAGTACAACATTGCCCGAAATTAATTAAGGTGAACTGAAATCCTGCGGTGGTTTGACAATCCGTACTGTAAGTTACTATTGTCATATTATTTTATAAACTGAACTTGTTTACAATTCCGTATAATGTTCAATTTCGTACGCATAAACTATTTTAAAATATTCATTTTATGCTGACTTAATTAGTAAATTTAATCATTATTGATACAGAGATAGGAGGATTCATTAGGGGTGGTATAAGCATTTAATGAAAACTAAATGTACATGAATCGTTTGTTGCTCAACACAGTAATATTGGTTATAATCAAT